>JAWZYU010000293.1:117500-205799 GCA_038380435.1 Ryuthela nishihirai | reverse complement strand
AAATAATTTACTTATTAAGATTTTATTTAAATGTTTCCGATTATTATAAAAATATTTACCAAAATTAAAAAACGAAATAACTACCAGTTAATATTTTATGATTAGAAATTCTTTTGGATTTATACACTTAGTTTCTGAAATATATTATAAAAATTATAGTGGCAACACTAGACATTCCACTGATGACGTCACGTCCGTGTTTTCGCGATATCGTTTGTAATCCTTATTTAACCGCTGTATTCTTCTAGTAATTTAACTTTTAATTTATATTCACACGTTATAGTTTTTATTCTGAGGAAGTCATACAATCTGTAGCTGAATTTCTTATCACTGTGGTAAATAATAATTATTGATGACACATTTGAAATTTCGGTAGGAGAATAGATAGTTTCGTCGGTGCAGTGTAAAATTTTACCTTTAGGCCTTTGTAATTACTTTACAAGTTATTTGTTTCGCAGAATTGCCTGCTAGAGCTCTGTGCTGTCCAACTGCTTCTGCGGCTCTGTCAGCCAAAGATTATTATCAGGAGCCAACTGATCCTTTACACGTTTATTAAGCGCTCTATAATGTTTTCTATTAGGATTAATATTGATTCAGGACATTCCTGTAGTTCTTTCTTTCTAAAATAAACTCAAGTGCCTTGTCACTCGGATAATTATGCGTCCTCTGCTTCATTTTACGTAACAGAGTACTTTTAGTTTCCAAAAAAGTATTTTAAGTGGTCACATTTTTCCTGAACTTAAGTAGCAAGCAAAGCACGACTGTCATAATGAGTAAGTAACCTATCATGATAAGATGTACTCTAATTAGGTCTTTCACAGCTTCATAATTAAAGGTAAATTTTTTAACCTTAACACAACACTTCTTAAGTTTAAAACGCAAAACGCTTTTAACAAGATAATGGTCAGATCCAATTTCAGCTTCCGAATATGACCTGTTCTTTCTAACAGAAGTAGTCCATTTGCTGTTAATCAATATATAATCTATAACGTTCTTATGCATATGCAAGCCCATGAGATGAAACCCACGTGTACTTATGTATTTCGCGGTCTTTGTAATAAGTGTTAGTTATTCTGAAGCAATTGAGTTTAACATTGGCATTGACGTCACGTAGAACAAGGCTAACATCTCATTTCTTCACAGAATTCGAAATACCTTGAAGTTGTCTGTAAAACCTATTTTCTCATCGTCATCGGAATTCACAGTGGTGGCATAACAGTAGATAAGATTGAAGTCCTAAACGCTTGTCTGTAATTTTCCTGTAAACAACCTTTCATTAATATCCTAGAAGAGCATCACTAGCGTCTCACGCCTTGGTGATGTTCATTGTCTTTCTTCACCGAAAATTTAAGATACTCACGGTGAATCCGAAAAACTTTTGAAAGAGGTACTAGGTAATTTTTAGTAAATTTCACATAGAAGATACCGAAAAATGTAAGTGCGGAAGAGGAAACAAATCCCTCTGTTGGGAATACGAAACAATGTAAATGTCACTTCCTCCGGACTGTGCAAACAATACATCCTCAATCGTCACTCTCAGATGTCATTCGCCTATTATTGAAAACGTCCAATGCTTTTCTCGCTGTTCCATTTGCCGCGTTACCTATTAAAATATGGCGAATAAGTCATCCTATTTTGAGGGTTGGTAGTTATCAGAGCTTTGCCTATCGCGAACAGATTCGAGTATAAGAAGCAGCCATAGGCAAGGCCCGAGCGGTTAATAAATAGCGTCGGCCTGACCTTCTGTAACCCACAACTCTGCAGCTCGAAAAGTATCAGCTGAATCAAGTTAAATAATATTCGTGAAGTGTTTGTGGTTCTTTTATATTTTCCTTCAGGTAAGTAACTTTGTAGTGAATAATTAGTTAACAGTATAGGTAATCCAATTCTACAGTTTTTAGCCTAAGAGCTATGAAATTTCGATCGATTTCGAACCAACAAATAGTATGCAGCCCATTATTCTGATTATGGGATATAAAATTGATAGTTAACCGCTATTTGACGGTGTCTACCACTTTATTTTGGCTCGTCATACGGACATTATTCATTTCCTATGCTTTTCAGGTACCCTACCGAACGGCAACAAAATTTCCTTGTTATACCAGTGAGAAACGTTACTTGGAAGCTCTAAAATATGCATTTAATGGAAAAATGTCACTGATGATAAATTAAAGTTCATAATCAAATATTTTTTTAAATATAGGTTTTAAAAAATATTGTTTTAGTATTTAAATGGTTGCGGAAACTGGAATGGTTAACAATAATCTTCAGTGGTATGCCAGTGAGAAACTGGATTTATTATTTCAGCAGGTAAATTAGAATTACAAATCCTATCGCGAAAACAAGGACATGACGTCATCTATCGTATGTCCAAGTGTTGCCACCATAATTTCTATAAGATCTTTCAAAACCAAAGTATGTATAAATCGAAAAGAATTTCTAATCCTAAAATATTAACTGGTAGCTATTTCCTTTTTTTAATTTTGGTAAATATTTTTATAATATTCTAAAATATTTAAATAAAATCTTAATAAGTAAATTATTTTGAATGTTATTAAAATAAATTAACTTTAACTTATCTTAAACCAATGAAAGGAATTGCTTATTTAGGCATATTTATTTTCGCTCTTTTTGTTGAAGGCTGTCCAGACAGGCGGTAACTAGATGGCTTTCACAAAACGCATTTCCCTATGGTGCCCAACGAGAAATTCCTAGATCGAGGCTAGGTGTGAATCTCTTACTTATGTCATAGGCAACTTTGTCCTTAGGGGTAAAGAACGCTTTTTCCTGTGTTCACAAAGGACAACCCTGTGGTTTAATCTAAGGCTTCTATTACACGTTTCGCTGTACTGTACATTACCTTCTTCTTAGGTCTGAGCAATGCGTTTCCGTATAGTGGGTAAATTATATATTTATCGCCACGTTGACATTTCTTGGGCTCGTTACATCACCCTATCAGCTCGATATATCTGTTGCGAATATCAGACGTTGCTTTCAAACTTCGTCCACGATAATGGGCAAATACATCTGAAAGCATGTACATAAAAATACTGCCGTTTGATCATTTACGATATACAAATATTTCTACGCATACTGTGACGAATAGGGAAATGAAGAAATCAAAAATTAAGCAAAGAATTTTTTTTCCTCGGACAACCATTAGTTCTACTGAGCGAGCTTTACAAAATCCGAGCCGAAATGAAAGGGGTCGTTTGTGGTCGACAGCGACAAATAGCGTTTAACTATAAAATTTATATCCCATAATCAGATTAATGTGCTGTATGGTAGCTCTCGGTTGAAATTTCATAACTCTCATGCTAAAAATAGGAAAATTAGATTACCTCTACTGTAAATTAATTATTGACTAGAAAGTTATTATGCCGTCCCATGGCCGAGTGGTTAGCACGCTTGGCTACTGATCTAAGGGACCTGGGTTCGAGCCCCGGATTAGGCATGGATGTTTGTGTCGTTTTTCTGCTGAGGTCCTGCCATCCTCTCAGACCTTCTACTGTGGCATATAAACTGATAGGCTCCTGTCAGACCTCTGTGGCAAGCAGCTGCTTGAGGTGGTATTTATTTATTTTTTTTAGAAAGTTATTTACCTGAAAGAATTTATAAACGAACCACAAACACTTTAAGAATATTATTAAACTTGATTCACCTGATATTTTTTTCGAACAGCAGAATGGTGGTTTAGAGAAGGGCATAGGGAATACAGTCCGTTTGTATTTTTTAATCGCATAGACCTTGCCAATGGTTACTTATTACACTGTAATGTGTTCCCGGTACGCAAAGTTCCAAAAAATTAAAAAAAAAAATTAAAAAAAAAACTCAAATTATATCAATTATTATTCGCCAATCTATAATTATTCATACGGACAACATGGCGAAACCAAGGGAGTCTCTCTCTGCAAAATATGCTGCTTAAAGGAGGTTGCAAACTCCTTTGCCTAACCTGATCATTAGTTACAAAGTTGAACCACCTAATACCCAAGATACTGCGTAAGCATCTGGAATCAAAAGCATCTAGTTTCCTGTTATCTTGTTTACAAAATGTCCAAGTTTCACTACCATAACTAACCCTAGAAAGAACCAAACTGTTATACAGTCTAATTTTAGTTTTTAGGTGTATACGCCTATTTCTCCACACTTTCCAAAGATTCTTAAAAGACCCGGCAGCAATCCCTATTCGTCTGTTAATCTCATGCCGCACTTCACCATTATCTGTTACATAGCTCCCAAGATAATTAAACGGTGACACTTGCTCAAGACTGCAACCATTCAGATTAACTGAATGAGAGCCTGGCTCACCAATATTCATCACTTTAGTTTTCTCTCTGTTTATAAACAAACCTACTCTACTACCAGTTTAATGAACAGCTCGAATGAAAGAGTTCATCTCATCAACATCATTTGCCAAAAGGGCTAAATCATCAGTATAACATAAATCAGAAATTTTCGTATCTCCAGTCCATTTAAGGCCAAAATCTTTCCCTTGAAGTGAATTTCGCATAACATAATCAATAACCAAGCTACAGAGAAAAGGAGACAAAATGCACCTTTGCCGAACACCGGAAGTAATGCTAAACCAATTGCTACAAGCCTTACCAACTCTCACACATGACTGTGTTATTATAGAGAGCTTTCATTATGTTAACTAACTTCTCTGGTATACCATATGATCTCATGATCAACCATAAATTATGACGATCAACAGAGTCGAAGGTCTTTTTTAAATCAACAAAGCTAGTAATGAAAGGTTTCTGAAACTCTAAACATTTCTCAAGAATCTGCGTAAGTGAAAATAAGTGATTATCCACCCCTCCCTTACCTCTTTCTGAATCCACATTGCTCATCACGCAATTGACTGTCAATCAGATTCTTAATTCTATTAAGCACAATCATGAAAAGAACTTTACATGGAACAGAGAGTAGGCTCATACCCCTATAGTTATCACAAGAACTGCGATCACCTTTCTTGAAAATAGGGATAACAATAGCTCTGGTAAAATCCTTAGGAACCATGCCTTTATCATAAAAGATTTTCATATTTTCAGTCATCCAAGTGGTAACCGAAACATTCCCAGTTGTGAGCATTTCTGTAGTAATTTCGTCTACCCCTAGGGATTTATGAACTTTAAGTTTAGAAACATCCAAAATAACTTCAGATTGTCTTATAGGGCCAACATTAAAGGCATCAATGCATCTATCATCATTGCAAACAATGGGAATAGAACTAACCTCATTGTTTAGAACATCACTGAAATGCTCAGCCCACCAACCATGACACAATCATCACCTTCTATAACCTTACCTTGTTTATCCTTCAATCCTTGTATTCCTGTCTGGTTTCTACCACATAAAACATTAACTATATGGTACAGCTCTCTGCTGTTCTGTTGTCTAACTGCTTCCTTGGCTTTGTCAGCCAAAACATCAAATCAAAGATTCTTATCAGCAGCTAACTGATCTTTTACACGTTTATTAAGTTCTCTGTAATGCTTTCTATTAGGACTAGTAGGGTATTGATTAACGACATTCCTGCAGTTCCTTCTTTCTGAAATAAGCTCAAGTGCCTTATCACTTAAATAATTATGTCTCCTCTGCTCCTTTTTTTCTAAAAGAGTACTGTTATTGTCCAAAAAAGCCTGTTTAAAATTATCCCATTCTTCCTCAACTTCAGTAGTAAGCAAACCATGACTCTCATAATGACTAACTAACCTATCATGGTAAGCTTTGGCTATAACTGGGTCTTTCAGAGCTTCAGTATTAAAAGTAAATTTTTTAACCCTAGCACAACATTTTTTAAGTTTAAGTTGCAAGACACTTTTAACAAGATAAAGGTCAGATCCAATTTCAGCTCCCCTATATGACCTGGTATTCCAAACAGAACTAGCCCATTTGCTGTTAATTAATATATAATCAATCATATTCTTATGCAGCCCATCAGGTGAAACCCATATGTACTTATATATGTAGCGGTGTTTGTAGTAAGTGTTAGTTATTCTGAATCCATTGAGTTTACTTACGTACAGGAGACGCTACCCATTGCAGCTACCAATACCAAAAGGGCCTATTACTCCTCCCCAAAGGTAACAGTCAGTACCACCTTTGGCATTGAAGTCACCAAGAACAAGGGTAATATCTCCTTTCTTGACAGAATTCAAAATATCCTAAAGTTGTCCATAAAACCTATCCTTCTCATCCTCATCGGCATCCTCAGTGGGGGCATAACAGCAGATAACATTGAAGTCTTTAACGCTTGTCTGAAATTTTGCTGTAAGAAACCTTTCATTAATGCACTCATACCCTAGAAGAGCATCACTAGCGTGTCTGCTGAGAAGCAGACCAACGCCTCGGTGATGCTTATTGTCGTCCCTCCCTGACAAGAGAAATTTAAAGTTTTTTTTTTATGAATCTGACCTTTATCTATCCATTTGGTCTCTTGCAAGCCGAGAATATCTAAATTATAATGGTGGAATTCTTGTGTGAGGACATTAAGAGAGTAAGCTCTGTGCAGAGTCCTCACATTCCAACTACCTATGGAGAGAAAATGGTTAGTGGGATGTTTAAAGAAACTATGTTTATTGAGAGAGGGAATGGCAACAATATCAAACAGCCCCCTAATCGGAGACATGGGGCAAAGACCCGTTCCTCCACCACTAAAGGCTGAAGCCATCTACACTGGAAGACTTCCTGCAATGTAGAATCTGACGATGCCAATAGAAGCAAAGAGTTCAGGTGGCTGCGATGACTTCTGCTCAGGATTATCCACCAGCTGATAAACATATCCTGTGAATCTATTCACTTGGGGCTGTCAACCCACAAACAAACAGAAAACACAGCGGAAGATTATCCCTCCACAGAAGCCCACCAGTGCAGCAAAACCAGGATCGATAATCAAGCTCAGAGCCATATATCTGTCCAGTCCAGTGGGTATATGGTCAGCACCCGGACCCTGTGTGGTTGACCACTCCTCAGTAGGGTGGAAAAATAAGAAAAGTAGCCATAGTTGTCCAGATCAGTAGGCCACACTAATCTGGCAGCCCTCCCCTTCCGTTCACTTCCACAAGAGAGTATTTCTTTTGAAAGGTCCCCCCATTTCCACCCCGCTAACAACCCATTGAAATTCTTCTCAATTTACATAAATATCACAACACTTTCAACATAACGAAAAACTTTAAAACATATTACTATCGACTAAATTAAAACCCTTTTCTCGAATTCTTTAGAATATACCACTGTACACTATTCATCAGACAAAATCATATTAACTCCAACATTGCCACCAAATACACCTGAACAGTAGAAATATCGAATACCCTATATATATATACACACAACATACCGAGAGGAAAAACTAGAGAAAGAAAGTACAGCATCATACTTAAAAAAAAAGAAACCAATCCTGCTATTCTTAAAAAGTTTTTCTCTAAACCTCAATTAGAAATTTAAAAAACACAGCTCTAAGCAAAACTCTATAAATTACACAGATTGAATTATTTTTAAACCTCTTAACAGCAAAGGAAATTGAAATAAGAATCAACAATAAACTATATTCAAGTGAGCTACATAACTCAGAACTTACGATAATTTCCGCTTTTTTTCTGCTAAACTGTCACTTTACATTTTCAGATTTTAACATTATTCCAACATGGAAAATTTTTCTCACCAAATATCTAGACTTGATTAATAATTTCACCGTCTAATACAGGAAATAATTCACATCAGATCTACATATCATGAAATTCGAATCTTATAAGAAATCTCTATCATATCAACTGCATTTTACACCTAAAATATGCTCATATTTTCAATAATACTACATATACGTTGCTACTTTGACGAAACAATATCGTGCACTTCCGGTTATCGAAATAGCTTTATGGATATAATTGTTGGATATTCTCGTATTTCCGGCGACGAGAAGAACAATAAGAAGCGGTTGCGGGGTATAAAAAATAGATTTGGTATTTTCAAACGTATACCTTATTTGAAATCCATATATTGCGATAACAGACCTTATATAGCGAATGCTTAGTCAAAGTGAGGTAATTATCAGAGTTTATAATTCAAATAGGAAACGGGAATAAACTTGTGAAGATCGCGCAAGGGGGGGGGATTAAATTTTAATGAAGCAAAGAGTGGACATCACTTTTACCGAAGGCGGAAGTTTATAAAAAAAAAACGTGAAGACGGAAGTTTAATCGCCTTGGCTTAACGTCCCATCGCACGTATTTATGAAAAGGCAGTAGGTTAAGTCAACGATTTAGCATTCAAACTGTGAGATATAAAATATTTTCAACAGGATTCTGAATAGAAAGTAGTTGATTATGAAATAATACAAAGTCTGAAGATTGGATATTACACTGACTTTTAAATTTTTTTTTTTTATATTTAGAATTTTCATTTAGATTATTCATTGTCAATAATTTATTTTGAAATATTGAGAGGTTTCGTAATTAGTAGATTAATTCAGGTCTTAGAGTATTAATTCAACGTTACATCATACTAGACGATCCTTCTCGAGGTTTTCCGAAATGCAATTAAAATTCGAGTTTTGAATTTCGAAACAAGCTGTCAGTTGGGTTGTTTCACCTCTGAGCGGCACTTTCTTCCACACCATCGTTAAATAGTTAGGTCACAAGGACGTAGAAGACCCAGATACCATTCGATGCAAATCCATTCCTAATTTTCTATCTTATTACATCACGACGTGCACCTAACTGTTAATTTACATTTCTGCGCCAAAACAATAATATCAATCTTCAGATTGCTCGCAAATACCAAAGTTTTTACCGAAAACGACTTTTCAAAAACCGGAATTTCCAAAGCTTTAACGGTTCGTAAACGTATTAATGGTTGCTGCCTACGTAAAGCCCTACCACATCGCAGTACATCACTAAAATCTCACCCAAAATATATCAAACAAAAGAATGGTTACTTCTTCCGTGGATCGTACGAGGGTGAGAAAAAACATCCAGTGGAACAACTCAAAAAAGCTTGCAATGCAAAACTCAAACTATGCAACTTCCAACTTTTACTACGGCTTCACAATGTTTCGTCTATACTTCTCCGAAACTTTATATAACCATTTTTTTCTCTGTAGAAAAATAAAAATGCATCTTACGTACCTGAGTTGATCGAAGCATAACATAAAAATATACCTCAAATAGCAACATTATTACGATTAAGAATAGCATTTTTGAAACTTCAACGTGATTGTAATATACCAAATCTGCTGGCAACACAACGAAAGAGTACTGGTGACGTCATCTCGGTGTTTTGCCTACTTTATTATTAACCCGTATTCACAGGCAGGCAGCAATAATTTTAGGAGATTTAAACATTTTCATATCAATTTTTTCATATGCACTGTATTTTTTTTTTAAAGCTTTATTTTTTTACACGGTTTTCTCGGGAACCTATAAGAAACAGAATTGGGTGCATTGAATTAGATTATTCCTATTATTTATTAAAAACGATTTATTATTTTTTTTTAAGTTGAGTGCTTAGCGCGCTTGGCTATTGATCTAAGAGACCTGGGTTCCAACCTAGGGTAAGGCATTGATGTTGCTTTTCTGCTGAGGTGCTTACTTACGGTAGCAACAATGCAATCAGTTTAGGTTAATGAGTGACAAATTTGAATCTCAATCAAGTATATATATTTTTACACGTTTTTGATTTAACACAGATCAGAAAAGAAATTTAATTTCCCTATTTACACGATTTATTTTGATGTAACACGGTTCACACGGCGCCTTTTTAAAAAAAACCCATTTGAATTTAATTCGGAAAAAATTGTTTTACCTCTGAGCGGCACTTTTTGGCACACCATTGGCTAAATGGCCACATCACATGGACCCCGAAGTCTCAGAGAAGGTTGGGGGACATATGGTAATCTCCCGCCAAGGCCATCCAGCGTGTTCTTCAACGTGCACAGGGTATGGCTCTCCCACACACGGGGCCAAGGCTTAACGCCCCATCCGACGGACGGCGGCCTTTCCAAGCCCACCGGTGTCCCCTACTGACCGTGAGCAGGGCGGGGAATTTTGCGGAGATAAATCTCAACGCTGACCCAGCTGGGACTCGAACCTGCGAACTACAGATTATGAGCCCGGGGCGCTACCGACTGACTTAAAAAACACGACAAATATAAAAAAAAAACCAAAAAATATTTAAGAATTCTTTATATATTTATTTTCTTTAAAACCAAACCGGTCGGTTTTAATTTGAAAACTTCTAAAGTTAATAAAATTAGATATCTTAAAATTAATAAAAATGAAATAAAGACTTCAAGATTTTGATATGACTTGTTTAGAAACAACTCATTTGTATTCTGTTTTCACGTCTAAGGGACCTGGGTTCGAGTCCCGGGTAAGGCATGGACTTATGGGTCGTTTTTCTGCTGAGGTATTTTTTTACACGGTTTTCTCGGGAACCTATCAGAAACAGAATTGGTTGCATTGAATTAGATTATTCCTATTGTTTATTAAGGATTTATTTTTTTTTAAGTTGAGTGGTTAGCGCGCTTCGCTACTGATCTAAGAGACCTGGGTTCGAGTCCCGGGTACGGCATGGCTATTTTGTGTCGTTTTTCTGCTGAGGGCGCCATTGTCTCAGACCGTCTACTATGGCATATAAACTGACAGGCTGAATTGAAACCCCATTTGAATTTAATTCTGAAAAAAATGTTTTATCTCTGACCGGCACTTTTTTGCAACACCATGGGCTAAATGACCATGACACATGGACACCGAATGCTCAGAGAAGGTTGGGGGAGGGGAACCCACTGCAACAACTGTTGGGACACAGATGGTAGCCTCCCAAAATGTCGTAAAAACTAATATTGTCGTAAAACGTAATATTGTTAAAATAAAAACTGGTGAAAACCACAAGAAACGAGTGTAGAAATTCTGTATGTATCATACCCTATGCAGATTAAATAAAACGTTGGATGGGAGGTTACCATCTGTCTCATAACAGCTGTTCCATTCGGTCACCTTCCCGCAACCTAAACTGATCCCTCTGGTTCTTTATGACGTCGCCATTTAGACCCTTGTGTGCAAATAACTACCTGTCGGAGATAAAACAACCCAACCAAACGCGTATCTTCTATATGGCGTATTAAAGTAATCAAAGGGGTCACCACCCTCGCAGACCTTCGACTATGGCGGAGAAACTGACAGGCTCCTCTCAGATCGCTGTTGCAAGCAGCTGCTGGAGGGTGTGTGTTTTTTTTATTTCTTTATTATATTTTGGAAGATATTTTCACTCTTTTCTGTAACACGTTAAGCTTCTTTGGATTGGGAAATAAAATAATCAGAGGTTAAATGTTTAGGATGTGAAATGACTCCTCGACTAAGCAGTTAATCCCTGTGTAGTCTGTAAAACAGAAATTCGTTAAAATTATGCTGCTGTTATGGATATTTTTATATTTTGCATCTCAATGTAAAACTCTTAACTGAGCTCAGAATTAATCAGAAGTAGATTTATTTGTGTTTTGAAGACAGAGATCAAGTTTTGGATTACCAATTTACATTACAGTGCTATAAAAAATGTATTGAAAGTCAACTAATTACTCCTCAATTTCTAAAAAAAAGTTTTAATTTCGTAATATTCCATGATCTTTTAATAAAGTCACAATAAATTAGTTTATTAATTGTCATTTTAGAAATAAATAGCTTATAATTAAATTTTAAATAAAATAAAATTTTAAATAAATTCAAATAATAAAAATAATCGCATTTTTTTTTTACATTTTTCCTTGACTATTTATTTCAACAGATGTGAGGATTATATAGATATGACCGGCGTCGAACAGCTGAATAGCAAAAAAAGTGACAAAAGAAGAATAATTACATATGTGTAAAGGACATCTGAGCGCCAATTTTTTTTTTGCCCACAGTGGGTTAAATGACCAGGTCACAGGGAACCCGAAGGCTCAGAGAAGGTTGCTGGAGGGGACCCACTGCAACAGATGGTATCCTACCTTCATAATCACCCTGCGTATTCTTTAACGTGCACAGGGTGTGGCTCTCCCGCACACGGAGACACGGATTAACGTCCCATCCGACGGACGGCAGCGTTTCCAAGAGGGGCGGCTCAGTCGGTAGCGCGCCAGGCTCGTAATCTGTAGTTCCCAGGTTCGAGTCCCAGCTGGGTCAGCGTTGAGATTTATATCCGCAAAATTTCCTCGCCCTGCCCACGGTCAATAGGGGACACCGATGGCCTTGAAAAGGCCGCCGTCCGTCGGATGAGACGCTAAGCCGTTGCCCCGTGAGCGGGAGAGCCATACCCTGTGCACGTTAAAGAACACGCTGGATGGCCTTGACAGGAGGCTACCATCTGTCTCCCAACAGCTGTTCCAGTGGGTCCCCTCCCCCAACCCTCTCTGAGCCTTCTGGGTCCTTGTGGCCTGGCCATTTAGGCCACGGTGTGCAAAAAAGTGCCGCTGAGAGGTAAAACAATCCAATCCAAGCCTATCGGTGTCCACTACTGAACGTGGGAAGGGCGGGGAGTTTTACGGAGATAAATCTCAATGCTGAGGATTCTTTATGAGTTCCGTATTTAAATAGAAATGGAAACCGAAACATATTTATCGCTCTTCCCAAAGAAATGTAGATTATTCCATTCTGCCTTCCTATAAACTTCTTTCTGTTAGGGTTTTAGACTAAATAAACAGATATCGCTGTTGTTAAACATCTGAACTTGCGTTACTAATTAAATACTGCATCAGTTGAAGTAGTAAAATAAAATAGATTTTCTAATGTCTGTTAATTATCAAGGGTATTTTTTTGTGTTTTAAAAAAGATTATTGTTCGTAAATTTGATCCGAATGAGATGATACGGAATACACCGTCATAACTTAGCGAGTTGCGGAGTGTCATTTACTGCCTGTCACTGGCAGTCATAACTCATCGGGGAAATCAATGTACACACTCCAAATTTTCACAGAATGGTTCAGGTTAAGGTCCAGTTTGCAGTGCGAAATTTCAGGTCAAAGTCCAAATAAGTTGAACTCTAACAAAAATAAATTCACATTTCCCCTCACCCAAAAAAGTGTCCTAAATTTATATTCCAACATACTATATGTGCTAATATTTAAATAGTGTTGATTAAAGTTTTGAAACATGAATGCATAAATATAACTTATGTACTTAATTAAATTCACACATACAATTATTGCTAAATGAAATAAATTCCTCTAGGTGGCGTTAATTTTGTTTCTAATGAAATATCTGCTTCTTCCCGCCTTCCCCAACGGTTGTTCGTGTTCCTCTTCTACGATTGGTCAAATATGTTACAATGGCACGTGCACCTAGATAGCTTTACACGTGGCGCCCTTAGTTACGATAGCAACCATATATTCGCTTTCACTTCGGTGTCAAATTTTACTCTCAATTCATTTCTTCTTTTCCATAATATATTTTATTACGTATATTTAGAATAAAGTTCATACACCACGTAAATTTTACCTACACAAGAATCGAACTACAGTTAGCAACGATTAATAGTAATATTATAATATTTCAGAAACGTTAATATTTAAAATATGCGAATTCAATTTAATATCAAAGCCGGAAATTAATACCACTTTAACGTTTCAGCTTAAATAACTGGGATTGATTAATTTAATTATCAAACTTTACTGGTTTTATTAACAATCTCACACCGTGGAGACATCCAATTCGAGAAATTAATTCATCGCGAAGATGATATCTGTTTCATAGCATTACAAATAGAAACTCAAAACACGGGGGGGGGGGGGCTCAGTCGGTAGCGCGCCAGGCTCGTAATCTTTAGTTCAAAGGTTTGAGACTTTGCTGGTTCAGATTTATCTCGGCAAAATTCCCCACCCTTCCCACTGTCAGTAGAGGACACCGATGGGCTTGAAAAAGCCGCCGTCCGTCAGATGGGACGTTAAGCCTTTGGCCCGTGTGCAGGACAGCCATACCTTAGACACGTTAAAGAACACGCCAGATGGCGTTGACGGCAAGCTTCCATCCCTCCCAACAGCTGTTCCAGCCCCCAAATAAAAGTTTATTTATTTTTTACTCTACATGATGCCCAGCTTCTGTCAAATATTCGGAACATGAATTGAGGGCCGAATGCAACAGGTTCCATGTCACATGAAAACTCGTTAAGTAGGTAATGCTGCTCTCCATAAAAGTAACCCACTTCGTTTACTTTCCACCTAAAAATAAAAAAAAATTACTAAATACTACATATTCGGAAAGCAAAGAATTGAGAATTTAGGTTGAAATCGAAGCTCCGGTACGAGATACCGTGTACGTCAGACATCCATACCCTGTATTGAACAACACACGCTGGATGCCATTCACAGCTGGAAAAACTTGTATTGGCATTTCGAATGTGTCGAGTATTACCAGTATACTCTGATTAGGGTCTAAAATTAGTACCTTACATATATAGATTCTGTTCGCTATTTTCATTGTTAACTTTTAAATGTCTCATTTCAGCATTTCCAGTGGTAACACCTTCAGTGGAAATAAACTAACATCATTCTTTCCTTATATTCTCAGTGTGAACGCTAATCTTTCCATATTCGGTAAATGTGATGTTTAAATCAGTCGTTAGTAAGGAACATTTACACATAATTATAACAGAAACGGTAATCTAGGGGCAGAAGGATTGGATTGTTTTACCTCTGAGCGGCACTTTTTTGCACACCATGGGCTAAATGGCCAGGTCACATGGACCCCAAAGGCTCGGAGAAGGTTGGGGGAGGGGACCCACTGGAACAGCTGTTGGGAGACAGATGGTAGCCTCCCGTCAAGGCCATCCAGCGTGTTCTTTAACGTGCGCAGGGTATGGCTCTCCCGCACACGGGGCCACGGCTTAACGTCCCATCCGACGGACGGCGGCCTTTTCAAGCCCATCGGTGTCCCCTACTGACCGTGGGCGGGGCGGGAAAATTTTGCGGGGATAAATCTCAACGCTGACCCAGCTGGGACTCTAACCTGGGAACTACAGATTACGAGCCTGGCGCGCTACCGACTGAGCCACCCCCGCCCCGAGGGGCAGAAGGAAATGAATTTTTTTTTATACGTATATTTCAATAAAACTTTAACTATTTATTTATATTTCACGTGTATCTGTTGAATATTAAAAAAATAATTATGTCCTTCTACTTTCTGAAACAGTGGGCGAAAGGATAACCATATCTGCAACCCCGAGAAATATAATCTTTTATTTTTACATTCCGACTGCACGGAGTCCTTTCTCGAAACAACCTAGAAACGTTGCAGGTTTGGTAACCAAAGCTATTGTATGAACGCTTTAATTCTCCTTTATTTATTTATTTACTAACAATGTATTCGAACCCGACAACCAACGTAGAATAACCTAGACCAATATTTTAGGAGTAACAGCGCATACGAAAAAAAACTGCCAACTGCACGCGGTGTTTCCATGTTCTCACCCTCCGAAGTACTGACCGCGCCCAAAGCTTAACCTCGGGCATCAGACGAGAACCAGTGTGTTCAACTTGCTATGGCCGTTGACATGCTAATTTTTTCTTCCTGCCTTATAAAGTAACACACATTATCAATAAGAGAACAATTCTTAAAGTAGGAAAAAACTGGAATGGTGCCAAAAAATTTCGTTAACGACAGTATTTAAAAAGAAATTACACTTTTTTAAAGATTGATTATTTTTCAATTTTTTAACGGTTGTTGGATATTTATATTTCCCATTTCTTTTTCAACATAATAGCGTGCAATTAAACGTTACACACAAAAGTAATAAACACAATAAAAATATTTCTATTTACCCTACTTCTGCAATCCCTCCGAAGAGACTAGACTTATTTACTTTCACAGAGTAATTTTAATTTTCGTTTCCATGGTTATTACAACGACAGAGACGCCATTTCTTGTCACACCTCGGGCTAAACTGATAAATCACGACGACTCCCGATAGCTAAGACCATATTTCGATAACAGCACGCACTGCAAAAATTAAACAGATGGGATAGTCCAGTAAGTCGACCCACCGCGTGCTTCAACCTGAATGTTCTTTCGGACGGTGGCATAACTAAACGTCCCGTAGGATGGGTTTTCCAAGGCCATCGGTGTCGCATACTAACAGAGGAGAGGGGTAGGATTGTAACTCGGGAACGGTTTAAAATATTACGATGTGTCGATTGCGGCTCCGAACGGTTGGAAAACTTCCAAGGTGTAATTTGACCGACTAATATTCAAAGCGATTCATATTATTTTTTGTAATTCGGTGGCCGTTAGAATTGCGTTGAGGAAAATGCAAATGGAACACCGGAAATAATTATCGTTTTATCCTATAAAACATACAACCTGTTTCCACTCTGAGGTTTCATTTTTCTTTACATGTTCATGCCGTTCTCATCGTAAAACGTAATGAAATTTAGTGCCATCGAACCGCGATATTTTGATCTGCATGCCAATATATACTAAGAATCAGTGTCCTAGCATTTTTACCCCGTCATTAAAAGTAAATAATTACATAGGAAATTAAAATTCTGCAGTGTAATATTTAACTGCATGAAAAAGTATTAATCACCGTTGTTAAGAAAGACGTTTGCAAGAGATCCTACAGTTAAAAGTAATGAGTTTGATTTCGATTCGACAACGTTTATACGTAAATAGATAAAATAAAGACAAGTGAGTAAACCTCTGTTGCGAATAGGAAATACTGTTGCAGCCTCACTTCCGGCGAATGAGAAAACATTGCATTCCAAAACCTCAGTGTCGACGTCATTACCTTATTATTGGAATTCAAATTTAAGTGATAGTAAATAAACTATCGGAAAGCGCCGTCTCGTTTCGGTCATTGCAGTTACCTTGTGAATACCATGATGAAGTGAACAGAGTTCGTGGAATCGCATTTACCTACACATTGCTTACCGCGAAACAATAGGAGTATAATAAACCTAGTTGTGTGAGATAAAACGAAACCTTAGTACGCCAATAACGACACGGACTGTATTCCTTATCCCCTTCAAGTGTAACCAAGCACTGGGCCACTCGAAAAACATCAGGTAAATCTATTTAATTATTTTCCAATCTTCGCCACCACACGGAATTTAATGGTTTACAACCACTGGCTGGACTAACCCTTAAGTAATATAAGCACCTGCTTAGGATACCAAGGGAAGGGGGGCACCGACGATTTTTCCCCTAGCAATAATGCCCTTATCTATCAATTCTTTCACTGACACACTCGACTTTTGACGTTACTTTTTCCATTGTCCTTATCTGCAGTGTTCGACTTTAATCTGAATTCTAAAAAAAAAATATTGAAGGTGACAGTCAAATCGCTAGAGTGCAATACGTTTGACTGACTGTTTTTACAAATTTTTTATGAATGAATTTCGCTGTTTTTCTATTCATTATAAATATATATAAAATCCATATTCTTTTTTGTGACTTTTTAAATTATAGCTTACGTATTTTCAGACGCCAAGATCAAACGAATTCAATTAAGCAATGGAAAGGTCCCCGGAGTTACCATTGCTCGATCGTGGTTACGCCATTATTTGGCCTTATTTAAACCCTAATAACAAAGTACCAAGTTGCTCTACGTCACCACCCGGAAAGGCGTATTTCAAGCCCTACAGTTAACTACAAAGTTGCTCTTCGCATTAAATGTAAGCGCACTATAAATCAAATTAATTATTATTCTTTAAATGTTTCGTGTTGTTTTCACATTTCCGTAACTAATAATCTTTCTAGTTTATATTTCAACTTTTTTGGTTACCGGCGTTCCGTGGCCGAGTGTTTTGCACGCATGGCTACTGTAAAGTTAGAGTGTTAGTTTAAATATCTTTATAAGTAAAGACCAACATGGCGACTACACAAGCGACATATACGTACGGTAACCATATTTTTTCGGAGAAAATACACGACAAAACACAAATTGTTTCATAATGAAAAAAAAAAAACCAGGTTGCGTTTATTTGTTTCATTAAAACTAAAAATCTTTATAACATTTATTATAAAATATAAGCATACAATAGCATTTTAAACAACCATATTACTTAAAAAATTTATTTATGATTTTTTTCACAAGAATGAACTTAATAAATCAGGTTTATGTTTTAAAAATCATGAAACTGTATACAATTCATATCAAAGTTGCATTTGGTATAAATGCAACTTTGATTGTTGTTTCGATTTTTTATTTTGAATGAATGTTTTCAAATTGAATGTTTCGATTTTTAATTTTGTTTTTTCACTGCTCCATATATTGTTCGCTAATCAAAATACTCGTGCAGTTTCCGTTACAAAATTTTATTTCCGATGGAAGATATATGGGACCCGATCCGGTGCTCTGTATTTGACATTTGATCTTACGAATACGTTAAATATTCCACTGCTTCGGTGTAATGGAAGCATTGATCACCATCTACGGATTACGATCCATCTGGCAAATTTGCAAACTCGAGAAAACTATCACTTTCAATCATCTTAATGAAACAGCACTATGCAGGGAAAAAAACTTTACTTATGCAGAAAATCTGTACGAAATGCCCATCAGTTGGGTTGTTTTACCTCTGAGCGGCACTTTTTTGCACACCATGGGGTAAATGGCCACGTCACATGGACCCCGAAGGCTCAGAGAAGGTTGGGGAAGGGAACCCACTGGAACAGCTGTTGGGAGACAGATGGTAGCCTCCCGTCAAGGTCATCCAGCGTGTTCTTTAACGTGCACAAGGTATGGCTCTCCCACACACGGGGCCACGACTTAACGTCCCATCCGACGGACGGAGGCCTTTCCAAGCCCACCGGTGTCCCCTACTGACCGTGAGCTGGGCGGGGAATTTTGCGGCGATAAATTTCAACGCTGACCCAGCTGGGAGTCGAACCTGGGAACTACAGATTACGAGCCTGGCGCACTACCGACTAAGCCACCTCCGCCCCGAATGCCCATCAGTACAATTTATGAAGAATCATGATAACGAGCCTTCAGTCGAACAAACAACCACTTTCACAGAAGTAATCGCACTCCAGCTATGGGAATAAAAGGAAACAGTTAATAAATAAAACAATGACACAGAGGAAATTGCATTCTACCCAAAAAACTAAATTATGGACTCGTTAATGAAATATCCTTTCGAAATACAAATGCAACCAAAATAAGTAATCATATGGCAAAACACCAACTAGTATGCATATATATATATGGCACAATCACCGTCAAAGATAAATCTCGCTGACTATCAGGGACCATGTAACTCTTCTGGCAAATGAAACGTCAAAAACCAACTGTACAGATCATAAAAATGTTACCGAAATGATATTGGAAAAGAAGTAACAGGAGTATTGTTAATAATGAAGAAAACAACACACTAGCAGCAAAAGTATGTGGTAACTATTTATGTTGCACTACGGGTTCGCAACTTTTGTCGTGGTATTTTTGCAAACTGAGTGTGCACACCCGATAGCCTTATTAAATGAAAAAAATAAAATAAAACACCCCCTCAAGCAGCTGCTTGTCACAGAAGTCCGTCAGCAGAAAAACGACACAAACAGCGATGCTTTACCCGGGACTCGAACCCAGGTCCCTTAGATCAGTAGCCAAGCGCGCTAACCACTGGGCCATGAGACGGCGAATAACCGACTTCCCCCTTTTCCACTGCATGCGTTCTGTTTCTGGATCTCATGCTACTCTCTCCCACCACCTTTTACCATTCCGCATCGCCTTTTCCTTTTGCCTGCCTTCTGCATAGCCTTTTCTTTTTTCATTAGCGCCATGCACGTTGCCACCGCGCCATTCACAAATTTCGTTGATTTCGATTCCAGGCGTCGAAAATGCTGCGAATGACATTAGGATTCCTTGTAGAGTTGTATATTAATAAATATGAAAAAATTTTCTAAAGCGTAGCCTTCTTTTAAAAAAATATCATTCTTGAAGCTTGAGAAACGATGCTGTATTGAAGTCATTGACTGATGTGAGAACTTTCCACCAGTTTTAGTGAGTTTTTTCAGTGTTTTTCTTCGTTTCTCTAAGTGGTTTCGGTTTGACGTGAACTTGTTTACAAGTTGGTGCCAGCGGCCATTGCTACGGGGCCAACATGGCTACCCGTCAACAGCTGGAAACCGAGCGGCGGTTGCAGCGTAAACTCACCTGCTGCTTCAAACACGAGTCCTTGGACTATAAAACGATAGCCAAGGACATTATGAAAAAAGATGGGAAAGGGGCACTTGAAACTGTGCAGTTCGTCGCTCCTGGAGTGGCATATATAACCTTCGTCAAACAAGAAGTTGTGATGAGTTATGTCACTAAGTCCCCGTATGTATTGGAAGGAGTTACGACTTCGGTTAATCGCCTTGACAACGATGAGACGATTGTATATATTAAGCGCTTACCGATTGAAATGGACTCGGAAGTCATTTCGAGCCATTTCAGTCAATATGGCAAAATAAGTTCCAATGTCCGTGAGAGATATAAAGACGAAGAAATGTCGCATCTCTATACGGGAACAAGAGTGATCAAAATAGCAATGACCAAGCCGATCCCTAATTTCTTCAAGATCGGACGCTTCAACGGCATGGTCTCATACTCTGGATTGCAAAAAGTGTGCAAGAAATTCAACCAGAGTGGTCATGTCGCGAGCGATTGTGAAGTAGAGATCTGCAGTAATTGCAAAGGCGTAGGACACGTCTACGATAAATGCGTTGAGCCTTGCGGGAACTGCCGCGACGTAGCGCACAAACGCTACGAGTGCACGCGGCGTACTTTCGCCAATGCGGCAGCGCTCGCGTCAATGTTGAACCTACCGAGGAAATCAAGGATAAGACGGAGGAAGCTCCAATAAGCTTGAGAATACTAGAGAGGAAGTTAAAACCTCGGAAGCTAGTAGTAAGGGCGATAACCCCTTGAATAGCACCACAGAGGTTATCAAGAAAGACGAAGAAAATGCGAAAACAAGCCCCTCCCAGAGTCCTCAAATAGAGAAGGACACAGATGCAACAATTTTTCCTGAAACCCCACGTGCAGTGGAAGAAAATCAGGAAGTTGAGGAAATACAAAAAGAAGAAGTACAAAATAACGAGCCCAATACAGGGGAAAAAAATTCTTGTGAAATGGTCCAATCGACCTCAAACATAGAAGAAGGAATGTCAACTGACATTGAAGAAACCGACAGCTCCAAGCAAAATTTAAAAAGAAAGTTTGCAAAAAAAATCTGAAAGCCAATGAAAGAAGAAAAAAAAATTCTTACAACCAGCAAGCAAAGGAAAAACAAAAAGACAGAGAAATTAAAACCCAAGAAGAAATTAAGTTTTGCAGACTTCTTGACCGACGAAGCAAAAAGTTCGGTGCAGCATGGCACGCCTGACCTGGCCAATGACCTCTTCCTCACCGACATTGATGCTTCGTCGAGTGGTATGGAAGACTGAACCCTCCCTCAGGCCCTTTGTTGGCCTTTATTTTCCCCTCTTTCTGTATTATGCCACTCATGGGAGTGGCCTTTTGGACTTTAAGTACTCCAAGTTGTTAAATTATAAGTACTATGTTTTTAAGTTTTTCTCTAAAGAACTTTCAAGATTTGCCAGGCTTTTTTTAAAAAAACAGTAATTATAACAGGTATTATATTCATTTTATTTACCTTATTATCTATTTACATTTCTTTTTCCTTATTTATCTAACAAATTTTCTATATATTCATTTTTTCAATTACTCACCTGTGAGTGAGTATCATTCCCTAATTGAGAATAGTAATAAAACATACCACAATTACTTATCCAGAACCTTTATGGGACATAATTATGTTTATCTAAAATTACTTGAAAAGTATTTTAATCTTATGATTTTAAGAGTTATTTATTATTTTACTCATTGTATTGTTTCCTTTTGCAGCAACTCTAAAGTGGCTGCTGACACAGGGGCCCTTTACAAGGGTTCTCTGTTAGTCCTCACTTGTTATATCACCTTTGGGTGTCAATTCCTTTGCTGCAACTTAAATGTTTGTATAATTTGGTATATCTTTATGATTCTTTCTCCTATATTTATCCCACTCACACATCCCCACATCACACCTGTCATTGCCACAACAACAGTACATGACAGTCTCTCACATTGATTTCTTCTCCAACATTTATTTATACATAATTACTCCTCTCCTACTTTACTACATCTGGATCTTTCCGAGCAATCTGGTTGATTTTTATATATTTGTTTTTATTATAACAACTATCTTACACTTTGTTTTGACTTGCATTATTCACTCATATGTTCAGAAAACAATAATGTGTTAAAATTATCTCTCTGGCAAACTAACAAAAAATAACTCCAAACATGGATATCATTCTTAAGTTCTACCTAGCAAAAATAAAGAACAGTACTGTAAAACTTTAAACTTTCATCCATCTATAGCCATTACTGCTACAAAGTCTCATCTACTTGTGTTGCACATTTCCAGACATTATTCATAATATGAAGAAACTGAATCATAACTACTTCTTCAACTCTATCCTCACTAATTATACCATCATCTTTACTCGAAAAAAAATTAATCCACATGAACTTGTCAATTTATTAGGTGCCATTAAATTACATTCATGTGTCCAACAAGTCTTGAAGAAAATATGTAACAAAAATATTTATTATCTTGGCACTCTTAAATTTATTATTTTACTAATTGATATTTTTAATTTGACTATCTTGCTTTTTTTAAAATGTTGTGTGACAGGTCAGTTCAGGCCACCAAGTAGCCAATTTTTTTTTCTTTTTCTTATTTTATTTCTTTTTTTTCTCCTACTTTTTGGTGGACCCTTACTGGCCTGCCACTTCTGGTCTACTGTATATGGAGTCTCCTTTTTTTATTATTGGATCTCTCTGGTTTCTTTTCCTCCCCTTCTTTTTGTTTGCATTTTTTTCCTTTTTCTTTTATGGCCAATTACTGCAAATATTCAGATAGACACTAAGGTGTCAGTCCCTCAATGTGAGAGGCTTTACACTGGAGAAACAGAGTGTCATCATTGGTCACTTTATGCAGACTGATTGTGACATTCTGTTTCTCCAAGAAACTTATTTCCCCAACACTAGAAGAATACTACATTTTAGACATTTGTTTCCACAGTTATCCTACTTCTCAAATGGTACCTCTATGAGCAGAGGAGTAGGCATAATTATTAACCACAACAACAGAAACATACAGCTACTCAGATACAACACAGACACTGAGGGCAGAATATTATCAGTCGACATTCAATTTCGCAACTATGTTATTAAACTCATCACTGTATATTTACCCAAACATACCACATCACATTACAATTTTTATCAAGACTTAAGACAACACATACAAAACAACTATGATGGACTTATAATTGGAGAGGACTTTAACAGTATTGTTGCCCCACACCTGGACAGAGTTCCTGCTACAAATTACACGCCTACCTCACAGGCACCTCATTTTTCAAAATTTGTACATGACATGGACCTCATTGACATTTGGAGGCATATGAACCCATACAGTGCAGGCCATACAAGATTTGACAAAACACATAAAACAGGTTCCAGGCTGGATAAAATATTAGTCAGCAGAAACATTGTCAAGACATACTACAGAAGCTACACTACTGATATCAACTCACATACGTGTGAGGTCAGTGATCACCTCCTTGTGCATGCACACTTTGATTTACACCCGAGAACACAGGAAAATGAATACAACACTCCTAGAAGACAAGGAAATACAGGAAAAAATTGCTGACTGCATTAATGAGGATGTCAACAAGACCACCAAGTTTGATCAGAACTGGTGGTAAAATTTACAAACTAAAATTAGAAGACTCTTCAGAACAGAAGGTATCTTTAAAGCACAACACCTAAAAAATGAAATTAATGAAACCAAAGCACTTTTAAAAGCAGCCACAAATGGTACACACTTCCTTAAAAAACAGAGATTAGACACCACATATCACGAACAACAGATACACAAACTTAAACACAATCTTCAGCAATTATACAAACAACAGGGACATATTATCATAGAGAGAAATCATGATGTCCAAATTGCTGAAGAAGAAAATTGCAACAACTTACTTACCAGATTAAAACATAAAAATAGACAAAACACAAACCTAACTGAATTAGAAGTAAATGGATTAAGAACACATGACACACAAATTATCTTAAAACACATACATGAACAATATACCAAACAATATCGACATAGACAGACAGACAGACACCAATAAACTTTATGAAACAGAACAATTTGCCAACAAAATTTCTCCACACACAAAAGACAAGTTAGAAAGTGATATTACAATACAAGAAGTTAAACAAGCTATTTTCAGTTTTAAATTAAAGAAGAGCCCCAGAATAGATGGTCTTCCTATAGAATTCTATAGAACATTCTGGAATATCTTAGAAATACCTTATACAGAATTTTTACACACTATAATAACACTGAAACAAATGACACAAGACATGAAAACAGGTCAAATAGCACTGCTATGCAAAAAACCTGAACAAGCACACTTATTAGACAATTGGAGACCCATAACACTTCTTTAAACAGACTACAAAATACTCAGTAAAATTATCACCAACAGACTAACACAGGCAATGCCAGAAATAATTTCAATTTATCAATCCTGTGCAGTCCCCAAGAGACACATTCATAACAATAACAGACTCCTCACAGACATAATAGAATATATCAATCACAAAAACATAAGAGCTGCCATTATATCTTTAGATCAGAAGAAGGCCTTGAACTCGACTCGCTATCACAGGAAGCAATATACACTGCACTAGAAATATATGGTATTGGACCCCGATTTATTAACATTATACATACACTTTATTCGGACATACACTACACTGTTCATCTCAATGGACATTTCTCTAACAAAATAGCAGGGAACAGAGGGGTGAGGCAAGGATGCCCTCTGTCACCATTGCTTTTTGTTGTAGTTAATGACTTTTTCATTAGACATATACAAAATGATACGCAGATTTCTGGAATCCCCATACCAGGAACCAGAAACAGATTAAAAGTTTCAGCCTACGCTGATGACCTGGTTCTTTTTACAACAAATGAGTTTTCCATAGATAGAGTTTTTAAAATTTATGATCTTTTCTCTAAAACTACAGGCCTGTCCCTTAACACCAGTAAAACAGCTTCCCTATGTTGGGGCACATGGGACAGGTCATTCCTGACAAAGATTGGTTGTACAGATGACCCTATCAAAATTTTACGAATACAATATAATAGATTTGGATTTTGTAAACAAACCTATACAAATTTATTAAATAATATAGAAAACACAATTACAAATTGGAAGGATTACAAAATTTCTACGTATAACAGAGCTAAACTCATAAAATCCAGCATAATTCCCAAAATCACCTACATAGCCACTGTAAATCCTCCTGACAAGACACACATAAACAAATGAAACAAACTTATCTATGACTTTATTTGGAATGGCAAGCCAGAGTTGATTAAACGTGAAACATCACAAAATCCAATCAACCTGGGTGGACTTGCCATTCCAATTATTACCACAATGTCAAAGATTATTTATTTAGAACATATACAAAGAATATTAAGCACACCTACTGTCCCCTCTTTATTTCTCTTGAATTACTTTGCCTTCTTTCACACCAAACACATATGCACACATAACAGTTATAATGGGCCCAAAAACACAGAACACAACACAAATTACAAACTTCTACCTTCCATAGTTACACTAGTACACAAAAAAGGTCCAATCCCCAACCCTATTAATAAAACACAGCTATACACAACTATCCAGACTTTCAACCCTACCAACTTTCAACAGTTATACCCAAATATCAATTGGCCTAAGGCCTGGACCAACATTGCCAGCACAGACATTGAGAAAACTATGAGGAATTTTAATTGGAATGTAGCTCATAATATTGTTTACACAAATTCGAGAAGAAGACATTGTGGCTTCATTGCTTCTCATAATTGCTTTAGATGCCCTACCCGAGAAAGTATTGATCATCTAGTTTACCACTGCTGGTATGCTATCAAGATCTGGACAAAAGTAAGCCAATGGCTCCAGATAGCAAGACCTTTGTTAAGAGCAGTTAGATTCCATGATTTACAACAGTACCCCAACAAGAAACATTACATCATCAATTTGGTAATTAGCATTGTTAAATACCAAATTTAGTTATCCAGATGCCAACTACAGCACGAACATACCACCACGGCTATTTTGGAAAAAACTAAATTGATTACGAAAGTTTATAGAAAGAGACACAAGTCTGTCCTTGCACATGATAAATATATTCTTTTGTGGTGTTTACCACATATTTAATCAGTTCACACTTCCTTCTTGCTCCACTCATTTGTATTATTTTTCCTGTCTTCCTTCTTCTTTCCTCTTCTCACCTTTCGCTCAGTCCCTCCCCCCCTGTTATATTCTTTCCCCCCCCCCCTTCTATTTCTCTTGCCACCTCTCCTTTTTCATATTACCTTTCATTCTCACTATCAAATTATCCTTGCCTTTTTACTTTACCCATATGCTTCAATTAACTCCTTTTGTTTCAAACCCATTACACACTATCAGAACTTTAGCGCCCCCCCCCCCTTATCGTAACCAATTTTTTTATCACTTTTAACCCTATCATAAGACAATGCATATTTTTAACAGTTCATAGAGTGTTTACTTGTGGGAATCAGCCATGGGGTTCTCTTGCAATTTGCATTCCCATGGCCCCCCACAATTTCTCTTTTCGGTTTGTTTTAACAAGTTTGAGTAAACAGGTTGCAAGGTATCTGCCCCCACTGGTCGCATTTGGCCATATGAGTAGACACCAGCATAGAGCAATACTGTAGTGTGTTGGTGGCAGCATTTTCCGCCCCCTCCCTAATTGTGGGAGCTGTGGGAGGGGAGGGGGGTGTAGTGGCCTCACTTCACTGCAGTGTTTAAGATTTCAAAAGTAGACCTTGCCCATTGAAATTTTCAAACAAATGAAAAATTTCTAATTACCGATGGAATATTTTTGGATAGCCCGGTTTGTTTCGCTAAGAACCGGGACTGACAAATGGAGATAGAGTTTGGAAAGTAGTGAGTGAATTTGTAATGTAAAACAATTCGAAGTTGATAAAAGGATTATTCTAATAGAAAAGGTTTTTAAGGGGATAATAGGCTTTCTATGGTGAAGGGAATTAGAGGTATAAAGCATTAGTATTGTATATTTTTTTCTTTGTTGGCTATGGCTAGGCTTCGTGATTTCTATTTCTTTTTGTGAATGCTAGGTGTTAGGGTACGTTTATACGATGTGTGTGTGTGGGGGGGGGGTTATGTTGTCAGGGGCTGGAATTGTTGGGCGAGTGCGTTTCTCAGATGGCCATGTTAATACTTGCTGGGTGTGTGGGGTGGGGATGAATAAGGCAAAGGGAGATTCAGGCGAAGTGAGGATGGGCGGGTGGAGGTGGTTGCGACTGCGTTTCCCGGCATCCGACGGACTTTTCAAAAAAATACATCAGACGGACTTCCTGTTTTGCTTTACATCTGATACGATTACTAAAGAACTTTAAATGTTGCATGTACTAATTTTGGATTAAATATGTGGGCCGCTACCGGAAGTAGTGCAATACCGGTCCAACCCGTGACAGAGGTTGAGCAAGCTCAAAGCACTCCGTCGAACTACAAAAATAAGATTAATATCTTGATTTCATATAGAAATCGTATCAGATATTAAGCTGATAAGAACAGATACTACACTTTGATCTTAGCCAAAAGGCCGAGAAGCGATAAACAGTATTCTTTTTAAATTATTAATAATTTTCATAATCAGAAATTCATACACGGTAATTCGCGCGTAAGAATCCAAAAGTCCGTAGGCGAAGTCGCGGTAAAGTTGTTAGCGTGTGCGTTAAATCAGTCTGTTCTCCTGAACGGTTAGTCGACTTTATCCCACACAGAGAGCGACATATTTTTTAAGCCTCCATTCCCACCCTCGAGCGAACAACACGGGCCCGGCTGTCCGTCCGTCCGTCCAATAGCATCACTGATCACCGCGGACCGCACCTCTCGAGCCGACAAGTGGTGCCATCTATGGGTAGAGCGAAGGGACTAAGCGCATATGTAGATTGGGAGGTTGTAGGCCGTGAGGAGCAATTAGACTTTCCTGCTTCACCATATATTTATTCACCATATTTTTTCGGAGAAAATAAAGGACAAATCACAAATTGTTTCATAATGAAAAAAACAACAGTTTGCATTTATTATAAAATATAAGCATATAATAGCATTTTAAGCAATCATAATTTGGATATTTTTCACAAGAATGAACTTTTCTTAACCCTTTCAAGTGTCTAGCCTGAAAAACAGGTTTACATCCAGAGGCCAAATTTAACTTTAGAACTTTTTTCCCAAATAATTAGTGAAAGGAATTATGGCATGTTATATGCCAAATTAATCAACATTTAAATCTGGATTTTTTCAAAATAAAATATTTAACAAAAAAGACCATATCTTTCATTTTAATAGGACTTTTTTAGTCATGTAGTAAAAAAATGCATCTTGCAACACAAATAAAAATTTATAAAAAAAAAGAACTAATAGAAATGATTTCTAAATAAAAAAAAAAATTCTTGTTTAAAGAAAACATTTCTTCCTTTCTTTCCACCTTTAAAAAAAAATACAGTGCATATGAAAATCTTTAAGTATTCATTTGATTTTTTTTAATTTAAACACATTTTTAATTATATAAATGTTACTTATCTCGTATAAAAGTGTAAGTTAAAATAGAGTGGCGGCATGAGAAATAACTGAACTCCTAAAATTAGTGCTGCCAGCCTGTAAATACGGGTTAATAGTAAAGTAGCAAAAACACCGAGATGACGTCAGTACGTTGAAGTTTTAAAAAAATATATATATATAACTTTTATATATTTATTTTTTTAAAACCAAACCGGTCGGTTTTATTTTGAAAAAAAAGAAAAATTAGTTCTTACGCTGAAAATCTTCCTTAGTATTTCCATAATAGTTAATATCAAAAATTATCAGCACAAGTTTTTTTTAGGTCTCCTTAAAGTCTTTACATGCACATAGCAATAAAAACAACACTGAGGAGAAAGGAAACAAATTGTAAATCCGTGCCTAGCATAATACATATGCAGCGGCGGGGGTGGCTTAGTCGGTAGCGAGCCAGGCTCGTAATCTGTAGTTCCCAGGTTCGAGTCCCAGCTGGGTCAGCGTTGAGATTTATCTCCGCAAAAATTCGAGGAGTCATTTCAAACCCTAAACATTTAACCTCTAATGATTATTTTATTTCCCAATTCAAAGAGGCTTAACGTGTTAGGGAAAAGAGTGAAAATATCTTCATAAATATAATAAAGGAATAAAAAAACACCCCCTCAAGCAGCTGCTTGCAACAGCGATCTGATAGGAGCCTGTCAGTTTCTCCGCCATAGTCGAAGGTCTGTGAGGATGGTGACCCCTTTGATCACCTTTAATACGCCACAGAGAAGATATGCGTTTGGTTGGGTTGTTTTATCTCTGACCGGTAGTTATTCGCACACAAGGGGCTAAATGGCGACGTCATAAAGAACCAGAGGGATCAGTTTAGGTTGCGGGAAGGTGACCGAATGTTATGAGACAGATGAAAAAATAGGAGATTGGTTCCAGACGTGAAAAAAAACAACATACCCCCTCAAGCAGCTGCTTCCCACAGAGATCTGACAGGAAGCTGTCAGTTTATATGCCATAATAGAACGTCTGTGAGGATGGCAGGACCTCAGCACAAAAACGACACATACGTCCATGCCTTACCCGGGACTCGAACCCAGGTCCCTTAGACGTGAAAACCGAATACAAATGAGTTGTTTTCAAACAAGTGATATCAAAATCTTGAAGTCTTTATTTCATTTTTATTAATTTTAAGACATTTTTAATTTTATAAACTTAAAAGTTTTCAAATTAAAACCGACCGGTTTGGTTTTAAACAAAATAAATATATAAAGAATTCTTAAATATTTTTTAGTTTTTTTTTTTACCTTTGTCGTGTTTTTTAACTCTGTAGTTCCCAGGTTCGAGTCCCAGCTGGGTCAGCGTGAGATTTATCTCTGCAAAATTCTCCGCCGTGCTCACGGTCAGTAGGGGACACCGGTGGGCTTGGAAAGACCGCCGTCCTTCGGATGGGGCGTTAAGCCTTGGCCCCGTGTGTGGGAGAGCCATACCCTGTGCACGTGCGCCATAATAATAATAAATTGGAGAAAACACAGAGGTGACGTCAGCAACGCGGTTTCGGTTACTTCCCAGCATAATTTCTATAATGTGAAGAGGAAAAGTATTTTCAGTGTCTCCTGAAAGCCATACAACAAAACTATATTGTGAAATCACACTTTATTATTCAGTTCAATACATTTTCCAAACATATTTTCTCCTGAGGTCACTCACAATACCTGTCTGATGGACGAAATAAAAGGTGACATTGGCATAATACCTTAGTAGCAAAATATCTTATTCGATATCTTTTGCATTAGATATCTCTCACACCTGTACGACCTACGTGTAATATCGAATATAAAAAACGTTGGTTGCCGTAATATATAAATGAAGAACGCTGGAATATTTAACACGCAAAAAAAACAAACATTAAACGCAAAGTTGACATGAAACCTCAAATCACGTTGCGATTTCAGTTTTACTCTTAATAATTAGTGTATTGCACCGGATAATTATTTTCCATCTTGGCATTTGTAAAATTATCTTATCGTTCTTAACTTTAAAAACGCAAATAACGTAGTTCAAAAATAGGCCATTTCCATGGCTACAATTAATGGGAACCCTATTTCGTGTCAACACAAATATTTCGTACTCAATTCCTATTTATAGAAATATAATTGCAATTCTTTATTTCATCTCTCAATAAATAAGTTTTACCCCACCATTCACTATAGAACGAAATATTTATTCACCATAATCATAATTTTTAAACACTACAAACGTTCGGAAAAAGGGTTAAGGTGCGATGCCAATCCATTCCTATTTTTCTATCTTATTACACCACGACGTGCACATAAGTGTTAATTTTCCTTTCTGGGCCAAAAGAATAATATTAATCTTGAGATTACTCGCAAAAACCAAATTTTTTAGCGAAAATGACTTTTCAAAAACCGGAATTTCCAAAGCTTTAACGGTTGGTAAACGTACGTAAAGCCCTTCCACATCGCAGTACATCACTAAAATCTGAACCAAAATATATAAAACAAAAGAATGGTTACTTCCTCCGTAGATCATACGAGGGCGAGAAAAAAAAAATCCAGTGGAACTACTCAAAAAAGCTTGCAATGCGAAACTCAAAGTATGCGACTTCCATCTTTTACTACGGCTTTTTATTTATACTTCTCCGAAACTTTATATAACCATTTTTCTTCTCTGTAGGTAGAAAAATAAAAATGCATCTTACGTATCTGAGATGATCGAAACATAATATAAAAATATACCTTAAATAGGAACATTGTTACGATTAAGAAAAGCATTTTTAAAACTTCAACGTGGCTGTAATATATATTATGCAAAATCTACTGGCAACACAACGAAACAGTACTCCTGACGTCATCTCTGTGTTTTTGCTCTTTATTATTAACCAGTATTCACAGGCAGCACTAATTTTACGAGTTCACTTATTTCTCATGCCGTCACTCTATTTTAACTTACATTTTTATACGAGATAAGTAATAATAATAAAAATACCCCCTCAAGCAGCTGCTTGCCACAGAGGTCTGACAGGAGCCTGTCAGTTTATATGCCATAGTAGAAGGTCTGAGAGCATGGCAGGACCTCAGCAGAAAAACAACACATACAACCATGCCTTATCCGGGGCTCGAACCCAGGTCCCTCAGATCAGTAGCCAAGCGCGCTAACCACTCGGCCATGGGACGGCTATAAGTAACATTTATATAATTAAAAATGTATTTAAATTAATAAAAATCAAATGAATATTTAAAGATTTTCATATCTATTTTTTTCATATGCACTGTATTTTTTTTTAAAGGGTTATTTTTTTACACGGTTTTCTCGGGAATTGGGTGCATTGAATTAGATTATTCCTATTGTTTATTAAGAAGGATTTATTTATTTTTTTTAATTTGAGTCGTTAGCGCGCTTGGCTACTGATCTAAGACACCTGGGTTCGAGTCCCGGGTACGGCATGGCTGTTTTGTGTCGTTTTTCTGCTGAGGGCGTGCCATCCTCTCAGACTTTCTACTGTGGCATATGACACTGACAGGCTCCTGTCACACCTCTGTGGTAAGCAGCTGCTTGAGGGGGTATTTATTTATTTATTTATTATTAAATGTTGAGAAACATCCTGAAACAATTTTTAGAGAATATAATAGCAGGAATACGCTGTGATGCATACGAATAAACCTCTTTGTAAGCTGGATGCTTTTAAATGTAAACACAATCAATTTGAATATCTGACTGGAATTGCATAGAATAAAATGCATATGATATCATATAGCGCTCAGAGTTGGTAGTTTTACATGTGATCGGCATTTTTTTTGTAGACAATGGGCTAAACGGGCAGGTCACGAGGACCCCGAAGGCTCAGAGAAGGTTGGGGGAGGGGCCTCACTGGAACAGCTGTTGGGAGACATATGACTTATTTGCAGAATGACTACAGACTATACTTATCTGCAGAAATGACTCTTAAGTGTCGTTTCGAAGACTCCCGGAAAGATCTTAATAACACAAATAACCATATCTAAATAACCAATGAAATCTATTTCAGTTGAAAACCTAAGTTTTATATTCACTAATAAATGTTACATTGTGAGTTTCACGATTAAAGAGAAAGGAAGAAAACAAACCTTATGTACAGTCGCTCAAAAAAGTATTCGAACACCATGGTTGATTACAGAACAGAATTCAGGAAAAAAATCTGGAACGATTTCTTTTTTAATAATTAATGATTTGGCAACCTTCCTGTACGTATGCGAAGGTTGTCAGATCAGTAATTTCTAAAAAAATCGTTGCCAGGTATTCTTCCTGAATTCTACAATCAACCACATTGGGGACGGGGTGGCTCAGTCGGTAGCGCGCCAGGCTCGTAATCTGTAGTTCCTAGGTTCGAGTCCCAGCTGGGTCAGCGTTGAGATTTATCACTGCAAAATTTCCCCGTCCTGGCCACGGTCAGTAGGGGACACTGATGGGCTTGAAAAGGCCGCCGTCCGTCGGATGGGACGTTAAGCCGTGGCCCCGTTTGCGGGAGAGCCCATACCCTGTGCACGTTATAGAACACGCTAGATGGCCTTGACGGGAGGCTACCATCTGTCTCCCAACAGCTGTTCCAGTGGGTCCCCTCACCCAACCATCTCTGAGTCTTCGGGGTCCTTGTGGCCTGGCCATTTAGCCCATGGTGTGCAAAAAAAGTGCCGTTCTGAGGTAAAACAATCGAATGCAATCCAATCAACCACATTGTTCGGATACTTTTTCGAAGGAATGGACAAGAATATATTTCGGATTTTATTTTAAACCACGGAAGGAAAATAAAATTTTTTGGCGCCCTGTCGTAATCTTAAGTTCCAGGGTTCGAGTTCCAGCTGGGGTCAGCGTTAAGATTTATCTCCGTAAGACTCCCCGCCCTGCCGTCGGTCAGTAGAGGACACCGATTGGCTTGTAAACGTCGCCGTCTTCCTAACGGGACATTAAACCATGGTTCCGTGTGCCGGAGAGCCATACTGTGTGCGCGTTAAAGAACGCACTGGATGGCTTACCTTCAGGCTACCATTCGTCTCCCAACAACTATTCCAATGGGTCCCCTCGCCCAACTTCTTTTGAGCCTTCGAGGTCATTGTGACTTGGCCATTCAGCCTATTCTATGCAAACAAAGTGCCGTTTAGAGGTATAACTACCGAACGTTAAAGAACACGCTGGACGGCCTTGACTGGAGTCTCCCATCTGTCTCCTACAGCTGTACAGTGTGTCCCCTTTCCCTGAGCCTTCAGGGTCCTTGTGGCGTGGCCATTCAGCCTATTCTATGCAAACAAAGTGCCGTTTAGAGGTAAAACTACCGAACGTTAAAGAACACGCTGGACGGCCTTGACTGGAGTCTCCCATCTGTCTCCTACAGCTGTCCAGTGTGTCCCCTTTCCCTCAACTTTCCCTGAGCCTTCAGGGTCCTTGTGGCGTGGCCATTCAGCCTATTCTATGCAAACAAAGTGCCATTTAGAGGTAAAACTACCGAACGTTAAAGAACACGCTGGACGGCCTTGACTGGAGTCTCCCATCTGTCTCCTACAGCTGTCCAGTGTGTCCCCTTTCCCTCAACTTTCCCTGAGCCTTCAGGGTCCTTGTGGCGTGGCCATTCAGCCTATTCTATGCAAACAAAGTGCCGTTTAGAGGTAAAACTACCGAACGTTAAAAGAACACGCTGGACGGCCTTGACTGGAGTCTCCCATCTGTCTCCTACAGCTGTCCAGTGTGTCCCCTTTCCCTGAGCCTTCAGGGTCCTTGTGACCTGACCATTCAGCTCATTGCATGCAAAAAAAGTGCCGTTTAGAGGTAAAACTACCCAACGTTAAAGAACACGCTGGATGACCTTGAGTGGAGTCTGCCATTTGTCTCCTACAGCTGTCCAGTGTGTCCCCTCGCGGTCAGTACTTGGGAGGGTGACCACCTGGGAACACCGTGTGCAGTTGGCAATTTTTTTCCCCCAAGCGCTGTACTCCTAGAATATTAGCCAAATTCATTCTGCGTCGGTCGCCGGGTTCCATTCCACTACGAGCCTAGCGCGCTACCGACTGAGTCAAAAAAAACTACAGAGATAAAAAAAACCCAAAAAATATTGAAGAATTCTTTATATATTTCTTTTCTTTAAAACCAAACCGGTTGGTTTTAATTTGAAAACTACTAAGTTTATAAAATTAAAAATGTCTTAAAATTAATAAAAATGAAATAAAGACTTCAAGATTTTGATATCACTTGTTTGAAAACAACTCATTTGTATTCGGTTTTCACGTCTAAGGGACCTGGGTTCGAGTCCCGGGTAAGGCATGGACGTATGTGTCTTTTTTGTGTGAGGTCCTGCCATCCTCACAGACCTTCTATTATGGCATATAAACTGACAGCTTCCTGTCAGATCTCTGTGGGAAGCAGCTGCTTGAGGGGGTATGTTCTTTTTTTTCACGTCTGGAACCAATCTGCTATTTTTTCATCTGTCTCATAACATTCGGTCACCTTCCCGCAACCTAAACTGATCCCTCTGGTTCTTTATGACGTCGCCATTTAGACCCTTGTGTGCAAATAACTACCGTTCAGAGATGAAACAACCCAACCAAACGCATATCTAATATATGGCGTATTAAAGTAATTAAAGGGGTCACCACCCTCACAGATCTTCGACTATGTCGGGTAAACTGACAGGTTCCTGTTAGATCGCTGTTGCAAGCAGCTGCTTGAGGGGCTGTTTTTTTATTCCTTTATTATATTTATGAACATATTTTCACTCTTTTCCCTAACACGTTAAGCCTCTTAGGATTAGGAAATAAAATAATCATTAGAGGTTAAATGTTTAGGGTATGAAATGACTCCTCGGCTAAGCACTTAATCCCTGTGTAGTCTGTAATACAGAAATTCGTTAAAATTATGTTGCTGTTATGGATAATTTTATATTGTGAATGTTGTATTCCAAGCCTATCGGTGTCCAGTACTGACCGTGGGAAGGGTGGGGAGTTTTGCGGAGATAAATCTCAACGCTGAGGATTCTTTATGAGTTCCGTACTTAAATAGAAATGGAAACCGAAACATATTTATCGCTGTGCCCAATGAAAGGTACATTATTCCATTCTCCCTTCCTTTAAACTTGTTTCTTTTAGGGTTTCAGACTAAATAAACAGATTTCGCTGCTATTAAACATCAGAACTTGCGTTACTAATTAAATACTGCATCAATTGAAGTAGTAAAATAAAATAGTTTTTCTAATGTCTCTTAATTATCAAGGGTATTTTTTTGTGTTTTAAAACCTATTACTGTTCGTAAATTTTATCCCAATGAGATGATACGGAATACAGCGTCATAACTTAGCGAGTTGCGGAGTGTCATTTACTACCTGTCTCTGGCAGTCATAACTCATCGGTGAAATCAATGTACACGCTCGAAATTTTCACAGAAAGTTTCAGGTTAAGGTCCAGTTTGCAGTGCGAAATTTCAGGTCGGAAGTCCAAATAAGTTGAACCGTAACAAAAAAAAAAATTCACATTTCCCCTCACCCAAAAAAGTGTCCTAAATTTATATTTCAGCATACTATATGTGGTAATATTCAAATAGTGTTCATTAAAGTTTTGAAACATGAATGCATATATATAACTTATGTACTTAATTAAATTCACACGTACGACAATTATTGCTAAATGAAATAAATTCCTCTAGGTGGCGTTAATTTTGTTTTAACGAAATATTTGCTTCTTCCCGCCTCTCCTAACGGTTGTTCGTGTTCCTCTTCTACGATTGGTCAAATATGTTACAATGGCACGTGCACCTAGATAGCTTCACACGTGGCGCCCTTAGTTACGATAGCAACCATATATTCGCTTTGACTTCAGTGTCAAATTTTACTCTCAATTCATTTCTTCTTTTCCATAATATATTTTATTACGTATATTTAGAATAAAGTTCATACACCACGTAAATTTTACCTACACAAGAATCGAACTACAGTTAGCAATGATTAATAGTAATATTACAATATTTCATAAACGTTAATATTTAATATATGCGAATGCAATTAAATATCAAAGCCGGAAATTACATACAATTCCACTATAACGTTGCAGCTTAAATAACTGGGATTGATTAATTTAATTATCAAACTTCACTGGTTTTATTAACAATCTGACACCGTGGAGACGGGGGCGGGGTGGCTAAGTCGGTAGCGCGGCAGGCTCGTAATCTGTAGTTCCCAGGTTCGACTCCCAGCTGGTTCAGCGTTCAGATTTTTCTCCTCAAAATTCCCCGCCCTGCCCACTGTCAGTAGGGAACACCGATGGGCTTGGAAAGGGCGCCGTCCGTCGGATGGGACGTTAAACCGTGGCCCCGTGTGCGGGAGAGACATACCCTGTGCACGTTAAAGAACACGCTGGATGGCCTTGACGGGAGGCTACCATCTGTCTCACAACACCTGTTCAAGTGAGTCCCCTCCCCCAACCTTCTCTCACCCTTCGGGGTCCATGTGACCTGGCCATTTGGCCCATGGTGTGCAAAAAAGTGCCGTTCAGAGGTAGGTAGGTCTTTTGCCTGCCTTCTGCATCGCCTTTTTGTTTTTTCATTAGCGCCATGCACGTTGCCAGCGCGCCTAGAAGAAAACTGAAAAATGTCGACGGTACTACGTACGTTTCACTTCAACAGATTTCATTAACTGTATACTGTTTGAAAGTAATCGTAATAATTCTTTGCTGACGTCTGAAAATAGCATTGTTGATTTAATTGTTTTCCGACTTCGAAGGAAGTGACACCTCTCCATATCCGCAACAAAGTTCTGTTTCTTTAAGCTTCCTTTCTCACCATTTCTCGTACCTGGCCGAAGCCATTTAGTGAATATTACAGGAACGAATATTATTCAACATAACGTGGGGCGGGGGTGGCTCAGTCGGTAGCGCGGCAGGCTCGTAATCTGTAGTTCCCAGGTTCGAGTCCCAGCTGGGTCAGCGTTGAGATTTATCTCCGCAAAATTCCCCGCCTTGCCCACGGTCAGTAGGGGACACCGATGGACTTGGAAATGCTGCCGTCCGTCGGATGGGACGTTAAGCCGTGGCCCCGTGTGCGGGAGAGCCATACCCTGCGCACGTTAAAGAACACGCTGGATGGCCTTGACGGGAGGCTACCATCTGTCTCCCAACAGCTGTTTCCAGTGGGTCCCCTCCCCCAACCTTCTCCGAGCCTTTGGGGTCTATGTGACCTGGCCATTTAGCCCATGGTGTGCAAAAAAGTGCCGCTCAGAGGTAAAACAACCCAACATAACGTAGCAGTGGGGATCGCCATCAAATAACCAAAGTTAATCGAATAACGAAAACTTTCCCTGCCTAGACTTGTTAAAGGATAAAATATCCCACGTGTACCGTGTAAGAGCTACGTATTGCCATAAATAAGCAAACTAAAATATGTGTAAATAATAAATATAATAATAAATACCCCCTCAAGCAGCTGCTTGCCACAGAGGTCTGACAGGAGCTTGTCAGTTAATATGCCACAGTAGATCTGAGAGGATGGCAGGACCTCAGCAGAAACAACACGAACATCCATGCCTTACCCGGGGCTGCGCCTTAATAATAAGAAATTGGAGAAAACACAGAGATGACATCAGCAACGCGGTTGCTTTACAGCATAATTTCTATAATGTGAAGAGGACAAGCATTATCAGCGTCTCGTGAAAGCCATACAACAAAACTATATTGTGAAATCACAGTTGATTATTCAGTTCAATACATTTTCCAAATCATATTTTCTCCTGAAGTCACTCACAATACCTATCTGATGGACGAAATGAAAGGTGACATTGGCATAATACCTTAGTAGCAAAATATCTTATTCGATGTCATTTGCATTAGATATCGCTCACATCTGTACGACCTACGTGTAATATCGAATATAAAAACGTTGGTTGCCGTAATATATAAATCACGAACGCTGGAATATTTAACACGCAAAAAACAAAATATTAAACGCAAAGTTGACATGAAACTTCAAATCACGTTTAGATTTCAGTTTTACTCTTCATAAAATAATTAGTGTATTCCACCGAATAATTATTTTCCATCTCGGCATTTGTAAAATTATCCTATCGTTCTTAACCCTAAAAACGCAAATAACGTAGTTCATTTCCATAGCTACAATTAATGGGAACCCTATTTCGTGTCAACACAAATATTTCGTAGTCAATTCCTATTTATAGAAATATAATTGCAACTGTTTAATTCATCTCTCAATAAATAAGTTTTACCCCACCATTCACTCTAGAACGAAATATTTATTCACCATAAACGTAAATTTTAAAACACTGAAAACGTTCGGCAAAACCCTTTAGGTGCGATGCCAATCCATTCCTATTTTTCTATCTTATTACACCACGACGTGCGCATAACTTTTAATTTTCATTTCTGGGCAAAAAAAATAATATTAATCTTGAGATTACTCGCAAAAACCCAAGTTTTTACCGGAAACGACTTTTCAAAAACCGGAATTTCCAAAGCTTTAACAGTTCGTAAACGTATAAATGGTTGCTGTCTAGGTAAGCAACATTATCATGATTAAGAAAAGCATTTCTAAAACTTTAACTGCGTGTAATATATTATACAAAATCTGCTGGCAACACAAACAAAACAGTACTGCTGACGTCATCTCGGTGTTTTTCCTACTTTATGGTTTAATCCGTATTCACAGGCAGCACTAATTTTAGGAGTTGACTTATTTCTCATAATCCGCCATTTTCCTATTTTAACTTCCACTTTTATACGAGATAAGTAACATTTATATAATGAAAAATGTGTTTAAATTAATAAAAATAAAATTAATAGTTAAAGATTTTCATATCTATTTTTTTCATATGCACTGTAAATTTTTTTTTTTTTAAAGGTTTTAAGGCATCGGAAATAAGTGAATTCACTAAAATTTCCAACTTTTATTACGGCTTCACAATGTTTCGTCTATACTTCTCCGAAACTTTATATAACCATTTTTCTTCTCTGTAGGTAGAAAAATAAAAATGCATCTTACGTATCTGAGATGATCGAAACATAATATAAAAATATACCTTAAATAGGAACATTGTTACGATTAAGAAAAGCATTTTTAAAACTTAAACGTGGCTGTAATATATATTATGCAAAATCTACTGGCAACACAACGAAACAGTACTCCTGACGTCATCTCTGTGTTTTTCCTACTTTATTATTAACCAGTATTCACAGGCAGCACTAATTTTACGAGTTCACTTATTTCTCATGCCGTCACTCTATTTTAACTTACATTTTTATACGAGATAAGTAATAATAATAAAAATACCCCCTCAAGCAGCTGCTTGCCACAGAGGTCTGACAGGAGCCTGTCAGTTTATATGCCATAGTAGAAGGTCTGAGAGGATGGCAGGACCTCAGCAGAAAAACAACACATACAACCATGCCTTATCCGGGGCTCGAACCCAGGTCCCTCAGATCAGTAGCCAAGCGCGCTAACCACTCGGCCATGGGACGGCTATAAGTAACATTTATATAATTAAAAATGTATTTAAATTAATAAAAATCAAATGAATATTTAAAGATTTTCATATCTATTTTTTCATATGCACTGTATTTTTTTTTTAAAGGTTTATTTTTTTACACGGTTTTCTCGGGAATTGGGTGCATTGAATTAGATTATTCCTATTGTTTTTTAAGAAGGATTTATTTATTTTTTTTTAATTTGAGTCGTTAGCGCGCTTGGCTACTGATCTAAGACACCTGGGTTCGAGTCCCGGGTACGGCATGGCTGTTTTGTGTCGTTTTTCTGCTGAGGGCGTGCCATCCTCTCAGACCTTCTACTGTGGCATATGACACTGACAGGCTCCTGTCACACCTCTGTGGTAAGCAGCTGCTTGAGGGGGTATTTATTTATTTATTTATTTATTTATTATTAAATGTTGAGAAATATCCTGAAACAATTTTTAGAGAATATAATAGCAGGAATACGCTGTGATGCATACGAATAAACCTCTTGGTAAGCTGGATGCTTTTAAATGTAAACATAATCAATTTGAATATCTGACTGGAATTGCATAGAATAAAATGCATATGATATCATATAGCGCTCAGAGTTGGTAGTTTTACATGTGATCGGCATTTTTTTGGTAGACAATGGGCTTAACGGCATGGTCACGAGGACCATGAAGGTTCAGAGAAGGTTGGGGGAGGAGCCTCACTGGAACAGCTGTTGGGAGACAGATGACTTATTTGCAGAATGACTGCAGAATAAACTTGTATGCAGAAATGACTCCTAAGTATCGTTTCGAAGACTCCCGGAAAGATCTTAATAACACAAATAACCATATCTAAATAATGGAACAGCTGATATGAGACAGATGGTAACCTCCCATCCAACGTTTTATTTAACCTGCACAGGGTATGATACATACAAAATTTCTACACTATTTTACTGTGATTTACATCACTTTTTATTCTAACAATATTAAGTTTTTAAGACATTTTGGTATTTTTTGTCTTCTACTATTGACTTTGGTAACTTTAGTCTTATGACGTCATATCTTTGAACTTTATGTATATATAATAGAGCAGTGGTTCTCAAAACCTTTTAGGCCTCACGTACCTTCTGGAAAAGTGTATGTTACTGGCGTACCCCATGTATAGATATAATTATACCATAACAATTGGAATAAAATAAAACGTATATATATACACACACACACATTCTTTATTGTAAAATTTTCGATCAAAATATTATCAGATTTATTCCGGATATCGGAGCAATCTTCCGATGTCTGTCGTTTTAAAAATGTTCGGTAATATATGGTCAGTGACTTAATTGTTTATACGAGAGTTGTTAAAGCTAAAACTAATTCGTGACGGAAATGGAAATTACGAAACAAAAGGCGTATCCGGTTTAACGATTCGAAAAGCATTGTTGTGTCTTCGATTCTTTAGCATACAAGCTGTTTTATTCGATTCTTTTTCATCGTGATAGGTTATTTATTTTTTTAAGTCTCATTGTACGATGAGAAGGAACTGTTTTAGGTGCATTGTAACAGTCACTAGTGAATATAGAACTTAGGTTTTCAACTGAAATATATTTCATTGGTTAGATGTCGTTATTTGTGTTTATTAAGAGCTTTCCGGGAGTCTCCGAAACGACACAGAGCAGTCATTTCTGCACGTAAGTTGCAGGTTTTGTAACCAAAACTAAAACTCCTTTATTTATTTACTAAAAATGGAATGGGACCCGGCGACCGACGCAGAATGAATTTGGCTAATATTCTAGGAGTACAGCGCTTGGGGAAAAAAAATTGCCAACTGCACACGGTGTTCCCAGGTGGTCACCCTCCCAAGTACTGACCGCGAGGGGACACACTGGACAGCTGTAGGAGACAAATGGCAGACTCCACTCAAGGTCATCCAGCGTGTTCTTTAACGTTCGGTAGTTTTACCTCTAAACGGCACTTTGTTTGCATAGAATAGGCTGAATGGCCACGCCACAAGGACCCTGAAGGCTCAGGGAAAGGGGACACACTGGACAGCTGTAGCAGACAGATGGCAGAGTCCAGTTAAGGCAGTCCAGCGTGTTCTTTAACGTTCGGTAGTTTTACCTCTAAACGGCACTTTTTTTGCATAGAATAGGCTGAATGACCTCGAAGGCTCAAAAGAAGTTGGGCGAGGGGACCCACTGGAATAGTTGTTGGGAGACAGATGGTAGCCTGAAGGTAAGCCATCCAGTGCGTTCTTTAACGCGCACACAGTATGGCTCTCCGGCACACGGAACCACGGTTTAACGTCCCGTTAGGAAGACGGCGACCTTCACAAGCCAATCGGTGTCCTCTACTGACCGACGGCAGGGCGGGGAGTCTTACGGAGATAAATCTTAACGCTGACCCCAGCTGGAACTCGAACCCTGGAACTTAGGATTACGACAGGGCGCCAAAAAATTTTATTTTCCTTCCGTGGTTTAAAATAAAATCCGAAATACATTCTTGTCCATTCCTTCGAAAAAGTATCCGAACAATGTGGTTGATTGGATTGGATTCGATTGTTTTACCTCAGAACGGCACTTTTTTGCACACCATGGGCTAAATGGCCAGGACACAAGGACCCCGAAGACTCAGAGATGGTTGGGTGAGGGGACCCACTGGAACAGCTGTTGGGAGACAGATGGTAGCCTCCCGTCAAGGCCATCCAGCGTGTTCTTTAACGTGCACAGGGTATTGGCTCTCCCGCAAACGGGGCCACGGCTTAACGTCCCATCCGACGGACGGCGGCCTTTTCAAGCCCATCGGTGTCCCCTACTGACCGTGGGCAGGACGGGGAAATTTTGCGGTGATAAATCTCAACGCTGACCCAGCTGGGACTCGAACCTAGGAACTACAGATTACGAGCCTGGCGCGCTACCGACTGAGCCACCCCGTCCCCAATGTGCTTGATTGTAGAATTCAGGAAGAATACCTGGCAACGATTTTTTTTAGAAATTACTGATCTGACAACCTTCGCATACGTACAGGAAGGTTGCCAAATCATTAATTATTAAAAAAGAAATCGTTCCCAGATTTTTTTCCTGAATTCTGTTCTGTAATCAACCATGGTGTTCGAATACTTTTTTGAGCGACTGTACATAAGGTTTGTTTTCTTCCTTTCTCTTTAATCGTGAAACTCACAATGTAACATTTATTAGTGAATATAAAACTTAGGTTTTCAACTGAAATAGATTTCATTGGTTATTTAGATATGGTTATTTGTGTTATTAAGATCTTTCCGGGAGTCTTCGAAACGACACTTAAGAGTCATTTCTGCAGATAAGTATAGTCTGTAGTCATTCTGCAAATAAGTCATATGTCTCCCAACAGCTGTTCCAGTGAGGCCCCTCCCCCAACCTTCTCTGAGCCTTCGGGGTCCTCGTGACCTGGCCGTTTAGCCCATTGTCTACAAAAAAAAAAATGCCGATCACATGTAAAACTACCAACTCTGAGCGCTATATGATATCATATGTATTTTATTCTATGCAATTCCAGTCAGATATTCAAATTGATTCTGTTTACATTTAAAAGCATCCAGCTTACAAAGAGGTTTATTCGTATGCATCACAGCGTATTCCTGCTATTATATTCTCTAAAAATTGTTTCAGGATGTTTCTCAACATTTAATAATAAATAAATAAATAAATACCCCGTCAAGCAGCTGCTTACCTACCACAGAGGTGTGACAGGAGCCTGTCAGTGTCATATGCCACAGTAGAAGGTCTGAGAGGATGGCACGCCCTCAGCAGAAAAACGACACAAAACAGCCATGCCGTACCCGGGACTCGAACCCAGGTGTCTTAGATCAGTAGCCAAGCGCGCTAACGACTCAAATTAAAAAAAAATAAATAAATCCTTCTTAAAAAACAATAGGAATAATCTAATTCAATGCACCCAATTCCCGAGAAAACCGTGTAAAAAAATAAACCTTTAAAAAAAAAATACAGTGCATATGAAAAAATAGATATGAAAATCTTTAAATTAATAAAAAACAAATGAATAGTTAAACACATTTTTAATTATATAAATGTTACTTATCTCGTATAAAAGTGTAAGTTAAAATAGAGTGGCAGCATGAGAAATAAGTGACCTCCTAAAATTAGTGCTGCCTGTGAATACGGGTTTAATAATAAAGTAGCAAAAACACCGAGATGACGTCAGGAGTACTGTTTCGTTGTGTTGCCAGTAGATTTTGCATAATATATTACAGGCAGGTTGAAGTTTTAAAAATGCTTTTCTTAATCGTAACAATGTTCCTATTTAAGGTATATTTTTATATTATGTTTCGACCATCTCAGATACGTAAGATGCATTTTTATTTTTCTGCCTACAGAGAAGAAAAATGGTTATATAAAGTTTTGGAGAAGTATAGACGAAACATTGAGAAGCCGTAATAAAAGTTGGAAGTCGCATACTTTGAGTTTCGCATTGCAAGCTTTTTTGAGTAGTTCCACTGGATTTTTTTTTTCTCGCCCTCGTATGATCCACGGAGGAAGTAACCATTCTTTTGTTTTATATATTTTGGGTGAGGTTTTAGTGATGTACTGCGATGTGGAAGGGCTTTACGTAGGCAGCAACCATTTATACGTTTACGTTGAACCGTTAAAGCTTTGAAAATTCCGGTTTTTTAAAAGTCATTTTCACTAAAAAATTTGGTTTTTGCGAGATTTGAAGCTGGAAATTACATACCATTGCACTGTTTCGTTTGAGCTCAAATAACTACGTTTTATTAATTTAATTATAAAACTTTACAGGTTTTACTAACAATTGTGACACCGTGGAGACACCCAATTTATTGAAATTAAATCATCACGGACATGATATGTTTTATAGGATAAGGTCTGCCGCATTACTAAATACAATCTCAAAACATATGCGGTCAGAAGGAGTAAAGATGGAAGAAGCAATGGTCAAGTCGTTAGGTGTCCATGCTGCGAATATGAAATTTTGAGGTTTGAGTCACACTTCGGTCAACGTTAAGATTTAATCCCGTTGTTCTGCGAATGAATAAGGAAACACCAATAGGTTTGCAAAGTCGCTGTGAAGTTAACTCATGGTTGACCAATGCAGGAAATAAATGCTCCGTATAAATCCCCGTCCCAAAAAATAAAAAAAATTATTTCTTATTCTACATGCGGCCCAGTTTATGTTAAATCTTAGGAACGTGAGGCCCGAACGCAACAAGATCCATGTCACATGAAAACTCGTTAAGTAGGTAATGCTGCTGTCCATAAAACTAAAAACCTTCGTTTACTTTCCCCTCAAAATTGAAGAAATTTACTAGTCAGTACATGTTCTGACAGCAAAGAATTACGAATTTCATATGAAATGGAAGCTCGTATGAGGATCCGTGTGTGGGAAACATCCATACCCTGTACATGTTAAACACGCTGTATGCCCTTGATTGGGCTTAGTAGGTAGCGCACCAGGCTTGTAATCTGCAGTTCGCAGATTCGAGTCCCAGCTGGGTCAGCGTTGACACATATCTGTGCACAACTGTCCGCTACTGCCCCGATGGGCTTGGAAAGGCCGTCGTCCGTCAGATGGGACGTTAAGCCGTGGCTCCGTGTCTGGGAGAGGCATACCCTGTGCAAGTTAAAGACACTGGATGGTCTTGACGGGAGGATACCATCTGTCTCCCAACAGGTGTTTCAGTGTGGGTCCCCTCCCCCCCAACCTTCGAGGTCCTTGAGACCTGGCCATTTAGCCCATGGTGTGAAAAATAATGCCGCTCACGGGTAAAACAACCGAACCCTTGAGAGGCGGACAAGCTGGAATTGGCATTTCGAACGTGTCGAGTGTTACCAGTATACTCTGACGATGGTCTTAAATTCGTACCTTACATATATAGTTTTTGTTCGAGATACGTAGAACCAATGCAGGTTTTGTAACCAAAGGAAATTCTCCTTTATTTATTTACTAAAAATGGAATGGAACCCGGCGACCGACGTAGAATGACTTTGGCTAATATTCTAGGAGTACAGCGCTTGGGGGAAAAAAAAAAATGTCAACTGCACGCGGTGTTCCCAGGTGGTCACCCTCCCAAGTACTGACCGCGCCCAAAGCTGCTTAACTTCGGGGATCAGACGAGAACCGGTGCTTTCAGCTTGGTATGGCCGTTGACATTCCAATTCTTTCTTATCTGCCTTATAAAGTTACTCGCATTATCAATAACGGAACAATTCTTAAAAATCAGTTATTAAATGGCGTGGAATAGTGCTAAAGGATTTCCTTCACGATATAGTATTTCATAGATTTATATAAATAAGTAAAAAAAAATAAATACCCCCTCAAGCACCTGTTTGCCACAGAGGTCTGACAGCAGCCTGTCAGTTTACATGCCATAGTAGATGTTCCGAGAGGATGGCAGGACCTCAGCCAAAAAACAACATGCACATTCATGCCTTACCAGGGACTCGAACCCAGTTCCATTGGGTCACTAGCGAAGCGCGTTACGCACTCGGTATATTTAAAAAAAAAAATTTTAATACTTACTGATTCGTTTTAAAATGTTTAAATTTAAACTTTTTACGGTGGTTAATATAGAATTCATATTAACATTTTTTTCGACATAATAGCGTACAATTAAACGTAACACAGAAAAGTAATAAATAAATAAATACCCCCTCAAGCAGCTGCTTGCCACAGAGGTGTGACAGGAGCCTGATAATTATTTACATTTCATCACCCTACTTCTGCGACCCGTCCGAAGAGAGTAGACTTAATTACTTTCACAGAGCAAGTTTGTTTTTCATTTCTTTGTTTGTTTCAACGACCGAGAGGCCATTTCCTACAACGCCGTGGCCTACCAAACCAAAGGTTTCTGAAACTCTAAACATTTCTCAAGAATCTGCGTAAGTGAAAATATCTGATCCACACATCCCTTACCTCTTTCTGAATCCACATTGCTCATAACGCAATTGCCTGTCAACCAGATTCTTAATTCTATTAAGCACAATCATGGAAAGAACTTTACCTGGAGCAGAGATTAGGCTGATACCCCTATAGTTATCACAAGCACTGCGATCACCTTTTTTGAAAAGAGGGATAACAATAGCTCTGGTAAAAACCTTACCATGCCTTTATCATAAAAGATATTCAGAATTTCGGTCATCCAAGTGGTAACCGAAACATTCCCAGTTCTGAGCATTTTTGTAGTAATTTCATCTATCCCTGGGGATTTATGAAGTTTAAGCTAAGTAACCTATCATGGTAAGTTTTGGCTATCACTGGGTCTTTCAGATGCTTCAGTATTAAAAGCAATTTTTTTAACCCTAGCACAAAACTTTTTAAGTTTAAGTTGCAAGACACTTTTAACAAGATAAAGGTCAGATCCAATTTCAGTTCCCCTATATGACCTGGTATTCCTAACAGAACTAGCCCATTTGATGTTAATTAATATATAATCAGTCATATTCTTATGCAGCCCATCGGGTGAAACCCATGTGTACTTATCTATGTCGCAGTGTTTGTAATAATTGTTAGTTATTCTGAATCCATTGAGTTTAGTTACCTGCAGGAGATGCTGCCCATTGCAGCTACCTATACCAAAAGGGCCTATTACTCCTCCCCAAAGGTCAGAGTCAGTATCAACTTTGGCATTGAAGTCACCAAGAACAAGGGTAATATCTCCTTTCTTGACAGAATTCAAAATATCCTGAAGTTGTTCATAAAATGCGTTTGGTTGCGTTGTTTTATCTCTGACCGGTAGTTATTTGCACACAAGGGTCTAAATGGCGACGTCATAAAGAACCAGAGGGATCAGTTTAGGTTGCGGGAAGGTGACCGAATGGAACAGCTGTTACGAGACAGATGGTAACCTCCCATCCAACGTTTTATTTAATCTGCACAGGGTATGATACATACAGAATTTGTACACTATTTTCTTGTGGTTTTCACCAGTTTTTATTTTAACAATATAAGTTTTTACGGCATTTTGGTATTTTTACGCTTATGACATCATCTCCTTGAATTTATATATATAATAGAGCAGTGGTTCTGAAAACCTTTTATGCCTCACGTACCTGCTGGAAATGTGCATGTTACTGGCGTACCCGATGAATCGATAAAGAAAACTATAGTTATAAGAATGGGAATAAAATAAAACATATATATATATACACACATTCTTTATTGTAAAATTTTGAATGAAAATATCATTACCAGATTTATTCCGGATATCGGAACAATCTTCCGATGTGTGTCGTTTTTAAATAGTTCCGTTTATACGAAAGTTGTTAAAGCTAAAACTAATTCGTGACGGAAATGAAAATTACGAAACGAAAGGCGTATCCGGTTGGACGATTCGAAAAGCATTGTTGTGTCATCGATTCTTTAGGATGGAAGCTGTTTTATTCGATTCTCTTTCATCGTGAAAGGTTAATTATTTTTTTAAAAGTGTCATCGTATGATGAGAACTGTTTTCGATGCATTGTAACAGTTACTAGTGAATATAGAACTTAGTTTTCAACTGAAATAGATTTCACTGGTTATTTAGATATGGTTATTTGTGTTATTAAGAACTTTCCGGGAGTCTTCGAAAAGACACTTAGGAGTCATTTCTGCAGATAAGTTTGGTCGAAATAGGATTTCATCAATTACGAATAGTTATGGAATACAACGGACTCGTTTATGACGGCATCATACTGTTGCAAGTAACGTTCACTTCAGTGAACTCTTATTACGACGGATGTTATGCAAATATGACTTTACAGAAACCATCGGTGTTCGCTTTTCTAACCGATATAACGATGGGGTGTTTAACGTAAAGTTTTTTTTTTTTTCAAATTAAAACCTACCAGTTTGGCTTTAAAGAAAATAAATATATAAACAATTCTTAAATATTTTTTGACTATTAACCATAAAATTACCTAGCCTTATTAATGAACTGTATAAAACACAGAGATGACGTCATCAACGCGGTTTCGACTGCTTTCAGAGATAAATCGTATGGTATGCACGTATGGAAAAAGCATTTCTAATGTGTCATCAACGCCATACAAGAAAAATATAAATCGAAAGAAACATTCATATTCCAATATTCATCTCAATACATTTTTTCTCCTGAGGTCAATCGCAACACGTAGGTCAATGATCAAAAAATCGGAAACATTTCCGTAATACCTCAGTAGCAAAATAACAGACCGATCTCAAGAACTTATACAATATCATTTGCATTTCACATCTGTAACACCTACACAAGATATCTAAATGTCGTTAAAATTACCCCACCAATCACTCTAAATCGGAATATTTATTGACATAGTCTACCTTTAGCATAAAGAGAATTTTTTTTTTTTGAACACTTGAAACATTGAAGAAAACGTTTATGGTGCCATGCAATTCCTTTCCTAATTTTCTATATTATTATACCATGACGTGCACATAAGTGTTAATTTTGATTTGTCAGCCACAACAGAAATATTAATCTTGATATTATTATTCGTAAAAAAAAAAAAGTTTTTACCGAAAATGAATTTTCAAAGCTTTAACGATGGGTAATCATATGAATGGCTGCTACGAACTAAAAAGCCCTGCAATATCGCAGTCCATCACTAGAATCTCACCCGAAATATATTTAATACAAAAATTGTTTATACCCTCTACCTCCTTGCCACTGTGGATGGTAGTAGCGTAAGACAAATCTTCCCGTGGATTTCTCATCATACAGAAAAAATCTTTTTCGAACTTCCAACTTTTCACTACGGCTTCGCAATGTTTCGTCTGTACCTCTACGTACCTTACACAAGCATTTTCAATTTTCTCTAGAAAATTATTTATTACGTAACAGGTACATCGAAATATTTCACTTTTCAGATATTCGTTCCCCTAAAGTAGCAATATTATGATTTACAAAAACATTTGTAAAACTTGAATATGCATCTAATATACAAAATGTACTGACAACACAAGAGTACTGCGGAAGTCACCTCGCTGTTTTACCTACTTTATTTCTAACCCTTATTCACATGCGGCACTAATTTTAGTGAATTCACTTATTTCCGATGCCTTAAAACCTTTAAAAAAAAAAAATTACAGTGCATATGAAAAAATAGATCTGAAAATCTTTAACTATTAATTTTATTTTTATTAATTTAAACACATTTTTCATTATATAAATGTTACTTATCTCGTATAAAAGTGGAAGTTAAAATAGGAAAATGGCGGATTATGAGAAATAAGTCAACTCCTAAAATTAGTGCTGCCTGTGAATACGGGTTAAATGATAAAGTAGGAAAAACACCGAGATGACGTCAGCAGTACTGTTTTGTTTGTGTTGCCAGCAGATTTTGTATAATATATTACACGCAGTTAAAGTTTTAGAAATGCTTTTCTTAATCATAATAATGTTGCTTACCTAGACAGCAACCATTTATACGTTTACGAACTGTTAAAGCTTTGGAAATTCCGGTTTTTGAAAAGTCGTTTCCGGTAAAAACTTAGGTTTTTGCGAGTAATCTCAAGATTAATATTATTTTTTTTGCCCAGAAATGAAAATTAAAAGTTATGCGCACGTCGTGGTGTAATAAGATAGAAAAATAGGAATGGATTGGCATCGCACCTAAAGGGTTTTGCCGAACGTTTGCAGTGTTTTAAAATTTACGTTTATGGTCAATAAATATTTCGTTCTAGAGTGAATGGTGGGGTAAAACTTATTTATTGAGAGACGAATTAAACAGTTGCAATTATATTTCTATAAATAGGAATTGATTACGAAATATTTGTGTTGACACGAAATAGGGTTCCCATTAATTGTAGCTATGGAAATGAACTACGTTATTTGCGTTTTTAGGGTTAAGAACGATAGGATAATTTTACAAATGCCGAGATGGAAAATAATTATTCGGTGGAATACACTAATTATTTTATGAAGAGTAAAACTGAAATCTAAACGTGATTTGAAGTTTCATGTCAACTTTGCGTTTAATATTTTGTTTTTTGCGTGTTAAATATTCCAGCGTTCGTGATTTATATATTACGGCAACCAACGTTTTTATATTCGATATTACACGTAGGTCGTACAGATGTGAGCGATATCTAATGCAAATGACATCGAATAAGATATTTTGCTACTAAGGTATTATGCCAATGTCACCTTTCATTTCGTCCATCAGATAGGTATTGTGAGTGACTTCAGGAGAAAATATGATTTGGAAAATGTATTGAACTGAATAATCAACTGTGATTTCACAATATAGTTTTGTTGTATGGCTTTCACGAGACGCTGATAATGCTTGTCCTCTTCACATCATAGAAATTATGCTGTAAAGTAACCGCGTTGCTGATGTCATCTCTGTGTTTTCTCCAATTTCTTATTATTAAGGCGCAGCCCCGGGTAACGCATGGATGTTCGTGTTGTTTCTGCTGAGGTCCTGCCATCCTCTCAGATCTACTGTGGCATATAAACTGACAAGCTCCTGTCAGACCTCTGTGGCAAGCAGCTGCTTGAGGGGGTATTTATTATTATATTTATTATTTACACATATTTTAGTTTGCTTATTTATGGCAATACGTAGCTCTTACACGGTACACGTGGGATATTTTATCCTTTAACAAGTCTAGGCAGGGAAAGTTTTCGTTATTCGATTAACTTTGGTTATTTGATGGCGATCCCCACTGCTACGTTATGTTGGGTTGTTTTACCTCTGAGCGGCACTTTTTTGCACACCATGGGCTAAATGGCCAGGTCACATGGACCCCAAAGGCTCGGAGAAGGTTGGGGGAGGGGACCCACTGGAACAGCTGTTGGGAGAGAGATGGTAGCCTCCCGTCAAGGCCATCCAGCGTGTTCTTTAACGTGCGCAGGGTATGGCTCTCCCGCACACGGGGCCACGGCTTAACGTCCCATCCGACGGACGGCGGCATTTCCAAGCCCATCGGTGTCCCCTACTGACCGTGGGCAAGGCGGGGAATTTTGCGGAGATAAATCTCAACGCTGACCCAGCTGGGACTCGAACCTGGGAACTACAGATTACGAGCCTGCCGCGCTACCGACTGAGCCACCCACGCCCCACGTTATGTTGGATAATATTCGTTCCTGTAATATTCACTAAATGGCTTCGGCCAGGTACGAGAAATGGTGAGAAAGGAAGCTTAAAGAAACAGAACTTTGTTGCGGATATGGAGAGGTGTCACTTCCTTCGAAGTCGGAAAACAATTAAATCAACAATGTTATTTTCAGACGTCAGCAAAGAATTATTACGATTACTTTCAAACAGTATACAGTTAATGAAATCTGTTGAAGTGAAACGTACGTAGTACCGTCGACATTTTTCAGTTTTCTTCTAGGCGCGCTGGCAACGTGCATGGCGCTAATCAAAAAACAAAAAGGCGATGCAGAAGGCAGGCAAAAGACCTGCCTACCTCTGAGCGGCACTTTTTTGCACACCATGGGCCAAATGGCCAGGTCACATGGACCCCGAAGGGTGAGAGAAGGTTGGGGGAGGGGACTCACTTGAACAGCTGTTGTGAGACAGATGGTAGCCTCCCGTCAAGGCCATCCAGCGTGTTCTTTAACGTGCACAGGGTATGTCTCTCCCGCACACGGTTTAACGTCCAATACGACGGACGGCGCCCTTTCCAAGCCCATCGGTGTCCCCTACTGACAGTGGGCAGGGCAGGGAATTTTGCGGAGAAAAATCTGAACGCTGAACCAGCTGGGAGTCGAACCTGGGAACTACAGATTACGAGCCTGGCGCGCTACCGACTGAGCCACCCCGCCCCCGTCTCCACGGTGTCAGATTGTTAATAAAACCAGTGAAGTTTGATAATTAAATTAATCAATCCCAGTTATTTAAGCTGAAACGTTATAGTGGAATTGTATGTAATTTCCGGCTTTGATATTAAATTGCATTCGCATATTTTAAATATTAACGTTTCTGAAATATTATAATATTACTATTAATCCTTCCTAAATGTAGTTCGATTCTTGTTTAGGTAAAATTTACGTGGTCTATGAACTTTATTCTAAATATACGTAATAAAATATATTATGGAAAAGAAGAAATGAATTGAGAGTAAAATTTGACACTGAAGTGAAAGCGAATACATGGTTGCTATCGTAACTAAGGGCGCCACGTGTGAAGCTATCTAGGTGCACGTGCCATTGTAACATATTTGACCAATCGTAGAAGAGGAACACGAACAACCGTTGGGAAAGGCGGGAAGCAGGAAATATTTCATTAGAAACAAAATTAACGCCACCTAGAGGAATTTATTTCATTTAGCAATAATTGTATGTGTTTAAGTACATAAGTTATATTTATGCATTCATGTTTCAAAACTTTAATGAACACTATTTGAATATTACCACATATAGTATGCTGGAATATAAATTTAGGACACCTTTTTGGGTGAGGGGAAATGTGAATTTTTTTTTTTGTTACGGTTCAACTTATTTGGACTTCCGACCTGAAATTTCGCACTGCAAACTGGACCTTAACCTGAAACTTTCTGTGAAAATTTCGAGCGTGTACATTGATTTCCCCGATGAGTTATGACTGCCAGAGACAGGTAGTAAATGCCACTCCGCAACTCGCTAAGTTATGACGCTGTATTCCGTATCATCTCATTGGGATAAAATTTACGAACAATAATAGGTTTTAAAACACAAAAAAATACGCTTGATAATTAAGAGACATTAGGAAAACTATTTTATTTTACTACTTCAACTGATGCAGTATTTAATTAGTAACGCAAGTTCGGATGTTTAATAGCAGCGATATCTGTTTATTTAGTCTGAAACCCTAAAAGAAACAAGTTTAAAGGAAGGGAGAATGGAATAATCTACCTTTCATTGGGCACAGCGATAAATATGCTTCGGTTTCCATTTCTATTTAAGTACGGAACTCATAAAGAATCCTCAGCGTTGAGATTTATCTCCGCAAAACTCCCCGCCCTTCCCACGGTCAGTACTGGACACCGATAGGCTTGGAATACATTATTCACAATATAAAATTATCCATAACAGCAACATAATTTTAACGAATTTCTGTATTACAGACTACACAGGGATTAAGTGCTTAGCCGAGGAGTGATTTCATACCCTAAACATTTAACCTCTAATGATTATTTTATTTCCTAATCCAAAGAGGCTTAACGTGTTAGGGAAAAGAGTGAAAATATCTTCATAAATATAATAAAGGAATAAAAAAACACCCCCTCAAGCAGCTGCTTGCAACAGCGATCTAACAGGAGCCTGTCAGTTTCCCCGCCATAGTCGAAGGTCTGTGAGGGTGGTGACCCCTTTAATTACTTTAATACGCCATATATTAGATATGCGTTTGGTTGGGTTGTTTCATCTCTGAACGGTAGTTATTTGCACACAAGGGTCTAAATGGCGACGTCATAAAGAACCAGAGGGATCAGTTTAGGTTGCGGGAAGGTGACCGAATGTTATGAGACAGATGAAAAAATAGGAGATTGGTTCCAGACGTGAAAAAAAACAACATACCCCCTCAAGAAGCTGCTTCCCACAGAGATCTGACAGGAAGCTGTCACTTTACATACCATAATAGAAAGTCTGTGAGGATGACAGGTCCTCAGCACAAAAACGACACGTACGTCCATGCCTTACCCGGGACTCGAACCCAGGTCCCTTAGACGTGAAAACCGAATACAAATGAGTTGTTTTCAAACAAGTGATATCAAAATCTTGAAGTCTTTATTTCATTTTTATTAATTTTAAGACATTTTTAATTTCATAAACTTAGTAGTTTTCAAATTAAAACCAACCGGTTTGGTTTTAAAGAAAAGAAATATATAAAGAATTCTTCAATATTTTTTGGGTTTTTTTTATCTTTGTAGTTTTTTTTTTTTAACTCAGTCGGTAGCGCGCTAGGCTCGTAGTCTGTAGTTCCCAGGTTCGAGTCCAAGCTGGGTCAGCGTTGAGATTTATCTCCGCAAAATTCCCCGCCCTGCTCACGGTCAGTAGGGGACACCGGTGGTCTTGGAAAGGATGCCGTCCGTCGGATGGGGCGTTAAGCATTGGCCCCGTGTGTGGGAGAGCCATATCTTGTGCACGTTAAAGAACACGCTGGATGGCCTTGACGGAAGGCTACCATCTGTCTCCCAACAGCTGTTCCAGTGGGTCCCCTCCGCCAACCTTCTCTGAGCCTTCGGGGCCCATGTGACCTGGCCATTTAGCCCATGGTGTGCAAAAAAGTGCCGCTCAGAAGTAAAACAACCCAACCTATTAGATTATCTAAATATTGTTTCAGGATGTTTCTGAAGGGTAAAATAATTCATTTATACTACAGAAAATAAATGATCTAAATAAATGCACCAAATTCTGTTTTAAATTTTTAAACGGTAAATAGGTTCCGGAAAAAAACGTGTAAAAAAAAAATTCTAAAACAAAACACAGTGCATATGAAAAAATAGAAGATTGGTTCCAGACGTGAAAAAAAAAACATACCCCCTCAAGCAGTTGCTTGCCACAGAGATCTGATAGGAACCTGTCAGTTTATATGCAAGTGTTAGTTTAATTATCTTTATAACTTTAAACACATGAGAGACCAAGACTAACGTATATTGCAGATAAAAATGAGGGGAATTCCCAGAACTCAAAGTTACCATTTTTTCTAAATGGTTTCGTAGTTTTTCGATCAAATGGAAAATAAAATGCATTAAAATGTTGAGTTGTTTTACCTCTGAGCGGCTCTTTCTTACACACCATGGGCTAAATGGCCATGCCACATGGACCCCGAAGGCTCAGAAAAGGTTGGGGGATGGGACCCACTTGAATAGCTGTTGTGAGACAGATGGTAGTCTCCCGTGAAGGCCATCCAGTGTGTTCTTTAAAGTACACAGGGTATGGTACTTTTTTTGCAAACCATGGGTTAAATGGCCATGCCACATGGACCCCGAAGGCTCAGAGAAGGTTGGGGGAGGGTCCTCACTGGAACAGCTGTTGGGAGACAGATCATAGGCTCCCGGCAAAGCCATGCAACGTGTTCTTTAACGTGCACAGTGTATGGCTTTTCCGCACACGGGGACACGGCCTAAGATCCCATCCGACGGATGGTGACACGGCCTAAGATCCATCCGACGGCCTTTCCAAGTTTATCGATTAGTAGAACTAATGGTTGGGCGAGGAAAAAAAAATTCTTTGCTTAATTTTTGATTTCTTCATTTTCGTATTTGTCGTTACAGTAGGCGTAGAAATATATCTATATCGTAAATGATCAAACGGCAGTTTTTTTTTATGTACAGGTTTTCACATCTATTTGACCCATTACCGCCTGTCTGGATAGCCTTCTACAAAAAGAGCGAAAATAGATATGCCTAAACAAGCAATTCCATTCATTGGTTTAAGATAACTTAAAGTTAATTTATTTTAATAACATTCAAAATAATTTACTTATTAAGATTTTATTTAAATGTTTCCGAATATTTTAAAAATATTTCAAATAACTAGCAGTTAATATTTTAGGATTAGAAATTCTTTTTGATTTACACACTTTGTTTCTGAAATATATTGTAAAAATTAAAGTGGGAACATTGGACATTCTCATTCTACTGGGTGACGTCACTTCCGTGTTTTCGCGATATCGTTTGTAATCCTTATTTAACCGCTGTATTCTTCTAGTAATTTAACTTTTAATTTATATTCACACGTTATAGTTTTTATTCTGTGGAAGTCATACAATCTGTAGCTGAATTTCTTATCACTGTGGTAAATAATAATTATTGATGACACATTTGAAATTTCGGTACGAGAATAGATAGTTTCGTCGCTGCAGTGTAAAATTTTACCTTTAGGCCTTTGTAATTACTTTACGAGTTATTTGTTTCGCAGAGTTGCCTGGTATAGCTCTGTGCTGTCCAACTGCTTCTTCGGCTCTGTCATCCAAAGATTATTATCAGGAGCTAACTGATCCTTTACACGTTTATTAAGCTCTCTATAATGTTTTCTATTAGAATTAATATTGATTCAGGACATTCCTGTAGTTCTTTCTTTCTAAAATAAACTCAAGTGCCTTGTCACTCGGATAATTATGCGTCCTCTGTTTCATTTTACGTAAGAGTACCTGTTAGTTTGCAAAAAAGTCTATTTTAGGTGGTCACATTTTTCCTGAACTTAAGTAGCAAATAAACCACGACTGTCATAATGAGTAAGTAACCTATCATGATAAGATGTACTCTAATTAGGTCTTTCACAGCTTCATAATTAAAGGTAAATTTTTTAACCTTAACACAACACTTCTTAAGTTTAAAACGCAAAACGCTTTTAACAAGATAATGGTCAGATCCAATTTCAGCTTCCGAATATGACCTGTTCTTTGTAACAGAAGTAGTCCATTTGCTGTTAATTAATATATAATCTACAAAGTTCTTATGCAGCCCATGAGATGAAACCCACGTGTACTTATGTATGTCGCGGTGTTTGTAATAAGTGTTAGTTATTGTAAAACCATTGAGGTTAACATTGACATTGACGTCACGAAGAACAAGGGTAACATCTCATTTCTTCACAGAATTCGAAATACCTTGAAGTTGTCTGTAAAACCTATTTTCTCATCGTCATCGGCATTCAAAGTGGTGGCATAACAGTAGATAAGTTTGAAGTCCTTAACCCTTGTCTGTAATTTTGCTGTAAAGAACCTTTCATTAATATCCTAGGAGAGCATCACTAGCGTCTCATGCCTTGGTGATGTTTATTCTCTTTCTTCACCGAAAATTTCAGATAGTCACGGTGAATCCGAAAAACTTTTGAAAGAGGTACTAGGTTAAAAGGAATGCATCTTATTTCTCGTCTATAATTTTTAGTAAATTTGGTATACAAGATATCGAAAAATATTAGTGCGGAAGAGGAAACAAACTCCTCTGTTGGGAATACGAAACAATGTAAATGTCACTTCCTCCGGATTGTGTAAACAATGCATTCTGAAACGTCACTCTCCGATGTCATTCGCCTCTTATTGAATTCGTCCAACGCTTTTGTCGCTGTTCCATTAGTCGCGTTAGCTATTAAAATATGGCGAAGAAGTCATCCTATTTTGAGGGTCTGTAATTATCAGAGCTTTGCCTATCGCGAACAGATTCGAGTATAATAAGGAGCCACAGACAAGGTCCTTGCGGTTGATAAATAACGTCAGCCTGTCCTTCCGTAACTTAGATCTCTGGTGGTCGAAAAGTTTCAGCTAAAGCCAGTTAAATAATATTCGTGAAGTGTTTGTGGTTCTTTTATATTTTCCTTCAGGTAAGTAATTTTGTAATGAATAATTAGTTAAGAGTATAGGTAATCTAATTCTACAGTTTTTAGCCTAAGAGCTATGAAATTTCGGACGGTTTCGAACCAACAAATAGTACGCAGCACATTATTCTGATTATGGGACATAAAATTGATAGCTAAGCGCTATTTGACGTGTCGACCACTTTATTTTGGCTCGTCATACGGACATTATTCATTTCCTATGCTTTTCACACACCCTACGGAACGGCAACAGAATTTCCTTGTTATGCCAGTGAGAAACGTTACTTGGAAGCTCTAAAATATGCATTTAATGGAAAAATGTCACTGATGATAAATTAAAGATCATAATCAAATATTTTTTTTAAATATCGGTTTTAAAAAACATTGTTTTAGTTATATAAAAATATTGTTTAGTCTTCAGTGGTATGCCAGTGAGAAACTGGAATTATTATTTCAGCAGGTAAATTAGAATTACTAATCCTATCGCGAAAATACGGACATGACGTCATCTATCGTATGTCCAAGTGTTGCCACCATAATTTCTATAAGATCTTTCAAAACCAAAGTATGTATAAATCGAAAAGAATTTCTAATCCTAAAATATTAACTGGTAGTAGTTATTTCCTTTTTTTAATTTTGGTAAATATTTTTATAATATTCTGAAATATTTAAATAAAATCTTAATAAGAAAATTATTTTGAGTGTTATTAAAATAAGTTAACTTTAAGTTATCTTAAACCAATGAATGGAATTGCTTGTTTAGGCATATTTATTTTTGCTCTTTTTGTTGAAGGCTGTCCAGACAGGCGGTAACTAGGTGGCTTTCACGAAACGCGTTTCCCTATGGTGTCCAACGAGAAATTCCTAGATCGAGGCTAGGTGTGAATCTCTTACGTATGTCATAGGCAACTTTGTCCTTAGGGGTAAAGAACGGTTTTTCCTGTGTTCACAAAGAACAACTCTGTGGTTTAATCTAAGGCTTCTATTACACGTTTCGCTGTACTGTACATTACCTTCTTCTTAGCTCTGAGCAATGCGTTTCCGTGTAGTGGGTAAATTATATATTTATCGCCACGTTGACATTTCTTGGGCTCGTTACGTCACCCTATCAGCTCGATATATCTGTTGCGAATATGAGACGTTGGTTTCAAACTTCGTCCACGATAATGGGCAAATACATCTGAAAGCATGTACATAAAAATACTGCCGTTTGATCATTTACGATATAGAACTATTTATACGCGTACTGTAACGACGAATGGCGAAATGAAGAAATCAAAAATTAAGCAAAGAATTTTTTTTCCTCGGACAACCATTAGTCCTACTGACCGAGCCTAAATGAAAGGGGTGGTTTGTGGTCGACAGCGACAAATAGCGTTTAACTATAAAATTTATATCTCATAATCAGATTAATGTGCTGTACAGTAGCTCTCGGTTGAAATTTCATAACTCTCGTGTTAAAAAGTGGAAAATTACACTACCTCTACTGTAAATTAATTATTCAGTACAAAGTTACTTACCTGAAAGAATTTATAAACGAACCACCAACACTTTATGAATATTATTAAACTTGATTCACCTGATATTTTTTCGAACAGCAGAATGGTGGTTTAGAGAAGGGAATAGGGAATACAGTCCGTGTGTATTTTTTAATCGCATAGACCTTGCCAATGATTGCTTATTACACTGTAATGTGTTCCCGGCTATGCAAAGGTCCAAAAATATGAAAAAAAAAAAAACTCAAATTATATCAATTATTATTCGCCAATCTATAATTATTCGTACGGGCAACATGGCGAAACCAACGGAGTCTCTCTCTGCAAAATATGCTGCTTAAAGGAGGTTGCAAACTCCTTTGCCTAACCTGATCATTAGTTTCAAAGTTGAACCACCTAATGCCCAAGATACTGCGTATGCATCTGGAATCAAAAGCATCTAGTTTCCTGTTATCTTGTTTACAAAGTGTCCAAGTTTCACTACCGTAACTAACCCTAGAAAGAACCAAACTATTATACAGTCTAATTTTAGTCTTTAGGTGTATACGCCTATTTCTCCACACTCTACATAGGTTCTTAAAAGTCCCGGCAGCAATCCCTATTCGTCTGTTAATCTCGTGCCGCACATCACCATTATCTGTTAGATAGCTCCCAAGATAATTAAACTGTGATACCTGCTCAAGACTACAACCATTCAGATTAACTGAATCACAGCCTGCCTGACCAATTTTCATCACTTTAGTTTTCTCTCTGTTTATAACCAAACTTACTCTACTTCCAGTCTCATCAACAGCTCGAATGAAAGAGTTCATCTCATCAACATCTTTTGCCAAAAGGGCTAAATCATCAGCCTAATCTATATCAGAAATTTTCGTATCTCCAGTCCATTAAAGGCCAAAATCTTTCCCTTGAAGTGAATTTCGCATAACGTAATCAATAACCAATATAAAGATAAAAGGCGACAAAATGGACTCTTGTGGAACAGCAGAAGTAATGCTAAAGCAATTGCTACAAGCCTTACAAGCTTTCACACACGACTCAGTGTTATTATAGAGAGTTTTCAGTATGTTAACTAACTTGTCACGTATACCATATGATCTCACAATCAAGTACAAATCATGACGATCAACAGAGTCGAAAGCCTTTTGGAAATCAACAGAGCTACCAACCAAAGGTTTTGGAAACTCTAAACATTTCTCAAGAATCTGCGTAAGTGAAAATATCTGATCCACACATCCCTTACCTCTTTCTGAATCCACATTGCTCATAACGCAATTGCCTGTCAACCAGATTCTTAATTCTATTAAGCACAATCATGGAAAGAACTTTACCTGGAACAGAGAGTAGGCTGAAACCCCTATAGTTATCACAAGAACTGCGATTACTTTTCTTGAAAATTGGGATAACAATAGCTCTGGTAAAATTCTTAGGAACCATGCCTTTATCATAAAAGATATTCAGTTTTTCAGTCATCCAAGTGGTAACCGAAACATTCCCAGTTCTGAGCATTTCTGTAGTAATTTCGTTTACCCTTGGGAATTTATGAGGTTTAAGTTTAGAAACATCCAAAATAAATTCAGATTGTCTTATAGGGCCACCATTAAAGGCATCAATGCATGTATCATCATTCGAAAAAATGATGAAGAACTAACCGCATTGTTTAGAACATCACTGAAATGCTCAGCCCATCTAGCCATGAGATACTATAACCTTACCTTGTTTATGCTTCAATCCCTGTATACCTGTCTGTTTTTCACCACACAAAACATTAACTATCTGGTACAGCTCTCTGGTGTTGTGCTGTCTAACTGCTTCCTCGGCTTGTCAGTCAAACCATCATGCCAAAGATTCTTATCAGCAGCTAACTGATCTTTTACACGTTTATTAAGTTCTCTGTAATGCTTTCTATTAGGACTAGTAGGGTATTGGATCAAGGACATTCCTGAAGTTCTTTCTTTCCAAAATAAGCTCAAGTGCCTTATCACTCAGATAATTCTGCCCTCCATTGTTCCTTTTTTCCTAAAAGAGTACTGTTAGTGTCCAAAAAAGTCTGTTTAAAGTGGTCCCATTCATCCTCAACTTCAGTAGTAAGCATACCATGACTGTCATAATGACTAAGTAACCTATCACGGTAAGCTTTGGCTATAACTGGGTCTTTCAGAGCTTCAGTATTAAAAGTAAATTTTTTAACCCTAACACAACAATTTTTAATTTCAAGTTGCAAGACACTTTTAACAAGGTAATGGTCAGATCCAATTTTAGCTCCCCTATATGACCTGGTATTCCTAACAGAACTAGCCCATTTGCTGTTAATTAATATATAGTCAATCATATTCTTATGCAGCCCATCGGATGAAACCCATGTGTACTTGTGTATGTCGTGGTGTTTGTAATAAGTGTTAGTTATTCTGAATCCATTGAGTTTACTTACCTGGAGGAGACGTTGCCCATTGCCATTGCAGCTACCGATGCCAAAAGGGCCAATTACCCCTCCCGAAAGGTCAGAGTTAGTACCAACTTTGACATTGAAGTCACCAAGAACAAGGGTAATATCTCCTTTCTTGACAGAATTCAAATATCCTGAAGTTGTCCATAAAACTTATCCTTCTCATCCTCATCCTCGGTGGGGGCATAACAGCCTATAACATTCAAGTCTTTAACGCTTGTCTGAAATTTTGCTGTAAGAAGCCTTCCATTAATGCACTCATATCCTAGAAGAGCATCACTAGCGTGTCTGGTGAGAAGCAGACCCCCGCCTTGCTGAATCTTATTGTCGTCCTCCCTTAAAATTTTCTTTTTATGAATCTGACCTTTATCTGTCGATTTGCTCTCTTGCAAGCCGAGAATATCTAAATTAGAATTCTTGTGTGAGAACATTAAGAGAGTAAGCTCTGTGCAGAGTCCTCACATTCCAACTACCTATGGAGAGAAAATGGTTAGTGGGATGTTTAAAGAAACTATGTTTATTGAGAGAGAGAATGCCGAGAATATCAAACAGCCCCCTAATCGCAGACATGTTCCCCCACCACTAAAGGCTCAAGTCATCTACACTGGAAGACTTCCTCCAATGTAGAATTTGACGATGCCAATAGAAGCAAAGAGTTCAGGTGGCTGCGATGACCTCTGCTCAGGATTATCCACCAGCTGATAAACATATCCTGTGAATCTATTCACTTGGGGCTGTCAACCCAGAAACAAACAGAAAACATAGCGGAAGATCATCCCTCCACAGAAGCCCACCAGTGCAGCAAAATCAGGATCCATAATCAAGCTCAGAGCCATATATCTGTCCAGTCCAGTGGGTATATGGTCAGCACCTGGACCCTGTGTGGTTGACCACTCCTCAGTAGGGTGGAAAAATGAGAAAAGTAGCCATAGTTGTCGAGATCAGTAGGCCACACTGATCTGGCAGCCCTTCCCTTCCGTTAACTTCCACAAGAGAGTATTTCTTTTGAAAGGTCCCCCACATTTCCACCCCGCTAAGAACCCATTGAAATTCTTCTCAATTTACATAAATATCACGGCACTTTCAACATAAGGAAAACTTTAAAACATATTACTATCGACTAAATTAAAACCGTTTTCTCGAATTCTTTAGAATACACCACTGTACACTATTCATGAGACAAAATCATATTAACTCCAACATTGCCACCAAATACACCTGAACAGTAGAAATATCAAATACCCTATATATATATACACACAACATACCGAGAGGAAAAATATAAATACTTAAAAAGAAAGAAACCAATCCTGCTATTCTTAAAGAGATTTTCTCCAAACCTCAATTAGAAGTTTAGAAAACACAGCTCAAAGCTAAACTCTATAAATTACACAGATTCAATTATTTTTAAACCTCTTAACAGGAAAGGAAATTAAAAAAAGAATCAACAATAAACTATATTCAAGTGAGCTACGTAACTCATAACTTATGATCATTTCCGCTTCCTTTCTGCTAAACTGTCACTTTACATTATCAGATTTAAACATCATTCGAACATGGAAATTTTTTCTCACCAAATATCTACAGTTGATTAATCATTTCACCGTCTAATACAGAAAATAAATCACATCAGATCTACATATTATGAAATTAAAATCTTGTAAATAATCTCTCTCATATCAACTTCATCTTACACCTAAAATATGTTCATATTTGCAATAATACTACACATACGTTGCTACTTTGACGAAAGAATATCATGCACTTCCGGTTATAGCGATATAATTGTTGGAAATTTTAGTATTTCCGGCTACGCGTAGAAGATTAAGCAGAGGTTTGGTTTCCGAATATAAAAAATAGACCTGGGATTTTAAGACGTATACCTGATTTGAAAACCATATATTGCGATAACAGACGTTATATAGCGAATGGTTAGTCACAGCGAGGTAATTATCAGAGTTTATAATTCAAATAGGAAAGGGGGATATGTTTTCAACAGGATTCTGAATAGAAAGTAGTTGATTATGAATTAATACAAAGTCTGAAGATTAGATATAACACTGTGACTTTTAAAATTTTTTTATATTTAGATTATTCATTGTGAATAATTTATTTTGAAATTTTTCATTGTCAATTATCATTGATTATTCATTGTCAATAATTTATTTTGAAATTTTGTGAGGTTTCGTAATTAGTAGGGTAAATCCGGTCTTGGGATATTAATTCAACGTTACATCATACTGGGCGATCCTTCTCGAGGTTTTCCAAAATGCAATTTAAATTCGAGTTTTGAATATCGAAAAAACCTGACATTTCGGTTGTTTCACCTCTGAGCGGCACTTTTTTGCACACCATCGGTTAAATAGTTAGGTCACAAGGATATGTAGAAGACTCAGATACCGTTCGATGCAAATCCATTCCTAATTTTGTATCTTATTACATCACGACGTGAACCTAACAGTTAATTTTCATTTCTGCGCCAAAACAATAATATCAATCTTGAGATTGCTCGCATATATCAAATTTTTTTACCGAAAACGACTTTTCAAAAACCGGAATTTCCAAAGCTTTAACGGTTCGTAAACGTATAAATGGTTGCTGCCTACGTAAAGCCCTTCCACATCACTAAAATCTCACCCAAAATATCTAAAACAAAAGAATGGTTACTTCCTCCGTGTATCGTACGAGGGTGAGAAAAAAAAAAAAATCCAGTGGAACAACTCAAAAAAGCTTGGAATGCGAAACTCAAAGTATGCAACTTCAAACTTGTACTACGGCTTCACAATGTTTCGTCTATACTTCTCCGAAACTTTATATAACCATTTTTCTTCTCTGTAGAAAAATAAAAATGCATCTTACGTACCTGAGATGATCGAAGCATAACATAAAAATATACCTAAAATAGAAACATTATTATGATTAAGAATAGCATTTTTTAAACTTCAACGTGATTGTAATATATTATACCAAATGTGCTGGCAACACAACGAAAGAGTACTGCTGACGTCATCTCGGTGTTTTTCCTACTTTATTATTAACCCGTATTCACAGGCAGGCAGCACTAATTTTAGGAGATTTAAACATTTTGATATCCATTTTTTCATATGCACTGTATTTTTTTTAAAGGTTTATTTTTTTTACACTGTTTTCTCGGGAACCTATCAGAAACAGAATTGGGTGCATTGAATTAATTATTCCTATTGTTTATTAAGAAGGATTTATTTTTTTTTAAAGTTGATTGCTTCGCGCGCTTGGCTACTGATCTAAGAGACCTGGGTTCGAATCTAGGGTAAGGAATTGATGTGTGTTGCTTTTCTGCTCAGGTGCTTACTTACGGTAGCAACAATGTAATCAGTTTAGGTTAATCAGTGACAAATTTGAATCTCAATCAAGTATATATTTTTTTTACACGTTTTTGATTTAACACAGATCAGAAAAGAAATTTAAATTCCCTATTTAAACGATTTATTTTGATGTAACACGGTTGACACGAAGCCTTTTTGAAAAACCCCATTTGAATTTAATTCTGAAAAAATTGTTTTACCTCTGAGCGGCACTTTGTTGCACACCATGGGCTAAATGGCCACGTCACATGGACCCGGAAGAAGGCTGGGGTAGGGGACCAACTGGAACAGCTATTGTAAGACAGATGGTAGCCTCCCGTCAAGGCCATCGAGCGAGTTCTTTAACATGCACAGGGTATGGCTGTCGCACACACGGGGCCACGGCTTAACGTCCCATCCGACGGACGGCGGCCTTTCCAAGCCCATCGGTGTCCGCTACTGACCGTGGGCAGGGCGGGGAATTTTGCGGAGAAAAATCTGAAAGCTGAACCAGCTGGGACTCGAACCTGGGAACTACAGTTTACGAGCCTGGCGCGCTACCGACTGGCCCACCCCGCCCCTGTCTCCACGGTGTCAGATTGTTAATAAAACCAGTGAAGTTTGATAATTAAATTAATCAATCCCAGTTATTTAAGCTGAAACGTTATAGTGGAATTGTATGTAATTTCCGGCTTTGATATTAAATTGCATTCGCATATTTTAAATATTAACGTTTCTGAAATATTATAATATTACTATTAATCCTTCCTAAATGTAGTTCGATTCTTGTTTAGGTAAAATTTACGTGGTCTATGAACTTTATTCTAAATATACGTAATAAAATATATTATGGAAAAGAAGAAATGAATTGAGAGTAAAATTTGACACTGAAGTGAAAGCGAATACATGGTTGCTATCGTAACTAAGGGCGCCACGTGTGAAGCTATCTAGGTGCACGTGCCATTGTAACATATTTGACCAATCGTAGAAGAGGAACACGAAGAACCGTTGGGAAAGGCGGGAAGCAGGAAATATTTCATTAGAAACAAAATTAACGCCACCTAGAGGAATTTATTTCATTTAGCAATAATTGTATGTGTTTAAGTACATAAGTTATATTTATGCATTCATGTTTCAAAACTTTAATGAACACTATTTGAATATTACCACATATAGTATGCTGGAATATAAATTTAGGACACCTTTTTGGGTGAGGGGAAATGTGAATTTTTTTTTTTGTTACGGTTCAACTTATTTGGACTTCCGACCTGAAATTTCGCACTGCAAACTGGACCTTAACCTGAAACTTTCTGTGAAAATTTCGAGCGTGTACATTGATTTCCCCGATGAGTTATGACTGCCAGAGACAGGTAGTAAATGCCACTCCGCAACTCGCTAAGTTATGACGCTGTATTCCGTATCATCTCATTGGGATAAAATTTACGAACAATAATAGGTTTTAAAACACAAAAAAAATACGCTTGATAATTAAGAGACATTAGGAAAACTATTTTATTTTACTACTTCAACTGATGCAGTATTTAATTAGTAACGCAAGTTCGGATGTTTAATAGCAGCGATATCTGTTTATTTAGTCTGAAACCCTAAAAGAAACAAGTTTAAAGGAAGGGAGAATGGAATAATCTACCTTTCATTGGGCACAGCGATAAATATGCTTCGGTTTCCATTTCTATTTAAGTACGGAACTCATAAAGAATCCTCAGCGTTGAGATTTATCTCCGCAAAACTCCCCGCCCTTCCCACGGTCAGTACTGGACACCGATAGGCTTGGAATACATTATTCACAATATAAAATTATCCATAACAGCAACATAATTTTAACGAATTTCTGTATTACAGACTACACAGGGATTAAGTGCTTAGCCGAGGAGTGATTTCATACCCTAAACATTTAACCTCTAATGATTATTTTATTTCCTAATCCAAAGAGGCTTAACGTGTTAGGGAAAAGAGTGAAAATATCTTCCTAAATATAATAAAGGAATAAAAAAACACCCCCTCAAGCAGCTGCTTGCAACAGCGATCTAACAGGAGCCTGTCAGTTTCCCCGCCATAGTCGAAGGTCTGTGAGGGTGGTGACCCCTTTAATTACTTTAATACGCCATATATTAGATATGCGTTTGGTTGGGTTGTTTCATCTCTGAACGGTAGTTATTTGCACACAAGGGTCTAAATGGCGACGTCATAAAGAACCAGAGGGATCAGTTTAGGTTGCGGGAAGGTGACCGAATGTTATGAGACAGATGAAAAAATAGGAGATTGGTTCCAGACGTGAAAAAAAAACAACATACCCCCTCAAGAAGCTGCTTCCCACAGAGATCTGACAGGAAGCTGTCATTTTACATACCATAATAGAAAGTCTGTGAGGATGACAGGACCTCAGCACAAAAACGACACGTACGTCCATGCCTTACCCGGGACTCGAACCCAGGTCCCTTAGACGTGAAAACCGAATACAAATGAGTTGTTTTCAAACAAGTGATATCAAAATCTTGAAGTCTTTATTTCATTTTTATTAATTTTAAGACATTTTTAATTTTATAAACTTAGTAGTTTTCAAATTAAAACCAACCGGTTTGGTTTTAAAGAAAAGAAATATATAAAGAATTCTTCAATATTTTTTGGTTTTTTTTTATCTTTGTAGTTTTTTTTTTTAACTCAGCTCGTAGTCTGTAGTTCCCAGGTTCGAGTCCTAGCTGGGTAAGCGTTGAGATTTATCTCCGCAAAATTCCCCGCCCTGCTCACGGTCAGTAGGGGAGACCGGTGGTCTTGGAAAGGATGCCGTCCGTCGGATGGGGCGTTAAGCATTGGCCCCGTGTGTGTGAGAGCCATATCCTGTGCACGTTAAAGAACACGCTGGATGGCCTTGACGGAAGGCTACCATCTGTCTCCCAACAGCTGTTCCAGTAAGTCCCCTCCGCCAACCTTCTCTGAGCCTTCGGGGCCCATGTGACCTGGCCATTTAGCCCATGGTGTGCAAAAAAGTGCCGCTCAGAAGTAAAACAACCCAACCTATTAGATTATCTAAATATTGTTTCAGGATGTTTCTGAAGGGTAAAATAATTCATTTATACTACAGAAAATAAATGATCTAAATAAATGCACCAAATTCTGTTTTAAATTTTTAAACGGTAAATAGGTTCCGGAAAAAAACGTGTAAAAAAAAAATTCTAAAACAAAACACAGTGCATATGAAAAAATAGAAGATTGGTTCCAGACGTGAAAAAAAAAACATACCCCCTCAAGCAGTTGCTTGCCACAGAGATCTGATAGGAACCTGTCAGTTTATATGCAAGTGTTAGTTTAATTATCTTTATAACTTTAAACACATGAGAGACCAAGACTAACGTATATTGCAGATAAAAATGAGGGGAATTCCCAGAACTCAAAGTTACCATTTTTTCTGAATGGTTTCGTAGTTTTTCGATCAAATGGAAAATAAAATGCATTAAAATGTTGAGTTGTTTTACCTCTGAGCGGCTCTTTCTTACACACCATGGGCTAAATGGCCATGCCACATGGACCCCGAAGGCTCAGAGAAGGTTGGGGGATGGGACCCACTTGAATAGCTGTTGTGAGACAGATGGTAGTCTCCCGTCAAGGCCATCCAGTGTGTTCTTTAAAGTACACAGGGTATGGTACTTTTTTGAAAACCATGGGCTAAATGGCCATGCCACATGGATCCCGAAGGCTCAGAGAAGGTTGGTGGAGGGTCCTCACTGGAACAGCTGTTGGGAGACAGATGGTAGCCTCCCGTCAAGGACATCCAGCGTGTTCTTTAACGTAAACAGGGTATGGTACATTTTTGCAAACCATGGGCTAAATGGCCAGGTCACATGGACCCCGAAGGCTCAGAGAAAGTTGGGGGAGGCTAAACAGCTGTTGTGAGACAGATGATAGCCTCCCGTCAAGGCCACCCAGCGTGTTCTTTAACGTAAACAGGGTATGGTACTTTTTTTGCAAACCATGGGTTAAATGGCCATGCCATATGGACCCCGAAGGCTCAGAGAAGGTTGGGGGAGGGTCCTCACTGGAACAGCTGTTGGGAGACAGATCATAGGCTCCCGGCAAAGCCATGCAACGTGTTCTTTAACGTGCACAGTGTATGGCTTTTCCGCACACGGGGACACGGCCTAAGATCCCATCCGACGGATGGTGACACGGCCTAAGATCCATCCGACGGCCTTTCCAAGTTTATCGATTAGTAGAACTAATGGTTGGGCGAGGAAAAAAATTCTTTGCTTAATTTTTGATTTCTTCATTTTCGTATTTGTCGTTACAGTAGGCGTAGAAATATATCTATATCGTAAATGATCAAACGGCAGTTTTTTTTTATGTACAGGTTTTCACATCTATTTGACCCATTACCGCCTGTCTGGATAGCCTTCTACAAAAAGAGCGAAAATAGATATGCCTAAACAAGCAATTCCATTCATTGGTTTAAGATAACTTAAAGTTAATTTATTTTAATAACATTCAAAATAATTTACTTATTAAGATTTTATTTAAATGTTCCCGAATATTTTAAAAATATTTCAAATAACTAGCAGTTAATATTTTAGGATTAGAAATTCTTTTTGATTTACACACTTTGTTTCTGAAATATATTGTAAAAATTAAAGTGGGAACATTGGACATTCTCATTCTACTGGGTGACGTCACTTCCGTGTTTTCGCGATATCGTTTGTAATCCTTATTTAACCGCTGTATTCTTCTAGTAATTTAACTTTTAATTTATATTCACACGTTATAGTTTTTATTCTGAGGAAGTCATACAATCTGTAGCTGAATTTCTTATCACTGTGGTAAATAATAATTATTGATGACACATTTGAAATTTCGGTACGAGAATAGATAGTTTCGTCGCTGCAGTGTAAAATTTTACCTTTAGGCCTTTGTAATTACTTTACAAGTTATTTGTTTCGCAGAGTTGCCTGGTATAGCTCTGTGCTGTCCAACTGCTTCTTCGGCTATGTCAGCCAAAGATTATTATCAGGAGCTAACTGATCCTTTACACGTTTATTAAGCTCTCTATAATGTTTTCTATTAGAATTAATATTGATTCAGGACATTCCTGTAGTTCTTTCTTTCTAAAATAAACTCAAGTGCCTTGTCACTCGGATAATTATGCGTCCTCTGTTTCATTTTACGTAACAGAGTACTGTTAGTTTCCACAAAAGTCTATTTTAGGTGGTCACATTTTTCCTGAACTTAAGTAGCAAGCAAACCACGACTGTCATAATGAGTAAGTAACCTATCATGATAAGATGTACTCTAATTAGGTCTTTCACAGCTTCATAATTAAAGGTAAATTTTTTAACCTTAACACAACACTTCTTAAGTTTCAAACGCAGAACGCTTTTAACAAGATAATGGTCAGATCCAATTTCAGCTTCCGAATATGACCTGTTCTTTGTAACAGTAGTAGTCCATTTGCTGTTAATTAATATATAATCTACAAAGTTCTTATGCAGCCTATGAGATGAAACCCACGTGTACTTATGTATGTCGCGGTGTTTGTAATAAGTGTTAGTTATTGTAAAACCATTGAAGTTAACATTGACGTCACGAAGAACAAGGGTAACATCTCATTTCTTCACAGAATTCGAAATACCTTGAAGTTGTCTGTAAAACCTATTTTCTCATCGTCATTCAAAGTGGTGGCATAACAGTAGATAAGTTTGAAGTCCTTAACCCTTGTCCGTAATTTTGCTGTAAACAACCTTTCATTAATATCCTAGAAGAGCATCACTAGCGTGTCACGCCTTGGTGATGTTTATTCTCTTTCTTCACCGAAAATTTAAGAATCCGAAAAACTTTTGAAAGAGGTACTAGGTTAAAAGGAATGCATCTTATTTCTCCTCTATAATTTTTAGTAAATTTGGTATACAAGATATCGAAAAATATAAGTGCGGAAGAGGAAACAAACCCCTCTGTTGGGAATACGAAACAATGTAAATGTCACTTCCTCCGGATTGTGTAAACAATGCATTCTGAAACGTCACTCTCCGATGTCATTCGCCTCTTATTGAATTCGTCCAACGTTTTTGTCGCTGTTCCATTAGTCGCGTTAGCTATTAAAATATGGCGAACAAGTCATCCTATTTTGAGGGTTTGTAGTTATCAGAGCTTTGCCTATCGCGAACAAATTCGAGTATAATAAGGAGGCATAGACAAGGTCTTTGCGGTTGATAAATAACGTCAGCCTGTCCTTCCGTAACTTAGAACTCTGGTGGTCGAAAAGTTTCAGCTAAAGCCAGTTAAATAATATTCGTGAAGTGTTTGTGGTTCTTTTATATTTTCCTTCAGGTAAGTAATTTTGTAGTGAATAATTAGTTAAGAGTATAGGTAATCTAATTCTACAGTTTTTAGCCTAAGAGCTATGAAATTTCGGACGGTTTCGAACCAACAAATAGTACGCAGCACATTATTCTGATTATGGGACATAAAATTGATAGCTAACCGCTATTTGACGGTTTTTGGCTCGTCATACGGACATTATTCATTTCCTATGCTTTTGACGTACCCTACGGAACGTCAACAGAATTTCCTTGTTATGCCAGTGAGAAACGTTACTTGGAAGCTCTAAAATATGCATTTAATGGAAAAATGTCACTGATGATAAATTAAAGATCATAATCAAATATTTTTTTTTAAATATAGGTTTTAAAAAATATTGTTTTAGTTATATAAAAATATTGTTTAGTCTTCAGTGGTATGCCAGTGAGAAACTGGAATTATTATTTCAGCAGGTAAATTAGAATTAGAAATCCTATCGCGAAAACAAGGACATGACGTCATCTATCGTATGTCCAAGTGTTGCCACCATAATTTCTATAAGATCTTTCAAAACCAAAGTATGTATAAATCGAAAAGAATTTCTAATCCTAAAATATTAACTGGTAGTTATTTCCTTTTTTAATTTTGGTAAATATTTTTATAGTATTCTGAAATATTTAAATAAAATCTTAATAAGTAAATTATTTTCAATGTTATTAAAAATAAATTAACTTTAAGTTATCTTAAACCAATGAATGGAATTGCTTGTTCAGGCAAAGTTTTGTTAGTTATATATTTATCGCCACGTTGACATTTCTTGGGTTCGTTACGTCACCCTATCAGCTGGATATATCTGTTGCGAATATTAGACGTTGGTTTCAAACTTCGTCCACGATAATGGGGAAATACATCTGAAAGCATGTACATAAAAATACTGCCGTTTGATCATTTACGATATAGAACTATTTATACGCATACTGTAACGACGAATGGCGAAATGAAAAATTAAGCAAAGATATTTTTTTTTCCTCGGACAACCATTAGTCCTACTGACCGAGCCGAAATGAAAGGGGTGGTTTGTGGTCGACAGCGACAAATAGCGTTTAACTATAAAATTTATAACTCATAATCAGATTAATCTGCTGTACAGTAGCTCTCGGTTGAAATTTCATAACTCTCGTGCTAAAAAGTGTAAAATTACATTACCTCTAACTGTAAATTAATTATTCACTACAAAGTTACTTACCTGAAAGAATTTATAAACGAACCACCAACACTTTATGAATATTATTAAACTTGATTCACCTGATATTTTTTCGAACAGCAGAATGGTGGTTTAGAGAAGGGCATAGGGAATACAGTCCGTGTGTATTTTTTAATCGCATAGACCTTGCCAATGATTGCTTATTACACTGTAATGTGTTCCCGGGTACGCAAAGGTCCGAAAATCTCAAAAAAAAAAAAAAAAAAAAAACTCAAATTATATCAATTATTATTCGCCAATCTATAATTATTCGTACGGGCAACATGGCGAAACCAAGGGAGTCTCTCTCTACAAAATATGCTGCTTAAAGGAGGTTGCAAACTCCTTTGCCTAACCTGATCATTAGTTACAAAGTTGAAGCACCTAATGCCCAAGATACTGCGTATGCATCTGTAAAGAAAAGCATCTAGTTTCCTCTTATCTTGTTTACAACCCGGCAGCAATCGCTATTCGTGTGTTAATCTCATGCCGCACATCACCATTATCTGTTACATAGCTCCGAAGATAATTAAACTGTGATACCTGCTCAAGACTACAACCATTCAGATTAACTGAATCACAGCCTGCCTGACCAATTTTCATCACTTTAGTTTTCTCTCTGTTTATAACCAAACTTACTCTACTTCCAGTCTCATCAACAGCTCGAATGAAAGAGTTCACATCTCATCAACATCTTTTGCCAAAAGGGCTAAATCATCAGCCTAATCTATATCAGAAATTTTCGTATCTCCAGTCCATTAAAGGTCAAAATCTTTCCCTTGAAGTGAATTTCGCATAACATAATCAATAACCAATCTAAAGATAAAAGGCGACAAAATGCACTCTTGTCGAACAGCAGAAGTAATGCTAAAGCAATTGCTACAAGCCTTACAAGCTTTCACACACGACTCAGTGTTATTATAGAGAGTTTTCAGTATGTTAACTAACTTGTCAGGTATACCATATGATCTCACAATCAAGTACAAATCATGACGATCAACAGAGTCGAAAGCCTTTTTGAAATCAACAGAGCTACCAACCAAAGGTTTCGGAAACTCTAAACATTTCTGAAGAATCTGCGTAAGTGAAAATATCTGATCCACACATCCCTTACCTCTTTCTGAATGCACATTGCTCATAACGCAATTGCCTGTCAACCAGATTCTTAATTCTATTAAGCACAATCATGGAAAGAACTTTACCTGGAACAGAGAGTAGGCTGATACCCCTATAGTTATCACAAGAACTGCAATTACGTTTCTTGAAAATTGGGATAACAATAGCTCTGGTAAAATTCTTAGGAACGATGCCTTTATCATAAAAGATATTCAGAATTTCAGTCATCCAAGTGGTAACCGAAACATTCCCAGTTCTGAGCATTTCTGTAGTAATTTTGTCTACCCCTGGGGATTTATGAGGTTTAAGTTTAGAAACATCCAAAATAAATTCAAATTGTCTTATAGGGCCAACATTAAAGGCATCAATGCATGTATCATCATTCGAAAAAATGATGAAGAACTAACCGCATTGTTTAGAACATCACTGAAATGCTCAGCCCATCTAGCCATGAGAGAATCCTCACCTTCTATAACCTTAGCTTGTTTATCCTTCAATCCCTGTATACCTGTCCGTTTTTTACCACACAAAACATTAACTATCTGGTACAGCTCTCTGGTGTTGTGCTGTCTAACTGCTTCCTCGGCTTGTCAGCGAAACCATCATGCCAAAGATTCTTATCAGCAGCTAACTGATCTTTTACACGTTTATTAAGTTCTCTGTAATGCTTTCTATTAGGACTAGTAGGGTATTGATCAAGGACATTCCTGAAGTTCTTTCTTTCGAAAATAAGCTCAAGTGCCTTATCACTCAAATAATTCTGCCTCCATTGTTCCTTTTTTCCTAAAAGAGTACTGTTAGTGTCCAAAAAAGTCTGTTTAAAGTGGTCCCATTCATCCTGAACTTCAGTAGTAAGCATACCATGACTGTCATAATGACTAAGTAACCTATCATGGTAAGCTTTGGCTATAACTGGGTCTTTCAGAGCTTTAGTATTAAAAGTAAATTTTTTAACCCTAGCACAACATTTTTTAAGTTTAAGTTGCAAGACACTTTTAAGAAGGTAATGGTCAGATCCAATTTTAGCTCCCCTATATGACCTGGTATTCCTAACAGAACTAGCCCATTTGCTGTTAATTAATATATAATCAATCATATTCTTATGCAGCCCATCGGATGAAACCCATGTGTACTTATGTATGTCGTGGTGTTTGTAATAAGTGTTAGTTATTCTGAATCCATTGAGTTTACTTACCTGTAGGAGACGTTGCCCATTGCCATTGCAGCTACCGATGCCAAAAGGGCCAATTACCCCTCCCGAAAGGTCAGAGTTAGTACCAACTTTGACATTCCTAAGTCTCCCTAGTCCCTCTTTGACAAGAGAAATTTAAAGTTTTCTTTTTATGAATCTGACCTTTATCTGTCCATTTGCTCTCTTGCAAGCCGAGAATATCTAAATTACAATGGTGGAATTCTTGTGTGAGAACATTAAGAGAGTAAGCTCTGTGCAGAGTCCTCACATTCCAACTACCTATGGAGAGAAAATGGTTAGTGGGATGTTTAAAGAAACTATGTTTATTGAGAGAGGGAATGCCGACAATATCAAACAGCCCCCTAATCGCAGACATGGGGCAAATACCCTTTCCCCCACCACTAAAGGCTCAAGTCATGTACACTGGAAGACTTCCTCCAATGTAGAATTTGACGATGCCAATAGAAGCAAAGAGTTCAGGTGGCTGCGATGACCTCTGCTCAGGATTATCCACCAGCTGATAAACATATCCTGTGGATCTATTCACTTGGGGCTGTCAACCCACAAACAAAAAGAAAACACAGCGGAAGATTTTCCCTTCACAGAAGCCCACCAGTGCAGCAAAATCAGGATCCATAATCAAGCTCAGAGCCATATATCTGTCCAGTCCAGTAGGTTTATATGGTCAGCACCAGGACCCTGTGTGGTTGACCACTCCTCAGCAGGGTAGAAAAAAAAGAAAAGTAGCCATAGTTGTCGAGATCAGTAGGCCACAGTAATCTGGCAGCCCTCCTCTTCTGTTAACTTCCACAACAGAGTATCTCTTTTGAAAGGTCCCTCACATTTCCACCCCGCTAACAACACATTGAAATTCTTCTCAATTTACATAAATATCACAACACTTTCAACATAACGAAAACTTTAAAACATATTACTATCGACTAAATTAAAACCGTTTTCTCGAATTCTTTAGAATACACCACTGTACAGTATTCATCAGACAAAATCATATTAACTGCAACATTGCCACCAAATACACCTGAACAGTAGAAATATCAAATACCCTATATATATATACACACACAACATACCGAGAGGAAAAACTAGGGAAAGAAAGTACAGCATCATACTTAAAAAAAAAAGAAACCAATCCTGCTATTCTTAAAGAGATATTCTCCAAACCTGAATTAGAAATTTAGAAAACACAGCTCAAAGCAAAACTCTATAAATTACACAGATTGAATTATTTTTAAACCTCTTAACAGCAAAGGAAATTAAAAAAAGAATGAACAGTAAACTATATTCAAGTGAGCTACGTAACTCATAACTTATGATCATTGCCGCTTCCTTTCTGCTAAACTGTCACTTTACATTATCAGATTTAAACATTATTCGAACATGGAAATTTTTTCTCACCAAATATCTACACTTGATAAATAATTTCACCGTGTAATACAGAAAATAATTCACATCAGATCTACATATTATGAAATTCAAATCTTGTAAATAATCTCTCTCATATCAACTTCGTCTTACACCTAAAATATGTTCATATTTGCAATAATAACTACACATAAGTTGCTACTTTGACGAAATAATATCATGCACTTCCGGTTATTGAATAAGCTTTATGCGATATAATTGTTGGAAATTTTAGTATTTCCGGCTACGCGTAGAAGATTAAGCAGAGGTTTTGTTTCCGAATATAAAAAATAGACCTGGTATTTTAAGACGTATACCTGATTTGAAAACCATATATTGCGATAACAGACGTTATATAGCGAATGGTTAGTCACAGTGAGGTAATTATGAGTTTATAATTCAAATAGGAAAGGGGGATATGTTTTCAACAGGATTCTGAATAGAAAGTAGTTGATTATGAATTAATAGAAAGTCTGAAGATTAGATATAACACTACGACTTTTAAATTTTTTTTATATTTAGATTATTCATTGTGAATTATCATTGATTATTCATTGTCAATAATTTATTTTGAAATTTTGTGAGGTTTCGTAATTAGTAGGGTAAATCCGGTCTTGGGATATTAATTCAACGTTACATCATACTGGGCGATCCTTCTCGAGGTTTTCCGAAATGGAATTAAAATTCGAGTTTTGAATATCGAAAAAACCTGACATTTGGGTTGTTTCACCTCTGAGCGGCACTGTTTTGTACACCATCGGTTAAATAGTTAGGTCACATGGACGTAGAAGACTCAGATACCGTTCGATGCAAATCCATTCCTAATTTTGTATCTTATTACATTACGACGTGCACCTAACTGTGAATTTTCATTTCTGCGCCAAAAGAATAATATGAATCTTGAGATTGCCCGCATATATCAAATTTTTTACCGAAAACGACTTTTCAAAAACCGGAATTTCGAAAGCTTTAACTGTTCGTAAAAGTATAAATGGTTGCTGCCTACGTAAAGCCCTTCCACATCACTAAAATCTCACCCAAAATATATAGAGGAAAAGAATGGTTAGTTCCTCCGTGTATCGTACGAGGGTGAGAAAAAAAACATCCAGTGGAACAACTCAAAAAAGCTTGCAATGCGAAACTCAAAGTATGCAACTTCCAACTTGTACTACGGCTTCACAATGTTTCATTTATACTTCTCCGAAACTTTATATAACCATTTTTCTTCTCTGTAGAAAAATAAAAATGCATCTTACGTACCTGAGTTGATCGAAGCATAACATAAAAGTATACCTAAAATAGCAACATTATTACGATTAAGAATACCAAATCTGCTGGCAACACAACGAAAGAGTACTGGTGACGTCATCTCGGTGTTTTTCCTACTTTATTATTAACCCGTATTCACAGGCAGGCAGCACTAATTTTAGCAGATTTAAAAATTTTCATATCCATTTTTTCATATGCACCGTATTGTTTTTTAAAGGTTTATTTTTTTACACGGTTTTCTCGGGAACCTATCAGGAACAGAATTGGGTGCATTGAATTAATTATTCCTATTGTTTATTAAGAAGGATTTATTTTTTTTTTTAAGTTGATTGCTTAGCGCGCTTGGCTACTGATGTAAGAGACCTGGGTTCGAACCTAGGGTAAGGAATTGATGTGTGTTGCTTTTCTGCTCAGGTGCTTACTTACGGTAGCAAGAATGCAATGAGTTTAGGTTAATCAGTGACAAATTTGAATCTCAATCAAGTATATATTTTTTTACACGTTTTTGATTTAACACAGATCAGAAAAGAAATTTAATTTCGCTATTTACACGATTTATTTTGATGTAACACGGTTGACACGACGCCTTTTTAAAAAACCCCATTTGAATTTAATTCTGAAAAAATTGTTTTACTTCTGAGCGGCACTTTTTTGCACACCATGGGCTAAATGGGCAGGTCACATGGACCCCGAGGCTCAGAGGAGGTTGGGGGAGGGGACCCACTGGAACAGCTGTTGGGAGACAGATGGTAGCCTCCCGTCAAGGCCATCCAGCGTGTTCTTTAACGTGCACAGGGTATGGCTCTCCCGCACACGGGACCACGGCTTAACGTCCCATCCGACGGACGGCGGCCTTTCGAAGCACATCGGTGTCCTCTATTGGCCGTGGGCAGGGCGGGGAGTTATGCGGAGATAAATCTCAACGCTGACCCAGCTGGGACTCGAACCTGGGAACTACAGATTACGAGCCTGGCGCGCTACCGACTGAGCCATCCCCGTCCCATCAACGGCCATAGCAAGTTGAACACACTGGTTCTCGTCTGATCCCCGAGGTTAAGCTTTGGGCGCGGTCAGTACTTGGGAGGGTGAGAACATGGAAACACCGCGTGCAGTTGGCAGTTTTTTTTCGTATGCGCTGTTACTCCTAAAATATTGGTCTACGTTATTCTACGTTGGTTGTCGGGTTCGAATACATTTTTAGTAAATAAATAAATGAAGAATTAAAGCGTTCACAGAATAGTTTTGGTTACGAAACCTGCAACGTTTCTAGGTTGTTTAGCGAATGGACTCTCTGCAGACAGAACGTAAAAATAAAAGATTATATTTCTCGGGGTTGCAGATATATTTCGCCCACTGTTTCAGAAAGTAGAAGTGCATAATTTTTTTTTTAATATTCGATAGAAACACGTGAAATATAAAGAAATATTTAAAGTTGTATTGAAATATAGTTATAGAAAAATGTTCATTTCCTTCTGGCCCTATATTACCGTTTGTATTATAATTATATGTAAATGTTCCTTACTAACGACTTGATTTAAACATCAGATTTACCGAATATGGAGAGATTAGCGTTCACACTGAGAATATAAGGAAAGAATAATGTTAGTTTATTTCCACCGAAGGTGTTGCCACTGGAAATGGTGTAATGAGACATTTAAAAGTTAAGAATGAAAATAGCGAATAGAATCTATATATGTAAGGTACTAATTTTAGACTCTAATCAGAGTATACTGGCAATACTCGACACGTTCGAAATGCCAATTCAACTTTTTCCACCTGTGAATGACATCCAGCGTGTTGTTCAATACAGGGTATGGATGTCTGACGTACACGGGATCTCGTACGAGCTTCGATTTGAACCTAAATTCGCAATTCTTTGCTTTCCGAATATGTAGTATTTAGTAATTTTTTTTTTATTTTGTGGTGGAAAGTAAACGAAGTGGGTTACTTTTATGGAGAGCAGCATTACCTGCTTAACGAGTTTTCATGTGACATGGAACCTGTTGCATTCGGCCCTCAATTCATGTTCCTAAGATTTGACAGAAGCTGGGCATCATGTAGGGAAAAAAATAAATAAACTTTTATTTGGGGGCTGGAAGAGCTGTTGGGAGGGATGGAAGCTTGCCGTCAAGCGTGTTCTTTGACGTGTATAAGGTATGACTGTCCTGCACACGGGCCAAAGGCTTAACGTACCTTCTGACGGACGGCGGCTTTTCCAAGCCCATCGGTGTCCTCTACTGACAGTGGGAAGGGTGGGGAATTTTGCCTAGGTAAATAAATCTGAACCAGCAAAGTCTCAAACCTCGGAACTAAAGATTACGAGCCTGGCGCGCTACCGACTGAGCCCCCCCCCGTGTTTTTAGTTTCTATTTGAAATGCTATGAAACAGATATCATCTTGGCGATGAATTAATTTCTGGAATTGGATGTCTCCACGGTTGGGTTGTTTTACCTCTGAGCGGCACTCTTTTGCACACCATGGGCTAAATGGGCAGGTCACATTGACCCCGAAGGCTCAGAGAAGGTTGGGGGAGGGGACCCACTGGAACAGCTGTTGGGAGACAGGTGTTAGCCTCCCGTCAAGGTCATCCAGCGTGTTTTTTAACGTGCACAGGGTATGGCTCTGCCGCACACGGGGCCACGGCTTAACGTCCTATTCGACGGACGGCGGCCTTTCAAAGCCCATCGGTGTCCCCTACTGACCGTGGGCAGGGCGGGGAATTTTGCGGAGAAAAATGTGAACGCTGAACCAGCTGGGACTCGAACCTGGGAACTACAGATTACGAGCCTGGCGCGCTACCGACTGGCCCACTCCACCCCTGTCTCCACGGTGTCAGATTGTTAATAAAACCAGTGAAGTTTGATAATTAAATTAATCAATCCCAGTTATTTAAGCTGAAACGTTATAGTGGAATTGTATGTAATTTTCGGCTTTGATATTAAATTGCATTCGTATATTTTAAATATTAACGTTTCTGAAATATTATAATATTACTATTAATCGTTGCTAACTGTAGTTCGATTCTTGTGTAGGTAAAATTTACGTGGTGTATGAACTTTATTCTAAATATACGTAATAAAATATATTATGGAAAAGTAGAAATGAATTGAGAGTAAAATTTGACACCGAAGTGAAAGCGAATATATGGTTGCTATCGTAACTAAGGGCGCCACGTGTGAAGCTATCTAGGTGCACGTGCCATTGTAACATATTTGACCAATCGTAGAAGAGGAACACGAACAACCGTTGGGGAAGGCGGGAAGAAGCAGATATTTCATTAGAAACAAAATTAACGCCACCTAGAGGAATTTATTTCATTTAGCAATAATTGTATGTGTGAATTTAATTAAGTACATAAGTTATATTTATGCATTCATGTTTCAAAACTTTAATGAACACTATTTGAATATTACCACATATAGTATGTTGGAATATAAATTTAGGACAGTTTTTTGGGTGAGGGGATATGTGAATTTTTTTTTTGTTACAGTTCAACTTATTTGGACTTTGGACCTCAAATTACGTTTGATAATTAACAGACATTAGAAACAGTATTTTATTTTACTACTTCAACTGATGCAGTATTTAATTAGTAACGCAAGTTGAGATGTTTAATAGCAGCGATATCTGTTTATTTAGTCTGAAACCCTAAGAGGAACAAGTTTAAAGGAAGGGAGAATGGAATAAGTTGCCTTTTATTGGGGAAAGCGATAAATATGTTTCCGTTTTCATTTCTATTTAAGTACGTAACTCATAAAGAATCCTCAGCGTTGAGATTTATCTCCGCCAAACAAAAGTTTATCTCGGCCTTCCCACGGTCTGTACTGGACACCGATAGGCTTGGATATAAAATTATCCATAACAGCAACATAATTTTAACGAATTTCTGTTTTACAGACTACACAGGGATTAAGTGCTTCGCCGAGGAGTCATTTCATACCCTAAACATTTAACCTCTAATGATTATTTTATTTCCTAATCCAAAGAGGCTTAACGTGTTAGGGAAAAGAGTGAAAATATCTTCCTAAATATAATAAAGGAATAAAAATAACACCCCCTCAAGCAGCTGCTTGCAACAGCGATGTTTCTCCGCAATAGTCGAAGGTCTGTGAGGGTGGTGACACCTTTAATTACTTTAATACGCCATATAGAAGATATGCGTTTGGTTGGGTTATCTCTGAACGGTAGTTATTTGCACACAAGGGTGTAAATGGCGACGTCATAAAGAACCAGAGGGATCAGTTTAGGTTGCGGGAAGGTGATCGAATGGAAGAGCTGTTATGAGACAGATGGTAACCTCCCATCCAACGTTTTATTTAACCTGCACGGGTAGGATATATACAGAATTTCTACACTATTTTCTTGTGGTTTTTATCAGTTTTTATTCTAACATTTTTAAGATTTTGCGACATTTTGGTATTTTTTTTGTCTTCTACTATTGGCTCCTTGAACTTTATATATATAATAGAGCAGTGGTTCTCAAAACCTTTTATGCCTTACGTACCTGCTGGAGATGTGTATGTTACTGGCATACCCCATGTATAGATACAGAAAGATATAGTTATAAGAATGGGAATAAAATAAAACATATATATATACACACCTTCTTTATTTTAAAATTTTGAATCAAAATATGATTAGCAGATTTATTCCGGATATCGGAGTAATCTTCCGATGTGTGTCGTTTTTAGAAAGTTCGGTTTATACGAAAGTTGTTAAAGCTAAAACTAATTCGTGACGGAAATGAAAATTACGACACGAAAGGCGTATCCGGTTTGACCATTCGAAAAGCACTGTTGTGTCATCGATTCTTTAGGATAGAAGCTGTTTTATTCGATTCTCTTTCATCGTGAAAGGTTAATTATTTTTTTAAAAGTCTCATCGTATGATGAGAAGAAATTGTTTTCGATGCATTGTAATAGTTACTAGTGAATATAGAACTTACGTTTTGAACTGAAATAGATTTCACTGGTTATTTGTGTTATTAAGAACTTTCTGGGAGTCTTCGAAACAACACTTAGTAGTCATTTCTGCAGATAAGTTTGGTCGAATTCTTAAAAAATGCATTTAATGGAAAAACGCAAATTATAGACCCCAGTGAAATCTTTTTAAATATCGTTTTTTAGACTATATTGTTCTAGTATTTTAAGTAGTTGCGGTAGGTGGAATATTTGCGAATCTTCCACGTTATGTAAGAAAACGTAACTTGGAAGGTTTATAACTTGTAAAATATGCATTTAATGGAAAAATGCGACTGAAGATAAATTAAAGATCAGAATGAAATCTTTTTAATTTATCATTTTTGAACGATATTCGTTTAGTATTTAAAAAGCTGCAGAAACTGAAATATTTAACAATAATATTCCGTAGTATGGCAGAGAGAAAGTGGAAACTGTATAACTTCTAAAACATGCACTTAATGGAAAAATGTGACTGGAGGTTAATTAAAATCTATATAAATATCGTTATTTAACAGTGTAGTTTTAGTATTTGAATAGTTGCGGAAGGTGGAATATTGAACTATAATCTTTCATTTTATGCCGGTGAGAACGTAAGTTGGAAGATGTATAATTTATAAAACATAGATATATTTGAAAAATATGACTGAAAATAAATTTAAGATCATAATGAAATGTGTTTAAATATGGAATTTTCAAAATATATTTTTTTTAGTATTGAAATATTTGCGGAAGCTGGAATATTTAACAATAATCTTCCGTGTTGTGCAACTTGTGAGCTTGAAGCGTAAATTAAGCGTAAGTTCGAACCTCTATAACTTCTAAAATATGCATTTAATGGAAGAATGTGACGAGCTTTCAGCTTTAGAAAAGTTTGGTAAAATAATGATATTATTTAATTGATTCTATTCAAGGCAGCACGTTTTTTAATTGCTACGTTACAAAATTTAAATTTGTGTTACGTAATTAAGTTTATTTAAAATGTCGTTTTCTACATTTATTTTGCAAGAATTTACATTTTGAAATTTTTCGTCGGGAGATTTTATTTAGAGAAGTTACGCCAAATGAGGAACGGAAAACTCCCTCGACCTGAAAAAAATAGCGAGGTATATAACGTGATATGTTTTTGTAATGGAATGTAACATTTTTCTCCCGTTTTGGTAGGTGTTTAAAATATGAAGCCTTAGTTTATTCTTCAGTAGCAGGGAATATAAAGAAGTTGAATAGTTTGTTGTCCTTATTAAACCCTTACTACATTGGATATCATAGTAAACTCCATTTTATGAAAAAGATGCTGCAAAGGTTGCATTTAGAATGTTATTTGCGGACTAATCTGAAGTGGGGTTAAATAACTGTGTTTAAAAAGAAAAGTGATTGCATAAGTAAAAAATTATATACGTTGCATAACAAAATCGTTTTTTTTTTTTGGAATAATTAGATATAGTATGCTAGTCGAATGAAAGGGGGTTCAGTGACATTTAAATGCTGAATGGGAATCTTTTAGTACGTCAAACGAATGCGATTGTATTGAATTGTACTGGGATTAAATTTTCGGACATATTGGAACTGAGATGCAGTGCGCAGCTTTCTGAGTAGGCAGAACACGTGTACCGTCGTTCTCCGAGGCTACACTAGCGGCCTATGCTAAGAGGATAGAAAGGGAATGGAATTATAACGGATATTACACTGCTAAGAACAAACCACAGTCTCGAACAGCACACTGAAACGCACAGATTCTTGTAGTATATTATGAAATGGTTGGCAACACGATCGGACTGAGGGAAAGCAAAAATAAGTATTGGTGGGTGGTTATTAAGCAGTGGAAATGCATTCCTGTTTGCGTAATCGTCTTTATTTCTAGACTTGTTTTATTAAATTTTCACGCAGAACTGTATGCTCGAAGTTCATCAGTAGGCAATCGTGCTAAGCACTCGGCAACGGACGGCGGGAAATAACGTTACTTATCGCGTTTCAAAGTGCAAGTCAAAAAGGAGTGGTGACAAAGACAAATGGCGGCATGAGAAATAAGTGAACTCCTAAAATTAGTGCTGCCTGTGAATACGGGTTTAATAATAAAGTAGCAAAAACACGGAGATGACATCAGGAGTACTGTTTCGCAGTGCGCAGCTTTCTGAGTAGGCAGAACACGTGTACCGTCGTTCTCCGAGGCTACACTAGCGGCCTATGCTAAGAGGATAGAAAGGGAATGGAATTATAACGGATATTACACTGCTAAGAACAAACCACAGTCTCGAACAGCACACTGAAACGCACAGATTCTTGTAGTATATTATGAAATGGTTGGCAACACGATCGGACTGAGGGAAAGCAAAAATAAGTATTGGTGGGTGGTTATTAAGCAGTGGAAATGCATTCCTGTTTGCGTAATCGTCTTTATTTCTAGACTTGTTTTATTAAATTTTCACGCAGAACTGTATGCTCGAAGTTCATCAGTAGGCAATCGTGCTAAGCACTCGGCAACGGACGGCGGGAAATAACGTTACTTATCGCGTTTCAAAGTGCAAGTCAAAAAGGAGTGGTGACAAAGACAAATGGCGGCATGAGAAATAAGTGAACTCCTAAAATTAGTGCTGCCTGTGAATACGGGTTTAATAATAAAGTAGCAAAAACACGGAGATGACATCAGGAGTACTGTTTCGTTGTGTTGGCAGTAGATTTTGCATAATATATTACAGGCACGTTGAAGTTTTAAAAATGCTTTTCTTAATCGTAACAATGTTCCTATTTAAGGTATATTTTTATATTATGTTTCGATCATCTCTGATACGTAAAATGCATTTTTATTTTTCTACAGAGAAGAAAAATGGTTATAATAAAGTTTCGGAGAAGTATAGACGAAACATTGTGAAGCCGTAGTAAATGTTGGAAGTTGCATACTTTGAGTTTCGCATTGCAAGCTTTTTTGAGTTGTTCCACTGGTTTTTTTTTTTCTCATCCTCGTACGATACATGGAGGAAGTAAGGATTCTTTTGTTTTATATATTTTGGGTGAGATTTTAGTGTTGTACTGCGATGTGGAAGGGCTTTACGTACGTTTACCAACCGTTAAAGCTTTGGAAATTCCGGTTTCTGAAAAGTCATTTTCGGCAAAAAATTTGGTTTTTGCGAGTAATCCTCAAGATTAATATTATTCTTTTGGCCCAGAAAGGAAAATTAACACTTATGTGCACGTGTATCGTGGTGTAATAAGATAGAAAAGTAGGAATGGGTTGGCATCGCACCTAAAGGGTTTTAGCCGAACGTTTGCAGTGTTTCAAATAAATATTTCGTTCTAGAGTGAATGGTGGGGTAAAACTTATTTATTGAGAGATGAAATAAACAGTTGCCATTATCTTTCTATAAATAGGAATTGACTACGAAATATTTGTGTTGACACGAAATAGGATTCCCATTAATTGTAGCTATGGAAATGAACTACGTTATTTGCGTTTTTAGGGTTAAGAACGATAGGATAATTACACTAATTATTTTATGAAGAGTAAAACTGAAATCTAAACGTGATTTGAAGTTTCATGTCAACTTTGCGTTTGATACGATTTTTTTTCGCGTGTTAAATATTCCAGCGTTCGTGATTTATATATTACGGCAACGAACGTTTTTATATTCGATATTACACGTAGGTCGTACAGGTGTGAGAGATATCTAATGAAATGATATCGAATAAGATATTTTGCTACTCAGGTATTATGCCAATGTCACCTTTTATTTCGTCCATCAGACAGGTATTGTGAGTGACCTCAGGAGAAAATATGTTTGGAAAATGTATTGAACTGAATAATAAAGTGTGATTTCACAACATAGTTTTGTTGTATGGCTTTCAGGAGACACTGAAAATGCTTTTCCTCTTCACATTATAGAAATTATGCTGGGAAGTAACCGAAACCGCGTTGCTGACGTCACCTGTGTGTTTTCTCCAATTTATTAAGATATATTTCAGTTTGCTTATTTATGGAAATACACGGTATACGTTGGATCTTTTTTATTTTAACGAGTCTAGGCAGGGAAAGTTTTCGTTATGCGATTATTATTCAAGCTCTTTAAATAATATTCAGAGTTATATTTTCGTTAAATGCATAGTTCCTAAGTTAATATCGTTGAATATTCCAGTTTCGATGAGTCTTGTAATAGTCAATTTCTGCATTGTATCTGCTTATTTAATAAGTTTTAGGACTTGAAACGTCGATTGTCATAAACATGAAAATTCGGTAGGATAGATTTCGGTAGAGGAAATGACGTATGTTTTGGAGAAATTTATAGTAAACCTCGATTTCATCATTTTACATTAAAAAAGAGTGAAATTCTTCCTGCCGTAGGTCCTGACCTAGTTAGTATATTATCTATTTCGAGAAAAAATTTGACAGGTTCATTCTTATTGAACGCATTTCACGGTCGTTGTTAGGACAGTTATAATACGTTACATGCGACTCGTTTTTCTTCCTATCTCAATGCTTGCAATGGTACTTATAGTTTTGTGTGTCTGCCGCTCGCCGTAATCATTATCCTTCTCGTCAGGAACTAGATAAGTGGTTCCCAAAGTTATTTGTCCTACCGCCCCCTTTTCCGGAAAAAAATACCTGGTAAACTACGTTCTTGAAGTGAAGAAAGAGAAAGGTGCAGTTAGAAATGTGTGTTCTTTAATGTCCTACAATATAGTAAAGAAAGATGTTGTTGTAAATAAGACACCTTGCTCGAAGCTTCAAATTATAAAATTATTTATTAAAATCAACCCTAGTAACAATCGCATTGCACACAGAAAATTAAGATAAAGATGGATAAATTTATGTGTTTATTTGGAAAATAATGTAGTCACTACGAATAACTCTTACGTTACACAATAGATGAAATATGTAGGAATATTAACTAATGTTGAAGTCTATTTCTACAGGTAATGTGTGTATTTATTAAGGATGTAATTTTATTCTTATTAGAAAGTGGAGCTGTTTTCTATTAATAAACTTTTAACAACCAGATGACAGCAATTTCTGCATGCTAGAAAGCTGAACAGATGGATGGGCGATTTTCGATAAGTACTGTAGAAATTTGGCATTAAAGTCATGCAAACAGTAGGCAAGGATGCATGGCACATTTTAGCATGCATGCATG
>JAWZYU010000293.1:0-107500 GCA_038380435.1 Ryuthela nishihirai | reverse complement strand
TGGGCGAGAAGCACGCGGAGGGCGGGTCACGTAGAACAACGAGACCTCTTGGAACCTAGCACCGCCGGGAAGACCGACGGCACCCCCTCGACCGCACCAACTCGGGCGGTGGGGACTAGGCACCCTCATACATCGTGCTCTCGTGGACAGAGCGTTCGACAGAGCAACCAATATTCCAGTCACCCGCTCGCCGCCATAGGCAGCGAGACTTTCTCCTACACTCGGTATAGCACCGAGGAGGGTGAGCGACCAATACTCCAGTCACCCGCTTGCAGCCTACGGTAGCAAGACTTTCTCCTACACTCAGTACAGCACTGAGGAGGGTAAAAGCGTTCGACAGAGCGACCAATAGTCCAGTCACCCGCTCACCGCCGTAGGCAGTGAGACTTTCTCCTGCACTCAGTAAGACACTGAGGAGGGTAAGTACGTTCGACAGAGCGACCAATAATCCAGTCACCGGCTCACCGCCGTAGGCAGCGAGACTTTCTCCTACACTCAGTATGACACCGAGGAGGGTAAATGCGTTCGACAGAGCGACCAATAGTCCAGTCACCCGCTTGCTTCCTACGGTAGCAAGACTTTCTCCTACACTCGGTATGACACCGAGGAGGGTAAAAGCGTTCGACAGAGCGACCAATAGTCCAGTCACCCGCTCGCCGCCATAGACGGCGAGACTTTCTCCTACACTCAGTTTGGGACTGAGGAGGGTCGGCGGAACCTCCCGAAGAAGGACACCGTCGTTAATGATCCTTCCGCAGGTTCACCTACGGAAACCTTGTTACGACTTTTACTTCCTCTAAATGATCAAGTTTGGTCATCTTTCCGGCACGCCGGCGCGACCAGGAGGCCGCTCCGAGCGCCAGTCCGAAGACCTCACTAAATCATTCAATCGGTAGTAGCGACGGGCGGTGTGTACAAAGGGCAGGGACGTAATCAACACGAGCTTATGACTCGCGCTTACTGGGAATTCCTCGTTCAAGGGGAACAATTACAAGCCCCTATCCCTATCACGAAGGAGGTTTAACGGGTTACCCATTCCTGCCGGAAAGGGAGATCACACGCTGATTCCTTCAGTGTAGCGCGCGTGCGGCCCCGGACATCTAAGGGCATCACAGACCTGTTATTGCTCTGTCTCGTGCGGCTAAACGCCGCTTGTCCCTCTAAGAAGAACGTCCGACTGGAGTGATCGGAACGCCTATTTAGTAGGCTAGAGTCTCGTTCGTTATCGGAATTAACCAGACAAATCGCTCCACCAACTAAGAACGGCCATGCACCACCACCCACTGAATCAAGAAAGAGCTCTTAATCTGTCAATCCTTCCAGTGTCCGGGCCGGGTAAGTTTTCCCGTGTTGAGTCAAATTAAGCCGCAGGCTCCACTCCTGGTGGTGCCCTTCCGTCAATTCCTTTAAGTTTCAGCTTTGCAACCATACTTCCCCCGGAACCCAAACACTTTGGTTTCCCGGAAGCTGCCCGCCGAGTCATTTGAGGAACTCAGGCGGATCGCTGGTTGGCATCGTTTATGGTTAGAACTAGGGCGGTATCTGATCGCCTTCGAACCTCTAACTTTCGTTCTTGATTAATGAAAACATTCTTGGCAAATGCTTTCGCAGTAGTTCGTCTTGCGACGGTCCAAGAATTTCACCTCTAGCGTCGCAATACGAATGCCCCCGTCTGTCCCTCTTAATCATTACCTCGTGTTCCGAAAACCAACAAAATAGAACCGAGGTCCTATTCCATTATTCCATGCACCATTATCCAGGCGTCACGCCTGCTTTGAGCACTCTAATTTTTTCAAAGTAAACGTGCCGGTCACCCAAGACAACCGGTGAAGATCATCTAGGGAAACCGGCTGGCTGTTCAGGCCAGGCAGTAACCACCGTTAGGCGGACCGCCCGTCTGGAACTGAGATCCAACTACGAGCTTTTTAACCGCAACAACTTTAATATACGCTATTGGAGCTGGAATTACCGCGGCTGCTGGCACCAGACTTGCCCTCCAATAGATCCTCGTTAAAGGATTTAGAGTGTACTCATTCCAATTACGGGGTCTCAAAAGAGTCCCGTATTGTTATTTTTCGTCACTACCTCCCCGTGCTGGGAGTGGGTAATTTGCGCGCCTGCTGCCTTCCTTGGATGTGGTAGCCGTTTCTCAGGCTCCCTCTCCGGAATCGAACCCTGATTCCCCGTTACCCGTTACGACCATGGTAGGCGCATAACCTACCATCGACAGTTGATAAGGCAGACACTTGAAAGATGCGTCGCCGGTACGAGACCGTGCGATCAGCCCAAAGTTATACAGAGTCGCCATGGGATACGGACACGAGGTCCGATTGGTCTTGGTCTAATAAAAGCGCTCGTCCCCGAAGGTCGGAGCTCTGCTGCATGTATTAGCTCTAGAATTACCACAGTTATCCAAGTAGTAAGGTACGATCTAAGGAACCATAACTGATTTAATGAGCCATTCGCGGTTTCGCCTTAGTTAGGCATGTACTTAGACATGCATGGCTTAATCTTTGAGACAAGCATATGACTACTGGCAGGATCAACCAGGTAGCTTCTTTCCTACGGTCGCACGAGGCGACTTCGTCAGACCGCCCGAGGGCGGCTGGGCACGTAGCAACGACGCGCCCATCACTGATTTAGCTTTTTTTAATACGGGTTAGACTCGCAACGATTACACGGTTCGCACTCACGTCATCCACACGACCATATAGGTCGGCGGCGAGGAGGCGCAATCGAGAGATCACTTGCGTCTAGGAAAAATGGCAGGAAACCCCAACTTCATTTCCTCTGGCCACACTTCACTGCAACGACACACGGCCGTGCCAGCAATGGGCCAGCTGCGGCACGAGAGTGCAGAAGACACGACTAGGCGCGCCATCCAACTGGCTGAGAGCCACTACTGCAGGCTGAGCAGACAGCAACTTTAATATACTACAAAACTGCAGCAACACACATATTTCGTCGCCATACACACCTTTACTCTCAGTCCTCTCATAAGTAGTGCCGACCTTCGCAACTACAGGCAGAGCCATCTATCGTCGGACATCGAGGCACGAGAGCAGCGCACTGCCGACGCCGACACCGTCCGCAGCACGTGAACGAGCGCCGTCTAAAGGGACTCCAACTACGGTGCAAAAAACCGGAATCTCGCCTCGCGCGAGGCGACGCGGAGCAACACGGAAGGTCTGCAGCTTCGAATGGTTGCTCTCTGAGCTAAGCACGTCGCGTGCCACGCGCTCTCACACCGCGTGGCGCGTTAATACCTAAGGTTCGCTGCTTCGACTAATGCGCACATCGCGTTTCCCGCTACTACCAAAGGTCTGTAGCTTCGACTGATTGTGGTTTTTTTAACTCTTCCTCCAACCACTTTCAAATTTTATTTAAAAAATAATATAACTCTAGGGTGACCCGTCAATGATTGATATAATTATTTTCAAACAGTTAAAAAAAATTTTATTACTTACCTTGCAATGTCTACAAACATCCAATTTCTCTTTCCAAAGAACACATTTTCTGGTTCATATCATTTATTTTTTAAATATCATATTAACGTTAATAAAGTCCAACAAATCATTCCATTTCAATAGCCCAAATTTTCCTAATTTCAAACATTTAACTACCATGCTAAAATAATTAAATTTCTACCTTCCGTAGCTATTGTCAAAAAATTATTATATTAAAAAAAAGAATAGATGGATAAGGAAAATCATAGTTCAATACCGAACTATGATTTTCCTTTCTTATCCATCTATTCTTTCACTGATATATTTGTTTAAAATTTTTTTTTTCATATTTCAACTCTGTAATATTCCTTGTTATAAACAACGAAGATCTGTAACTACTAAATTGTGTTTATTCCATAGAAAACTATCAATGAACAAAGTTCACCATCTATAATTTTTTTTATATTAGTTTGTCTTCACATATTTCTACACAGCCCAAGTTTTACCAATAAATTATTTTATTTCATGCCAAAAAAGTTAATATTTTTATTTTTGTATGTAATTAATAAAATAAATACCCCCTCAAGCAGCTGCTTGCCACAGAGGTCTGACAGGAGCCTAATAATATTAAAACCCTTAGCTATTACTTAAGTTTTCCATTATTACCAACCTATGTTTTGACCCACTATTATCCATATATATATTACATTGGTCATAACTCTTAATAGACAAATAATAATATTGAAATTGCCCATTTAAATCAGTCTAATTCTCTCACATTTAACGATTAAATGCATATTCTAGAATTTATTCACTTTCCGACTTATAGGAAACAAAAACACCCATCGTACAACGTTGTTTGCTGCACTAAAGGTTATTTAACATCCCCCCCCCCTAACAATTTATCACAGTTACAACATTTCCGGTTTTGCAAAGATCATTGCTGACTCGCGCTCACTCTCAGATCTCCTGACAAACTCTCATTCTAGATATTAATCAGATTTTGGCATTCTGTAATTCCCAACGTACTTCAGCAATCACATAATTAGGGAATTTCTAAATGCCAAAATAAAGGTCCCAAATTTCTTAGGCGGTTCCCTCCTGTCCGACCCCATTTTGGTTAGGAAATCAGGTCCCTGGCTGCAATGGAAATCTGGCAACAGCAATACTTTTATTTTAAATGCTATTTTAACTTTTTACTTTCGCAGTTAGGTTGCAATAAATGGCAACAATAAATTTCAAATCGATTCTTTATTTCCATAAAAATAGTATGGTAAATATTTTTGATTCGACTTTAGACATGCAATTTTGCAATGCAACCAGGGCCACAACCAGAAACATTCCCTTAAAATTTTCATCGTATACATTGATTTCCAGATGACAAATCTTCAAATAACCCATTCTGTAAAATGATTACAAACAACATAATTATCCATTAAGTTTATTTCACATTTCACCTGTGGAAATTAAAACAAAAATTTCCTGCTTTAACAGATTTACCTAACTTACTAAATTTATGTCAATATTAAATTTCAATTTTTTTTACTGAACAAAATTTGTTTAAGTACAACAGCGATTTTCTACCTACAATCATCTTTATTTTCACTTATATAATTTTTTATTTATGCAAAAATACTCAGACAGAAAATATATTTTTTTAACTACATTTAGAACTTTTATAAAAGGCGATGAAACTTTGAAGCTGTGTAACTCCTATAATCTTAACTACATTTCGAACTTTTATAAAAGGCGATGAAACTTGGAAGCTGTGTAACTCCTATAATCTATATTCAGTACTATACTGTTAGATTTCAATAGATATTAACTATGATCTCTACTATAATTACTTATTCTTCAAAATTTTATGCATATTCTTTGTTACAATTAATTATCTTATTTCATACCGATATTTCAGAGTGGAGTTTTTATTTACTAATAAGGCCGTACTTATAGAAGTTTCTTACTTCAAGCACAAGTCAAAAACCCCTGATAACGTGAAATATTCAACAACTACTAACACTTAAAACACTCAAAGAATGAGTTCCAAATTAAACATTTAAATCAATCTTATACAGAGAGATCTTTATTCTATCTTATCTCACATTTATCGATCACATGCATATTCTACATAGTTTTCAGTTCAGAAGTTACAGCCTCGATCCCCCCTCCATCGTACAACGGAAGCACGACTGCAGTGCACTCGCGACGCCGTAACTAGCCGTCAAACAGCATCGAGTCCCATCGAACAACGCTCTGGCGCAGACAGAAAACGCAGGAAACGCACGTAACCAGACGTAGCGCACAAGATCCGCAGCTTCGAATGTTTAACTCGCAGAACACACTATTCGCGTTGTGCGATTACTTCGACTGATTGTCACAAATATACCAATATCTCAAGATTTTCTTTCTTCCTTATTATGCCTTTCTTAATTCATAACACAACTTCACAGTGCACGAAAACCAATTTTGTGAAATGGATGCCATTAAATATTTATATCGAAATCTATCCCTCAAAGTTTTATTTCACTACGTAATAACTTTAAAACCCATCAAATTCTACACTTATCAGACCGTGCTGAATGCTATTTCTCATCTACTCTAGTCGCCACACTTCCTTACCTATACGCTTCCGACTCTTATTATTTGTACAGGAAACTTAAACTAACAATTTTCCAACACTCCAGAAAGTTTTCAAATCTTCAGCAGATGATGATATAAACCGAAACACAAAGCTTAATGTTAAGCCATAAACTAAGAGAATATTTACGTAACGATTTTTACTCTTATAATTTAACATAAAATTACTTATTTCCCATCTTCATTACGGCTTAATGTTGCTTGCTGATTGTATTGTTATAATTTATACATTATTGCTTTTACGTATGTTTTTCTAAACTTCTAAATGCATTTTTGAAATAAAACAGTTACCAATAGTACGTTTCCTATAATTTTTCTTTTAAATATGATCTGTTACTTACTTTTGCAGTTTTTGCTCTAGGTATGTGGTAACTACAAAGTACGATTCATAATCTTAGGTTGTGTATCACGGAGCTATTATACATAATGCATGAATCTTTGTGATTCACAGCATTCAGCACTGTTTTTAACATGTAAAATAAATCAGTGCAGAAATCTTGTAATTTAATACGTATTAATGTTAAAAAATTACTCTCAAGTTCAAAATATTCTAATATTTATGGATTTTCGTTATTTAATGGTTTGCTTAAGGCGGGAGGAGTGCGAGGGGCTAAAAAAAAACGACGAGTGCGTTGCTCAGGAGAGACAAGAAACAGGAAAAGTGAAAGATTGCGTTGCTCGGACTTGAAATCGTCGAGTTTTTTTTATCACATGACCGTTTCCTTTTTGCGCGAAATTTCTTTTCATTTTATGCATCTCTATTCACATGACCATTAACAAGCAACTAACAAGAGTTAATATTAATTATTTAAAGTTTGTTTGTGTATCTATCACGGCCACACGATAAAAAGTAAGATCCATCAAAATTTCCATGAAAGTTACCCTCACACAGGTAAACTATATATAGCCTATTTCACACACCACAATGGTCGACAATGCCATCCCGTGGCCGAGTGGTTAGCTCGCTTGACTAGTGACGTAAGGGACCTGTTTTCGAGCCCCGGGTAAGGCATGGATCTGTGTGTGTCGTTTATCTGCTGAGGTCCTGCCATCCTCTCAGACCTTCTACTATGGCATATAAACTGACAGGCTCCTGTCAGACCTCAGGGGCAAGCAGCTGCTTGAGGGGGTATTTATTTATTTTATTTTATTTATTTAATGGTCCACCGTAATTACTGTATGCAACTTACATTTTAACAAAACTACAATATATTAACATTAACGATTGATAATTATTCTAAAAAAAATTATCCGTGAATAAATTACAAAACAGAAATAAATGAAACTACATTAATAACCGATTTCAACTATTTACACATTAAAAATTTAAGATTATTAAATATCTGTTGCCACCACTAAATTTGAAATAATCAAACTAATTTATTTTTCATTTCGCGTGATGAATTCATTTCTCATTTTGATGCATCAAGAGAAATACAACACGATATACTTTATTGACATTCGCATCACAAGTTAAATTCATTAATTATGAATATTAAAGTAATATCCAATTTTCTTTCATTATATTTTTCACTACCTTTACATTTTTATGCACTACAGATCATACTAACTTTTCTTTCGATATTAAATGACATAGCCGTGCCAAAATCTATCCGAGGAACTATGGTGGCTAAGAAGCGATTTCAAAACTACGATTACATTAAGACGACAATTACTTTTTGTTTTTCAGATACTTATTACGTGATGAGGTTAAGGTTTAGCTCTATGTATAACCATTTCTTTTCTACCCTAAAAAACAGGGTGATTAATTAAACCGAAGGCTCAAGTTGGGTTGTTTTACTTCTTAGCGACACTTCGCACACAATGCTATAAATAGCAAGGTCACAAAGAGTACGAAAGATTACATGAAGGTTAAGAGACACACTGGAATAGCTGCTGGGAGATGATAACTTCCAGTCAAGCTCATCCAGTGTCTTCTTCGACGTACACAGGGTACGACTAACCGGCACACGACTGCCACTACTACCCCTACAGAGTTCTCTACTGACCGTGGATATGGTGGGTAGTTTTGCTAAAATAAATCTTGACGTTGACACAAGTAGTACTCGAACCAGGGAACTACAGATTACGTGCCTGGCGCGCTACAGAATGAGCCACCACCGTCAGAAACTCATTGAATTGAATTTCTATCTAAACTAAAACTCTAGTTACTGTTAATGAACTATATATATAAGTAGCACTTACTTATTAGGTCGCAGGCCTGAAACCATTACACATTCTTCTTTTCTTCATCCACATTATCCTTGCCGACTTTCACTACGAAAACTTCCTTGCTACCCATATTCGCAATTCGGTAAATTCTTGCACAAGCCTCTGGTATAAATACATATTACTGACCAACTTTTCTATGGAATATCGCAGCAAAACTGCATTTTATTTCCATAACTATTGCAATATCTGAAAATTGTCGAAGCGGAAACATTAAGCAACTCGTTAGGCAAAGTGTGTTGGGTTGTTTTACCTGTGAGCGGCACTTTTTTGCACACCGTGGGCTAAATGGCCAGATCGCATGCAGCACGAAGGCTCAGAGAAGGTTGTGGGAGGGGACAATCTGGAACAGCTGTTGCGAGACAGATGGATAGCCTCCCGTGAAGGCTATCCAGCGCTTTCTTTAACGTGCACAGGGTATGTATGACTCTCCCGCACACGGGGCCATGGCGTAACGTCTTATCCCACGGACGGAGGTCTTTACAAGCCTATCGGTGTCCCCTACTGACGGTACACAGGGCAGAAAAATTTGCGGACATAAAACTGAACGCTGACCCAGCTGGAACTCGAAACTGGGAACTACGAGGACCCACGCAAAAAACTGAGCCCCACCCATAGATTAATTAAATCACACAATCTAAATATTACATTTAATAGTTGAGCAACAAAGGGGGATATCTTCCAGACATTAAATTCATCACTACCTAGCTGGAAAAGTTAGTTTTACTGCCAGTTGGAAACGAACCCACATCACTTCAATACATGTCAGGTATTTATGTGCCATAGTAGGTCTGTTTGAATGTCAGGACTTCAACAGAAAAACAACACACACAACCATAACTTACCTGGGCTCGAACCCAGGTCCCTGGGTTCGAACTCCAGATAAGGCATGGACGTTTCTGTTGTTTTTCTGCTGTCCTGCCATCCTCACAGACCTTCTACTATGACATATAAACTGACAGGCTCCTGTCAGACCTCTGTAGCAACCATCTGCTTGAGGGGTTTTAATTTTGTTTTATTTGTTCTCACAATATATGTTCTAACACCAGACATGTATTCAGGAAACATGGGGTTGAGTCTCACTCTTGAAAAAAACTAAATTTTTACATCTAACTATCCATATTGATTTACACAATTATACTTTCAGCCTCGTAGAAACCAATTACTGTTTAATGAGCTCCAACACTTCACTAAGAACAGCTACCTACACCTATTCCCTCAACCACCCCTCACAACCTATCATATACAGTCAAATGTAGACACGTTGAAAACAAAAGAGAACGAAGAGAGCACAATAGTATGTGAGAACCAATCAAACATACATCATAATTCCCTTCCTTCATTGTACAAATAAATTTGTTTTCAGTTTTGAAGTTATATATTTTTTTCAAAATTGGTAGCAATTAATTCCAATTGAAACTCTAGCATATTTTCATGCTATAATATAAAAAAAAGGTTACTATCTAACAGTTCATGGCCATCGACCACAACATTATTAAGTACAATAATTCACAAAAACTAAGCCTTCATAACACACCAAAATTACACATTATGCCAATGTCTGACGCCCTGTGCAGTGAGGTTTCTGCAAAACTCATTACCCACTTCTAACTGTAAATTTCACATCAGTTTATCCACAAAGGTACTGCGAAATAACACTAACTTTTTTTTACTCTCCAATATTCATGGAAATCGCCCATGCTCAATTACTAACAAACTATTTTAAAATACTGCTGCCAAGAGAAACATGACACTTCTACTTTCACCATATGTAAATCCTATCATTTGGAAGATAAAAAAAAAATGGTTACTAAGCCAATTTTTCTTTTTCCAACAATATAATCCAAGACTAAAATAATGAATAACAGTAAGACTCTGTAAGAAAAGCCTTCCCGTGGCCGAGTGCTTACCACGCTTCGCTACTGATCTAAGGGATCTGGGTTAGAGTCCCGAGTAAAGCATCGATGTTTGTCTTCTTTTTCTGCCAAGATCCTACCATTCTCTCAGACCTTCTACTATGGCATATAAACTGACAGGCTCATGTCAGACCTCTGGGGCAAGCAGCTGCTTGTCACAGAGGTCTGATAGCAGCCTATCAGTTTATATGCCATAGTAAAAGATCTGAGAAGATGGCAGGCCCTCAGCAGAAAAACAACACAAACAGCCATGCCTTACCCAGGGCTCGGACCCAGGTCCCTTAGATCAGTAGCCAACCGCGCTAACCACTCGGCGAAAGAAATTTAAACATTAATTACTATTTGAAAACATTGCATATATAGTTTAATTAATAATTTGCCTATTTATTATTTCATTGTCTTTAAAAATGTTGAAAACAGACCTCAATATTTTAAAATACACTGATTTCATAAAAAGCACCTTTCAGGAACTTAAAGGTGACTATCCCCATTGACACAATTTGGAAATTCTTTAATATTTCAGCAGGTTGGTACAATAAGTTAAGATATTTAAATAAAAAAATTATAAGGACATCTTAATAACTATGATTTTTTAACTTTTCCCTATGAGTAATTTTCATAATAATTTCCCTGTAGTTTTCATTTCTACAATTACACTCTGTGTAAAAATTTTAAATACAGCTCCAGTAACTGCAATACCACACACAAAATTTTTTTATTAAAAAGATATTTAATATTATAATACTAAAAAGCAACACATGATAATGATGTTAGTTGTTTTGGGTTTTATGGCGCATGGGCGACTAGGCCTATGATAATGATAAATTAACTTTAATATCAATTGCAACACTAACAAATATATTGTAAAATAGCTTTATTTGAAACCCACTTTCATTCAACTTTACAAGTTACCTAAAAATATGTTAGCTGTGTAGAACTTATTTTGACTTACCATTTCTTTAGATCTCCATCACTTCACATTTTCTTCTCACTAATATACAAACCTTTTGGTTCAACAGCATGTGATGTTAATTGTAGGCTATTAACTTCTTCAGCAATACAGCATTAACAAAACAGATACCTCTATATCCATTAACTTGCATCTAAACTTAATATCACTACAAAAAAAACTAAAATAACTATTTCCTTCCCCCCCAAAAAAATTATATATATATTATAATTAACTGTAACTAAATATTCGTATTTATATACAACTTCATATGGCATATATTTTTAATGCACCACACTAATACAGAAATCATGAAAATTATTCAATGACATCAACACTTTAGTGTACACAACCTTTCCTAAAGCATTATACCAAAATAACCTAAAATTATAACTTTTGGAGTTTCGCAGTGTACACCGACTTATACAGAGTGCTCAAACACTTAAAAGTACACTACAATATTGCTCATGCAATGACATAACACTTATTCAACTGAAACCAAAGAAATAAATTAAACTATTTGAATATAATAAAATCACAGTGTACAATTAATACATTGAAAAAAAAAAAAAAAAAAATCTGTAACACACTGTATAACAAACAAATAAAACATTGCACAAGTTTGGTAAGTAATACACCACCAATAGAAACAATATCGTAACAGTTTATAGAGCAACAAGACACTACGAGATGTTTCCCAAATTGGCATGTACGTTTATATTTCAAAAACTGTACAGAATTCAATTATATATGGATAATTGATATATTTCGAATTTCTAGGTAAAGCTAAGAACTATGAATTATAAGTTCTCACCTAATTAATGCTTTTACAAGTTTAATAATTAATTTTCAGTGCACATATAGTGTTAACCAAATTAATATACCTAACAAGTTAGAATCTCACAGTACACATTTAGAGGACTACTTCAACTGACCAAAAAAAAAATTTAAACTTTTAAAGAAACCATAAACAAACCCTGACTTTCATAAATTTTTACAACAGTTGGGTTGTTTTACCTCTCAGCAGCACTTTTTTGCACACCATGGGCTAAATGGCTTGGTCACATGGAGCCCAAAGGCTCAGAAGATTGTGGGGAGAGAATCCACTGAACCAGCTCTTAAGACACAGATGGTAGGTAGCCTTCCATCAAGGCCATCTAGCGTGTTCTTTAACATGTATGGCTGTCCGGCACAAGGGGCAAAGGCTTAACGTCCCATCTGACGGACAGCAGCCTTTCCAAGCCCATCGGTGTCCCCTACCGACCGTGAGCAGGGCGGAGAGTTTTGCGGACATAATCTCAACGCTGACCAAATTGGGTCTCGAACCTAGGAACTACATATTACGAGCCTTGTGCACTATTCACCAACCCCCCCATTATCCAAGAGTATACTAGTTACTACACATAACATGTTAGAATACATTACCCATTATGTTTCATCCTTTTCTTGATTTCAATGTTTTTTTTTTAGTATTTTTAACCTACCTAGTTAAAAAAAAAAATTTCCTCATTGTTTTATCAGCTCTGCTAATAAGTAAGCAGGCATTGATAACTTACTTTTGGTCAAGTAAAGTACACCACTTAATTCGAACAGTTCTCTGCACTCACAATAGAGTATCAAAGCTAGATTCCTCTTGGGTGACAACTATCTGTGCAATTATAATTTATTAATAAACTTTAAAAGCATACAATATCTAACAACTATCTTTGTGCGGAGTTTAACTTTACAGAATAATATTATCACATATTGTATACAATTTCATTCTAGAAAGATAGAATAAACTATAAACATAGAATGAAGATATTTATATATGAAATACAGACATATTTCACACATTTAGCCATCAAACTTATACATTATCATTAGCTTGTATCACGTGTTGTCATTCATATCATTACTATTGGATTTATTGTTACTCACTTGACATTTTCTCAATATATCACATACAAGGTTACGGGCTGCTCACATTGATTTTAAGTAGTTTTAACATAGGCAAATTAGCCAATACTGCACAGTAATCACATGGTCAAATGTAAGGAATTATTTTTCGAAACCTACATGAATAAAAACAATATTTTTATGTTTACTGAGGGAAATATTTCCTCCAGTTTCAGTTAATGACCCTAAGCTTTGCGAAAATGCAACGTTTCGATACAGTGCATTGAAAACAGTTAACTGTTAAAAATGAACCATTAACTGCAGTACTGTCTTAGGGTTGGGTTATTTTACCTCTGAGCAGCATTTTTTGGCACACCATGGGCTAAATGGCCAGGTCAAAAGACCGCGAAGACTGAGAGATGGTTGAGGGAGGAGACCCAGTGAAACAGCTATTGGGAGGGATGATAGCTTCCTGTGAAGGCCATCTAGCATGTTCTTTAAGGTGTATAAGGCATGACTGTCCTGCACACAGGGCCAAGGCTTAATGTCCCATCTGACGGACAGCAGCCACCTACCAACTGTGGGCAGGAAGGGGAGTTTTGCGGAGATAAATCTCACTGATGACCCAGCTGGGAGCTACAGATTATGAGTCTGGCGTGCTACCGACCGACCCATCCCCGCCCCACTGTCATAGGACTTACTGACAAAAAAAAATGCTAAAAATTTACATTTTAAATATTTCACCTTTTCACAACACTTCTATGTTAATAAATTAGCAGTCACACTGTCTAAATGTACACTGTGTACTCAAAAACATTGAAGGCAATTTACACCTCGCTTCATTAACAATCAATTTTCATAACTGCATAACTGAGGCAACTAAATATTAACAAGCAAAAACAAATAATTCTTCAATATTTACCAATAAAGTTGCCTTTAAAAAAACCTACCTGTTTTCTCAGGGTAAAGTAAAATGCTTCAGTGGGATATACAGCGGAAGATTTTCCCTCCACAGTAGCCCACCAGTGCAGCAAAATGAGAATCTATAATCAACCTGACAGACATAATTCAATTCAGGTTGGTTTATATGGTCAGCACCAGGACCCTGTGTGGTTGACCACTCGTCAGCAGGATAGAAAAAAAAAAGAAAAGTAGCCATAGTTGTCCAGATCAGTAGGCCACACTAATCTGGCAGCCCTCCCCTTCCTTCCACTTCCACAAGAGAGTATCTCTTTTGAAAGGTACTAACGGTCTACACCAGGAGAAGGCAGGGTCGGACATTAGGTGCTAGGCTTGGCCAGTTCTATGCATCATCACACGGGATTGGTGCATAGCTGTCCTTCCATACACATAGTTATAGTTATAACCTAGCCATCATTCATTTTTTAAAATATCTACCAATTTCAAAGAAAAACTGTTGCACAGATTATTGGCTTTTCATGTATTCAAACTATTACTCTACTGAAAAAAAAATGGTAATTTTTTTTTATATGATCAAATATTACTATTTAATACCACCAGAATTAAGAATTTCAATATAATTAATACTATTCACAGTAAGATATATTCAATTTAATCACCACAAATAATTACTGTACATAAAAATCTTATCATATTCGCTAGCCACTGAAAACCAGTAGAGTATCCTAAGTCAAAGAACAATCTGCATACATGAACTGCAACAATCTCCAATAACTATTAAAAATAGTATTCTAGATCGCTATACCTCCAGAGATCTATGTCTTAAAGTAAATGAACAGCTTGATAAGAGGCTAAAATTATTGCCCACATTGCAACGTATATCTATGATATATGTCCGTTTACGTGAACAATGCGACCAGTCCAAATTTGTAATTTCTCATCAGTATGAATGACACAGAAAACATTAAGCTTGAACAAATATTATGTTGACATCACAATGTACGTCTTGAATCCAATAGCATGCCTTGCCTCAGGCTACTGATGACTCTACCATTATGCTGTTTCCATAATGATGTTGGTTGTCCATCAGTACTTAAATGTTAGATTTATGCTATACACGATTAGTTTTAGTCATTTTATGTTGCATATACCAGTATACATGTATAAATGTCAACCATCCAATAGCGGCCAATTATAAATATTTAAAAGAATCATTAAAACTTCCTAAAATCAATCGGCCAACGCAAAATCAACATTACAAGTTTATCTGCTCAACAAGATATTCAAAGAGCAGATATTCCAAGAGCAACACATTTCTCATGCCTTTCTTCGTGGCAGCATCTTTGACTTAAGATACTCTACTAGTGTTCAGTGGCTAGCGAACATGATTAGATTTTTATGTATGGTAATTATTCGTGGTGATAAAATTAAAGAATTTCAAAATGGACAAAAAAAATTTTACTAGGTTATTAAAAACTACAATTTTCAATACTTCTTAACATTCCTAACCTTCTTTTATAAACATCCCTATATTGATAAGATTAAATTTGGTAGTTATGCAACTTCAGATTTATCACAGTCCTTACGTGATATCTAAATTAAGATGAAAGGTACCTCCATTAGTGCACTGAGTAATTACAGCATCACTTTTGAGTATCACAGCTATGTGAACAGAACAGTTGCCTATGTGGCACTTGGTGTGTCATTTAGCACGCACGCACACACAGGATATATCACTCTCCTCTGCAAGAACCACACTGCCACTGAAGCCTGCCAATGTAACCTACATCATAAAAAAAAATTTCAGTTGTTCATTCAATGCTGCACACACAAGCACAGTTCTCTTATTATTGTAACAGGTTAAAATACTAGATTTTACAACTAGGAAACAAACAGTTATCAATGTTTATGACATTGCACACAATACAATTGATGAAATGTTAGCAAAATTAATTGTGATCACTGTTAATAGATTCTGAAAAAAATTCATCGCCGCCACGGCGGGAATCGAACCCGCATCTCTCCAGATTCATGCCAGAGCGCACTACCATTGCACCACGCCGTGGCGGTGATGAATTTTTTTCAGAATCTATTAATTATTGTTTCTTAACAGGGAATACTGTGCATTCACTTTGGATTTCAAGTGATCACTGTCATAGCACTTATTAAAAACTGCAATAAAATTTTCACACCATTTTAATATTACAGATCTTATACAACTGTGTTAGCAGAAAGTCACTAGAAACAGCATTCTAGGTTGGGTTATTTTACCTCTGAACAGCAGTTTTTTTTTGCACACTATGGACTAAATGACCAGGTCACAAGGACCCAGAAGTCTCAGAAAAGGTTGGGTGAGGGGACCAGCTGTTAGGAGACAGATGTTCAGAATGTTCGAAACCACAGTAAAGCTGAACACAAAAGGTTATACTTCATTGGCAAAAATTAATTACAGTATTAGAAACAGTTCTACTCTACTTCAGCAACAGGTTAATCCAGGCCAGATGAAGGAATATATCATACACCACCACCTAATAGCAGTAAGGAAGGGGACTAGTCAACTTATTTATATTTAAAGTTTCTTTCATTGAACTTTTTCAAACAGCTGTAAAGCTGAGCACAAAAAGTTATACTACATTGACAGAAACTAATTCCGGTATTAGGAACAGTTTTACTGTTTCTCAGCAACAGGTTATTCCAGGGCCTAGTAACAGAATACATAAAAAACAATCAAATGTTTTCGGTAAGGAAGGGGGTAGTAGTAAACCAATTTATATTTAAAGCAAGTTCTTACAAGAAAACTGTTTTAATCATCTGTAGTGTAGCGCAGCCGTCCCGTGGCCGAGTGGTTAGCACGCTTGGCTACTGATCTAAGGGACCTGGGTTCGAGCCCCGGATTTGGCATGGATGTGTGTGTCGTTTTTCTGCTGAGGTCCTGCCATCCTCTCAGATCTCTTACTATGGCATATAAACTGACAGGCTCCTGTCAGACCTCTGTGGCAAGCAGCTGCTTGAGGGGGTATTTATTTATTTTATTTATAGTGTAGCGCAAAGGGTTTTACAGCATTGATGGGAAACAATACGAATTACTAAGGACAAAATAAACAATATTTAATATACCAATTATCTGTATGGTGTCCTTTTAAATATGGAGGATTAAAAAAAATAAAAACAAAGGCTGTTTAATCACAAAAACTAAACAAATGCAACCTAAGCTACACGTCAGGCATATCCACATTTAAAAATTTATTTATAAAAAGTAATCGTTATTTTTACACCAATTACCGACAAACAGAAACATATTTCTCTAAAAGTAGAACTATATTTAAATCTTCCGGCATTACCTTAACTCTGAATTACATAAGCGAAACTATTTACGAACCGATGTGTTCCAACCAGTTACTTTAAACCCGAAAAGAATTTCAATTAACACAATTAATAGTTAAAACTACATCCAAAATGGCAACTTTCTTTTCAACACCTAAACAAACTATTACGTCACTAAGTTGATATAAAATAACGTTGCCATTACTCTTCTTCATGTTCAAAATAAATAATTAATAAATGAATAAATAATTAATAAATGGTTACCATGACAATATGACGAGGATGTCGATAAAGTAAATTTTTCGACATGTTCGTGTCATATTAGACTACTTCCATCCAGCTCTACTTTCAAATAGTTTAAAAAATATCACCTTTTTTCGTACTACATCCTACTCCACATTAACATTGTAACTTATGCTAATTTCAGTTGGTGTTATTACAAAATTACGTACATTTTACCATGCTACGTTGTTCCATTCGGTTCTTTTACCTATGACCGCCATTTTCTTGCACACAATGAGCTAAATGGCAGTCACGACGACACCGAAGGTTCATATAAGGATAGAGGTGAAAAGTAAATGCAACAGCCGTCCTGTAACCTACACACAAGACAATCCAGGATGTTCTTCAACATGCTCTAATTGTTTTATCACAGACCAGATACTTTATAAGCCCATCGGTGTTTCACACCAACAGTAGTGGTGCGAGGAGTTTCTAGATTGATAAATATCAACACTGGTTCGGGTGCGAATGAAAGCTGATACGAGCCTTGCGCTTGCGCGGTACTAACTAAGCCACCCCGCAACTAGCCGTAATACGTACACTGCTAAACAAACGCAAAGAAGCCAAAAAAAAAAGACCGTTTACCAAACAGGAAAACTTTACTTCACCCATACTAAAAAGTTTTGTTTTGGATTTAAAAAAAAATGTTTCTACACGAAACATTCATCTCAGGTAAACAGCGTTCTATCAAATTCTTCGAGTTCCCCCCTATCGTAAACAGTACAGTGTTTAGTATTCCTCAGAAATTCAAACGCCAAGCGATTATGCAAGACGTCCCTCCGTCGCATACGACGTTAACTCTTTCACGACTAAGGGAAACATTTTTCCCATTTTAAAATTGGTGATTTTCGCATTTAATTATAACCTTATCTGCATTTTTTATACAGAATGTCAAAATAGAACGTATGCCGAACGCAATTATGTAAACGGGAACGTTTAGAAAACAAAAACAGAACTGTCAGGACGCATAATATATGTACTATCTGCAATGTCCATCGTTGCCTCACTACCAAAAGAAATTCCTTCGCAGAACATCATAATTAGCACATCATTTTGTATAGTAATTTTATTTCATAATTTTGTATTATTTTAGTTAACATTTTGTTCTAATAAACCAATAAATAAAACACATTGCATAATAAGCCTAACTATAATTTGTGTTACCTTTATAGTCCATTGGAAAAATATTTCCCATAAAATTTCAATAAACCTACACATAGTAATGTATTTTTCTTATGATTTTTATTTATTTTACGTCTAAACAAACTAAAATAAACAGTTACATACTAATATTTACTCTTAGAAACCTTATGGTCCTGACAGGGTTAAGCCATGTAATAAGAAACACGCGTCACATAGCTTTTGCACGAATCTCTAACGTACTCAATTGCTGATTACCCTTACAAATGGGCGGGGGTGGCTCAGTCGGTAGCGCGCCAGGCTCGTAATCTGTAGTTCCCAGGTTAGAGTCCCAGCTGGGTCAGCGTTGAGATTTATCTCCGCAAAATTCCACGCCCTGCCCACGGTCAGTAGGGAACACCGATGGGCTTCGAAAGGCCGCCGTCCGTCTGATGGGACGTTAAGCCGTGGTCCCGTGTGCACGTTAAAGAACACGCTGGATGGCCTTGACGGGAGGCTACCATCTGTCTCCCAACACCTGTTCCAGTGGGTCCCCTCCCCCAACCTTTTCTGAGCCTTCGGGGTCCATGTGACCTGACCATTTAGCCCATGGTGTGCAAAAAAATGCCGCTCAGAGGTAGTAAAACAACCCAACCCTTAAAGAACAAACTCACCGCTACTAGCAAAAAGCGTACAATTCATTTCAACGCTTATTATTAAGTTGCAAGCAGATAACAAAGATACTCGTTTCAAAGTGTGGAACTTATCTAAGTTGTTCTCTTAAGTCAGTAAGATTAACGGAAAAGAAATATGTATCACATTTATATTTTCTTAATAGTTTTGCGGTAATATTTCAGTTATCCATTCAACAATTTATCCCACAGAAATCACTGCAAAGTCAACCGTTAAATCTAACGCTTTACTGTTTAGTGAACAGAATAAGGTTATTACTTGAGTGAAATGGTGTAATCAGTGAAATATATCTACACACGGCAGAACCTTAAATTACTTCAAATCATTCCTTCGAACCTACCCCTTTTCCATTTATAACGCTTCATAAAAATAACGAATATTCATTAAAAACACGTAAAGATTAGAAAAATATGCTTATTACAATATCCGTTGCCCAGTGGTTAGCGTGCTTAGCTGCAGAACCAAGGGACCAGTGTTGCAACCACTTCTAAAGATCGGATGTTTCGGTTGCTTTTATACCGACATGACGCCTTCAATTACGGCGTATAGCATAACAGCCTCTATGACAACCAGATGCATCAGTTCATATTTAAAATTTCTTTATATTAATAACCGCCAAACTATTTATTATTTATCGCTTAAAACAAGGGTCATTCGTGTTGTGCCTATTAACCCTTTTCGCCGGGAAACAGGATTTCTACTCTATCATATACTATTTTAATTCTTCTTACTAATACTTCAAATAAGTTGAACTCTAACAAAAAAAAATTCACATTTCCCCTCACCCAAAAAAGTGCCCTAAATTTATATTCCAACATACTATATGTGCTAATATTCAAATAGTGTTGATTAAAGTTTTGAAACATTAATGCATTAATACTACTTACGTACTTAATTAAATTCACACGTAGACAATTATTGCTAAATGAAATAAATTCCTCTAGGTGGCGTTAATTTGGTTTCTAATGAAATATTTGCTTCTTCCCGCCTTTCCCAACGGTTGTTCGTGTACCTCTTCTACGATTGGTCAAATATTTTGCAATCGCACGTGCAGGTAGATAGCTTCGCACCTGTCGCCCTTAGTTACGATAGCAACCATGTATTCGCTTTGACTTCAGTGTCAAATTTTACTCTCAATTCATTTCTTCTTTTCCATAATATATTTTATTACGTATATTTAGAATAAAGTTCACAGACCACGTAAATTTTACCTACACAAGAATCGAACTACAGTTAGCAACGTTTAATAGTAATATTATAATATTTCAGAAACGTTAATATTTAAAATATACGAATGCAATTTAATATCAAAGCCGGAAATTACATACCATTCCACTATAACGTTTCAGCTTAAATAACTGCGATTGATTAATTTTAATTATCAAACTTTACTGGTTTTATTCACAATCTGACACCGTGGAGACATCCAATTCGAGAAATTAATTCATCGCGGAGATGATATCTGTTTCATAGCATTACAAATAGGAACTCAAAACACAGAGAGGGGGGGAGGGGCTCAGTCGGTAACGCGCCAAGCTCGTAATCTTTAGTTCCCAGGTTTGAGACCCTGCTGGTTCAGATTTATCTCGGCAGAATTCCCCACTGTCAGTAGAGGACACCGATGGGCTTGGAAAACCGCCGTCCGTCAGATGGCACTTTAAGCCTTTGGTCTGTGTGCAGGACAGCCATACCCTATACACGTTAAAGTATACCATATACACGTATTCCTCTTAAATTATTAATAATTTTAATAATCAGAAATTCATAGACGATAATTCGCGCGTAAGAATCCAAAAGTCCGTAGGCGAAGTCGCGGTAAAGTTCTTAGCGTGTGCGTTAAATCAGTCTGTTCTCCTGAACGGTTAGTCGACTTTACCCGACACAGAGAGCGACATATTTTTTAAGCCTCCATTCCCACCCTCGAGAGAACAACACGGGCCCGGCTGCCCGTCTGTTGTTTCTGCGAGCCGCGTTACTTCCCTGCTTCACCATATTTTTTCGGAGAAAATAAAGGACAAATCACAAATTGTTTCATAATGAAAAAAACAGCAGTTTGCATTTATTATAAAATATAAGCCTATAATAGCATTTTAAGCAATCATAATTTAGATATTTTTCACAAGAATGAACTTTTCTTAACCCTTTCAAGTGTCTAGCCTGAAAAACTGGTTTACATCCAGAGGCCAAATTTAACTTTAGAACTTTTTTGCCAAATAATTAGTGAAAGGAATTATGGCATGTTATATGCCAAATTAATCAACATTTAAATCCGGATTTTTTCAAAATAAAACATTTTACAAAAAAGACCATATCTTTCATTTTAATAGGACTTTTTTAGTCATGTAGTAAAAAAATGCATCTTGCAACACAAATAAAAATTTATAAAAAAAAAGAACTAATAGAAATGATTTCTAAATAAAAAAAAAAATTCTTGTTTAAAGAAAACATTTCTACCATTTTTAATTTTTTTTCTCCATACTATAATTTGAGTAAAAGTCCAGGTTTTTTGCAGTCCAATAATTAAGTCGCATTTCGAATATTTTTAATACATGACTAATCAACAGAAATAGCTCATGTTTTATACCAAATTAAAAACTTTAATTCTTAATTTTATTAAAGCAAAAAATTCGAACACTGTAGTAACATATTATTTTTAATAACAATTTTTACAGTGATATACCAAAAAAAAAAAAGCTACACATTTCATAATTACTTCCAATTTTAAAAAGTTGCAGTTATTTCTTAATTATCAGGAGATTTTTAAAACTTAAAGGAAAAATTTCTGTTGATAATAGTTAAAAAAATGTTTTTAAAAGATTCCTGTTTATCGGTGAAATATTTAAAAATTTCAACCCATCTACTGCGCGCCAATATTCAGTTTACTATTTTAATTCACGAAAACAAAAGAGGAAAAATCGCAATTTTTGAAAAAAAAAAATCTAGAGGACAGATAGTGAAATAAAGGACTGTCCTCTTAAATAAAGGACGTACGGTCACTGTACATATAATAAAAAACATATCCCCTCAAGCAGCTGCTTGCCACAGAGGTCTGACAGGAGCCTGTCAGTTTATATCCCATAGTTGAAGGTCTGAGAGGATGGCAGGCCCTCAGCAGAAAAACGACACAAACAGACATGCCTTTACCCGGGTCTCGAACCCAGGTCCCTTAAATCAAGACAAGTGTTCGAACCACATATACGGTATCATTAAAATATCCTCTTCCTACCTCCGTGACTTAAAAGACGGCTTATTTTTCTAAGCACAACTAATCTTCGATTCCCTAGAAGAAAACGTGAAAAACGTACGTTTGACTTCAACAGATTTCATTAACTGTATACTGTATGAAAGTATTCGTAATAATTCTTTGCTGACGTCTGAAAGTAACATTGTTGATTTAATTGTTTTCCGACTTCGAAGGAAGCGACACCTCTCCATATCCGCAACAAAGTTTTCTCTCTTTAAGCTTCCTTTCTCACCATTTCTCGTACCTGATCGAAGCCAATTAGTAAATATTATACGAACGAATATTAGCGAACATAACGTAGCAGTGGGAATCGCTATCAAATAACCAAGATAATCGAATAACGAAAACTTTCCCTGCCTAGACTCGTTAAAGGATAAAATATCCCACGAATACCGTGTAAGAGTTACGTATTGCCATAAGTAAGCCAACTGAAATACGTGTGCGCCTTAATAATATAATGAGAAAACATCATATTATTACAATATAATGAATATAACAGAGATGACGTCAGCAACGCGGTTTCGGTTACTTTCCAGCACAATTTCTATAATGTGAAGACGAAAATCATTTTCAGTGTCTCGTGAAAACAATACAACAAAACTATATTGTGAAATCACAATATAGTTATATATTCAGTTCAATACATGTTCCAAAACGTATTTTTTCTTGAGGTCACTCACAATACCTGTCTGATGGACGAAATAAAAGGTGACAACATTGGCATAATACCTTAGTAGCCAAATATCTTATTCGATATCATTTGCATTAGATATCTCTCACATCTGTACGACCTACGTGTAATATCGAATATAAAAACGTTGGTTGCCGTAATATATTAATGACGAACGCTGGAATATTTAACACACTAAAAAAAATAATATCAAACGCAAAGTTGACATGAAACTTCAAATCACGTTCCGATTTCAGTTTTACTCTTAATAATTAGTGTATTGCACCGGATAATTATTTTCCATCTTAGCATTTGTAAAATTATCTTATCGTTCTTAACTCTAAAAACGCAAATAACGTAGTTCAAAAAAGGGATATTTCCATGGCTACAATTAATGGGAACCCTATTTCGTGTCAACACAAATATTTCGTAGTCAATTCCTATTTATAGAAATATAATGGCAACTGTTTATTTCATCTCTCAATAAATACCCTACCATTCACTCTAGAATGAAATATTTATTCACCATAAACGTAATTTTTAAACACTGCAAACGTACGGTAAAAGGGTTAAGGTGCGATGCCAATCCATTCCTATTTTTCTATCTTATTACACCACGACGTGCACATAAGTGTTAATTTTCATTTCTGGGCCAAAAGAATAATATTAATCTTGAGATTACTCGCAAAAAACAAATTTTTTACCGAAAATGACTTTTAAAAAACGGGAATTTTCAAAGCTTTAACGGTTCAACGTAAACGTATAAATGGTTGCTGCCTATGTAAAGCCCTTCCACATCGCTGTACATCACTAAAAACTCACCCAAAATATATAAATCAAAAGAATGGTTACTTCCTCCGTGTATCGTACGAGGGTGAGAAAAAAAAATCCAGTGGAACAACTCAAAAAAGCTTGCATTGCGAAACTCAAAGTATGCAACTTCCATCTTTTACTACGGCTTCACAATGTTTCTTCTATACTTCTCCGAAACTTTATATAACCATTTTTCTTCTCTGTAGGTAGAAAAATAAAAATGCATCTTACGTATCAGAGATGATCGAAACATAATATAAAAATATACCTTAAATAGGAACATTGTTACGATTAAGAAAAGCATTTTTAAAACTTCAACGAGCCTGTAATATATTATGCAAAATCTACTGGCAACACAACGAATCAGTACTCCTGACGTCATCTCGGTGTTTTTGCTACTTTATTATTAAACCCGTATTCACAGCCAGCACTAATTTTAGGAGTTCACTTATTTCTCATTCTGCCACTCTATTTTAGCTTACACTTTTATACGAGATAAGTAACATTTATATATTTAAAAATGTGTTTAAATTAATAAAAATCAAATGAATACTTAAAAGATTTTCATATCTATTTTTTCATATGCACTGCATTTTTTTTTAAAGGTTTATTTTTTTACACGGTTTTCTCGGGAATTGGTTGCATTGAATTAGATTATTCCTATTGTTTATTAAGAAGGATTTATTTATTTTTTTAATTTGAGTGGTTAGCGCGCTTGGCTACTGATCTAAGAGACCTGGGTTCGAGTCCCGGGTACGGCATGGCTGTTTTGTGTCGTTTTTCTGCTGAGGGCATGCCATCCTCTCAGACCTTCTACTGTGGCATATAAACTGACAGGCTCCTGTCACACCTCTGTGGTAAGCAGGTGCTTGAGGGGGTATTTATTTATTTATTATTAAATGTTGAGAAACATCCTGAAACAATTTTTTGAGAATATAATAGCAGGAATACGCTGTGATGCATACGAATAAACCTCTTTGTAAGCTGGATGCTTTTAAATGTAAACAGAATCAATTTGAATATCTGACTGGAAATACATAGAATAAAATGCATATGATATCATATAGCGCTCAGAGTTGGTAGTTTTACATGTGATCGGCATTTTTTTTTGTAGACAATGGGCTAAACGGCCAGGTCACGAGGACCCCGAAGGCTCAGAGAAGGTTGGGGAGGGGCCTCACTGGAACAGCTGTTGGGAGACAGATGACTTATTTGCAGAATGACTACAGACTAAACTTATCTGCAGAAATGACTCCTAAGTGTCGTTTCGAAGACTCCCGGAAAGATCTTAATAACACAAATAACCATATCTAAACAACCAATGAAATCTATTTCAGTTGAAAACATAAGTTTTATATTCACTAGTAAATGTTACATTGTGAGTTTCACGATTAAAGAGAAAGGAAGAAAACAAACCTTATGCTAAATAATCGACGACACAACAATGCTTTTCGAATCGTTAAACCGGATACGCCTTTTGTTTCGTAATGTGCATTTCCGTCACGAATAAGGTTAATTAATTTAATTCCTTGAATCTAATTCCTGCTATTATATTCTCTAAAATTTGTTTCAGGATGTTTCTCAACTTTTAATAATAAATAAATAAATATCCCCTCAAGCAGCTGCTTACCACAGAAGTCTGACAGGAGCCTGTCAGTTTATATACCAGAGTAGAAGGTCTGAGAGGATGGCACGCCATCAGCAGAAAAACGACAAAAAACAACCATGACGTACCCGGGACTCGAACCCAGGTCTCTTAGATCAGGAGCCAAGCGCGCTAAGCACTCAACTTTAAAAAAAAAAATAAATCCTTCTTAATAAACAATAGGAATAATCTAATTCAATGCACCCAATTCTGTTTCTGATAGGTTACCGAGAAAGTTAGCGCGGCCTGTGAATACGGGTTAATGATAAACTAGCAAAAACACCGAGATGACGTCAGCAGCACTGTTTCATGGTGTTGCCAACAGATTTTGCATAATATATTACACTGACGGTCAAGTTTTAAAAATAAATATTAAAATTGTTTATATATTTATTTTCTTTAAAACCAAACCGGTCGTTTTTAATTTGAAAAAAAAATTAATTTACTTCTTACGCTGAAAACTTTCCTTAAGTATTTCCATAATAGTTAATATCAAAAACTATCAGTTAACTCATGGTTCACCTATGCAGGAAATAAAAGCCCTCCCCCCCCCCCCAAAAAAAATAAAAAGTTTATTTCTCATTCTACATGCGGCCCACTTTATGTTAAATGTTAGAAATTTGCGGCCCGATTGGAACAAGTTCCATGTCACATGAAAACTCGTTAAGTAGGTAACGGTGCTGTCCTTAAAACTAACAACCTTCGTTTTCTTTCCCGTCAAAATAGAAGAAATCTACTAGTTACTACATGTTCGGACAGCAAAGAGTTACGAATTTCCTTTGAAATGGAAGCTGGTATGAGAATCTGTGTGTGGGAGACAGTGTGGAGTCTGTAAACACCTTTTTTCTCATCCTCAACAGCATTCTCAGTGGGGGCATAACAGTAGATAAGATTGAAGTCCTTAACGCTTGTCTGTAATTTTGCTCTAAACAACCTTTCATTAATGCACTCTTATCCCAGAAGAGCATCACTAGCGTGTCTGCTGAGAAGCAGACCCACGCTTTGGTGATGTTTATTGTCTTTCCTCCCCGAGTTGGGTTGTTTTACCTCTGAGCGGCACTTTTTGTCACACCATCGGCTAAATGGCCAGGTCACATGGACCCGAAGGATCAGAGGTTAGGGGAGGAGACCCACTGAAACTGCTGTTGTGAGACAGATGGCAGCCTCCCGTCAAGACCATCCAGCGTGTTCTTTAACGTTGAGTTGTTTTACCTCTGAGCGGCACATTCTTACACACCATGGGCTAAACGGCCAGGTCACATGCACCCCGAAGGCTCAGAGAAATTTGGGCGGGGCTAAACAGCTGTTGTGAGACAGATGATAGCCTCCCGTCAAGGCCACCCAGCGTGTTCTTTAACGTAAACAGGGTATGGTACTTTTTCGCAAACCATGGGCTAAATGGCCATGCCACATGGACCCCGAAGGCTGAGAAGGTTGGAGGAGGGGACCTACTGGAACAGCTGTTGTCAGACAGATGGTAGCCTCCCGTCAAGACCATCCAGCGTGTTCTTTAACGTTCAGTTGTTTTACCTCTGAGCGGCACTTTCTTACACACCATGGGCTAAATGGCCAGGTCACACGAACCCCGAAGGCTCAGAGAAATTTGCGGGAGGCTAAACAGCTGTTGTGAGACAGATGATAGCCTCCCGTCAAGACCATCTAGCGTGTTCTTTAACGTTGAGTTATTTTACCTCTGAGCGGCTCTTTCTTACACACCATGGGCTAAATGGCCAAGTCACATGGACCCCGAAGGCTCAGAGAAGGTTGGGGGAGGGGACCCACTGGAACAGCTGTTGTGAGACAGATCGTAGCCTCCCGTCAAGGCCATCCATCGTGTTCTTTAACGTACACAGGGTATGGCTTTCCCGCACACGACGACACGCCTAAGATCCCATCCAACGGATGGCGGCCTTTCCAAGCTTATCGGTCAGTAGAACTAATAGTTGTCCGAGGAAAAAAAAATCTTTGCTTAATTTTTGATTTGTTCATTTTGGTATTTGTCGTTACAGTATGCGTAGAAATATTTCTATATCGTAAATGATCAAACGGCAGTTTTTTTTATGTACAGGCTTTCACATCTGTTTGACCCATTACCGCCTGTCTGGATAGCCTTCAACAAAAAGAGCGAAAATAAATATCCCTAAACAAGCAATTCCTTCCATTGGTGTAAGATATGTTAAAGGTAATTTAATTTATTTTAATAACATTCAAAATAATTTACTTATTAAGATTTTATTTAAATGTTTCCGATTATTATAAAAATATTTACCAAAATTAAAAAACGAAATAACTACCAGTTAATATTTTATGATTAGAAATTCTTTTGGATTTATACACTTAGTTTCTGAAATATATTATAAAAATTACAGTGGCAACACTAGACATTCCAGTGATGACGTCACGTCCGTGTTTTCGCGATATCGTTTGTAATCCTTATTTAACCGCTGTATTCTTCTAGTAATTTAACTTTTAATTTATATTCACACGTTATAGTTTTTATTCTGAGGAAATCATACAATCTGTAGCTGAATTTCTTATCACTGTGGTAAATAATAATTATTGATGACACATTTGAAATTTCGGTACGAGAATAGATAGTTTCGTCGCTGCAGTGTAAAATTTTACCTTTAGGCCTTTGTAATTACTTTACAAGTTATTTGTTTCGCAGAATTGCCTGCTAGAGCTCTGTGCTGTCCAACTGCTTCTGCGGCTCTGTCAGCCAAAGATTATTATCAGGAGCTAACTGATCCTTTACACGTTTATTAAGCTCTCTATAATGTTTTCTATTAGGATTAATATTGATTCAGGACATTCCTGTAGTTCTTTCTTTCTAAAATAAACTCAAGTGCCTTGTCACTCGGATAATTATGCGTCCTCTGCTTCATTTTACGTAACAGAGTACTTTTAGTTTCCAAAAAAGTATTTTAAGTGGTCACATTTTTCCTGAACTTAAGTAGCAAGCAAAGCACGACTGTCATAATGAGTAAGTAACCTATCATGATAAGATGTACTCTAATTAGGTCTTTCACAGCTTCATAATTAAAGGTAAATTTTTTAACCTTAACACAACACTTCTTAAGTTTAAAACGCAAAACGCTTTTAACAAGATAATGGTCAGATCCAATTTCAGCTTCCGAATATGACCTGTTCTTTCTAACAGAAGTAGTCCATTTGCTGTTAATCAATATATAATCTATAACGTTCTTATGCATATGCAGCCCATGAGATGAAACCCACGTGTACTTATGTATTTCGCGGTCTTTGTAATAAGTGTTAGTTATTCTGAAGCAATTGAGTTTAACATTGGCATTGACGTCACGTAGAACAAGGGTAACATCTCATTTCTTCACAGAATTCGAAATACCTTGAAGTTGTCTGTAAAACCTATTTTCTCATCGTCATCGGAATTCACAGTGGTGGCATAACAGTAGATAAGATTGAAGTCCTAAACGCTTGTCTGTAATTTTCCTGTAAACAACCTTTCATTAATATCCTAGAAGAGCATCACTAGCGTCTCACGCCTTGGTGATGTTCATTGTCTTTCTTCACCGAAAATTTAACATACTCACGGTGAATCCGAAAAACTTTTGAAAGAGGTACTAGGTAATTTTTAGTAAATTTGACATAGAAGATACCGAAAAATGTAAGTGCGGAAGAGGAAACAAATCCCTCTGTTGGGAATACGAAACAATGTAAATGTCACTTCCTCCGGACTGTGCAAACAATACATCCTCAATCGTCACTCTCAGATGTCATTCGCCTATTATTGAAAACGTCCAACGTTTTTCTCGCTGTTCCATTTGCCGCGTTACCTATTAAAATATGGCGAAGAAGTCATCCTATTTTGAGGGTTTGTAGTTATCAGAGCTTTGCCTATCGCGAACAGATTTGAGTATAAGAAGCAGCCATAGGCAAGGCCCGAGCGGTTAATAAATAGCGTCGGCCTGTCCTTCTGTAACCCACAACTCTGCAGCTCGAAAAGTATCAGCTGAATCAAGTTAAATAATATTCGTGAAGTGTTTGTGGTTCTTTTATATTTTCCTTCAGGTAAGTAACTTTGTAGTGAATAATTAGTTAAGAGTATAGGTAATCCAATTCTACAGTTTTTAGCCTAAGAGCTATGAAATTTCGATCGATTTCGAACCAACAAATAGTATGCAGCCCATTATTCTGATTATGGGATATAAAATTGATAGTTAACCGCTATTTGACGGTGTCTACCACTTTATTTTGGCTCGTCATACGGACATTATTCATTTCCTATGCTTTTCAGGTACCCTACCGAACGGCAACAAAATTTCCTTGTTATGCCAGTGAGAAACGTTACTTGGAAGCTCTAAAATATGCATTTAATGGAAAAATGTCACTGATGATAAATTAAAGTTCATAATCAAATATTTTTTTAAATATAGGTTTTAAAAAATATTGTTTTAGTATTTAAATGGTTGCGGAAACTGGAATGGTTAACAATAATCTTCAGTGGTATGCCAGTGAGAAACTGGATTTATTATTTCAGCAGGTAAATTAGAATTACAAATCCTATCGCGAAAACAAGGACATGACGTCATCTATCGTATGTCCAAGTGTTGCCACCATAATTTCTATAAGATCTTTCAAAACCAAAGTATGTATAAATCGAAAAGAATTTCTAATCCTAAAATATTAACTGGTAGCTATTTCCTTTTTTTAATTTTGGTAAATATTTTTATAATATTCTAAAATATTTAAATAAAATCTTAATAAGTAAATTATTTTGAATGTTATTAAAATAAATTAACTTTAACTTATCTTAAACCAATGAAAGGAATTGCTTATTTAGGCATATTTATTTTCGCTCTTTTTGTTGAAGGCTGTCCAGACAGGCGGTAACTAGATGGCTTTCACAAAACGCATTTCCCTATGGTGCCCAACGAGAAATTCCTAGATCGAGGCTAGGTGTGAATCTCTTACTTATGTCATAGGCAACTTTGTCCTTAGGGGTAAAGAACGCTTTTTCCTGTGTTCACAAAGGACAACCCTGTGGTTTAATCTAAGGCTTCTATTACACGTTTCGCTGTACTGTACATTACCTTCTTCTTAGGTCTGAGCAATGCGTTTCCGTATAGTGGGTAAATTATATATTTATCGCCACGTTGACATTTCTTGGGCTCGTTACATCACCCTATCAGCTCGATATATCTGTTGCGAATATCAGACGTTGGTTTCAAACTTCGTCCACGATAATGGGCAAATACATCTGAAAGCATGTACATAAAAATACTGCCGTTTGATCATTTACGATATACAAATATTTCTACGCATACTGTGACGAATAGGGAAATGAAGAAATCAAAAATTAAGCAAAGAATTTTTTTTCCTCGGACAACCATTAGTTCTACTGAGCGAGCTTTACAAAATCCGAGCCGAAATGAAAGGGGTCGTTTGTGGTCGACAGCGACAAATAGCGTTTAACTATTAAATTTATATCCCATAATCAGATTAATGTGCTGTATGGTAGGTCTCGGTTGAAATTTCATAACTCTCATGCTAAAAATAGGAAAATTAGATTACCTCTACTGTAAATTAATTATTGACTAGAAAGTTATTATGCCGTCCCATGGCCGAGTGGTTAGCACGCTTGGCTACTGATCTAAGGGACCTGGGTTCGAGCCCCGGATTAGGCATGGATGTTTGTGTCGTTTTTCTGCTGAGGTCCTGCCATCCTCTCAGACCTTCTACTGTGGCATATAAACTGATAGGCTCCTGTCAGACCTCTGTGGCAAGCAGCTGCTTGAGGTGGTATTTATTTATTTTTTATTTTTTTTAGAAAGTTATTTACCTGAAAGAATTTATAAACGAACCACAAACACTTTATGAATATTATTAAACTTGATTCACCTGATATTTTTTTCGAACAGCAGAATGGTGGTTTAGAGAAGGGCATAGGGAATACAGTCCGTTTGTATTTTTTAATCGCATAGACCTTGCCAATGGTTACTTATTACACTGTAATGTGTTCCCGGTACGCAAAGTTCCAAAAAATTAAAAAAAAAAATAAAATAAAAAACTCAAATTATATCAATTATTATTCGCCAATCTATAATTATTCATACGGACAACATGGCGAAACCAAGGGAGTCTCTCTCTGCAAAATATGCTGCTTAAAGGAGGTTGCTAACTCCTTTGCCTAACCTGATCATTAGTTACAAAGTTGAACCACCTAATACCCAAGATACTGCGTAAGCATCTGGAATCAAAAGCATCTAGTTTCCTGTTATCTTGTTTACAAAATGTCCAAGTTTCACTACCATAACTAACCCTAGAAAGAACCAAACTGTTATACAGTCTAATTTTAGTTTTTAGGTGTATACGCCTATTTCTCCACACTTTCCAAAGATTCTTAAAAGACCCGGCAGCAATCCCTATTCGTCTGTTAATCTCATGCCTCACTTCACCATTATCTGTTACATAGCTCCCAAGATAATTAAACGGTGACACTTGCTCAAGACTGCAACCATTCAGATTAACTGAATGAGAGCCTGGCTCACCAATATTCATCACTTTAGTTTTCTCTCTGTTTATAAACAAACCTACTCTACTACCAGTTTAATCAACAGCTCGAATGAAAGAGTTCATCTCATCAACATCATTTGCCAAAAGGGCTAAATCATCAGTATAACATAAATCAGAAATTTTCGTATCTCCAGTCCATTTAAGGCCAAAATCTTTCCCTTGAAGTGAATTTCGCATAACATAATCAATAACCAAGCTACAGAGAAAAGGAGACAAAATGCACCCTTGCCGAACACCGGAAGTAATGCTAAACCAATTGCTACAAGCCTTACCAACTCTCACACATGACTGTGTTATTATAGAGAGCTTTCATTATGTTAACTAACTTCTCTGGTATACCATATGATCTCATGATCAACCATAAATTATGACGATCAACAGAGTCGAAGGTCTTTTTTAAATCAACAAAGCTAGTAATGAAAGGTTTCTGAAACTCTAAACATTTCTCAAGAATCTGCGTAAGTGAAAATAAGTGATTATCCACCCCTCCCTTACCTCTTTCTGAATCCACATTGCTCATCACGCAATTCACTGTCAATCAGATTCTTAATTCTATTAAGCACAATCATGAAAAGAACTTTACATGGAACAGAGAGTAGGCTCATACCCCTATAGTTATCACAAGAACTGCGATCACCTTTCTTGAAAATAGGGATAACAATAGCTCTGGTAAAATCCTTAGGAACCATGCCTTTATCATAAAAGATTTTCATATTTTCAGTCATCCAAGTGGTAACCGAAACATTCCCAGTTGTGAGCATTTCTGTAGTAATTTCGTCTACCCCTAGGGATTTATGAACTTTAAGTTTAGAAACATCCAAAATAACTTCAGATTGTCTTATAGGGCCAACATTAAAGGCATCAATGCATCTATCATCATTGCAAACAATGGGAATAGAACTAACCTCATTGTTTAGAACATCACTGAAATGCTCAGCCCACCAACCATGACACAATCATCACCTTCTATAACCTTACCTTGTTTATCCTTCAATCCTTGTATTCCTGTCTGGTTTCTACCACATAAAACATTAACTATATGGTACAGCTCTCTGCTATTCTGTTGTCTAACTGCTTCCTTGGCTTTGTCAGCCAAAACATCAAATCAAAGATTCTTATCAGCAGCTAACTGATCTTTTACACGTTTATTAAGTTCTCTGTAATGCTTTCTATTAGGACTAGTAGGGTATTGATCAAGGACATTCCTGAAGTTCTTTCTTTCGAAAATAAGCTCAAGTGCCTTATCACTCAGATAATTCTGCCTCCATTGTTCCTTTTTTCCTAAAAGAGTACTGTTAGTGTCCAAAAAAGTCTGTTTAAAGTGGTCCCATTCATCCTGAACTTCAGTAGTAAGCATACCATGACTGTCATAATGACTAAGTAACCTATCATGGTAAGCTTTGGCTATAACTGGGTCTTTCAGAGCTTCAGTATTAAAAGTAAATTTTTTAACCCTAGCACAACATTTTTTAAGTTTAAGTTGCAAGACACTTTTAACAAGATAAAGGTCAGATCCAATTTCAGCTCCCCTATATGACCTGGTATTCCAAACAGAACTAGCCCATTTGCTGTTAATTAATATATAATCAATCATATTCTTATGCAGCCCATCAGGTGAAACCCATATGTACTTATATATGTAGCGGTGTTTGTAGTAAGTGTTAGTTATTCTGAATCCATTGAGTTTACTTACGTACAGGAGACGCTACCCATTGCAGCTACCAATACCAAAAGGGCCTATTACTCCTCCTTAAAGGTAACAGTCAGTACCACCTTTGGCATTGAAGTCACCAAGAACAAGGGTAATATCTCCTTTCTTGACAGAATTCAAAATATCCTAAAGTTGTCCATAAAACCTATCCTTCTCATCCTCATCGGCATCCTCAGTGGGGGCATAACAGCAGATAACATTGAAGTCTTTAACGCTTGTCTGAAATTTTGCTGTAAGAAACCTTTCATTAATGCACTCATACCCTAGAAGAGCATCACTAGCGTGTCTGCTGAGAAGCAGACCAACGCCTCGGTGATGCTTATTGTCGTCCCTCCCTGACAAGAGAAATTTAAAGTTTTTTTTTATGAATCTGACCTTTATCTATCCATTTGGTCTCTTGCAAGCCGAGAATATCTAAATTATAATGGTGGAATTCTTGTGTGAGGACATTAAGAGAGTAAGCTCTGTGCAGAGTCCTCACATTCCAACTACCTATGGAGAGAAAATGGTTAGTGGGATGTTTAAAGAAACTATGTTTATTGAGAGAGGGAATGGCAACAATATCAAACAGCCCCCTAATCGGAGACATGGGGCAAAGACCCGTTCCTCCACCACTAAAGGCTGAAGCCATCTACACTGGAAGACTTCCTGCAATGTAGAATCTGACGATGCCAATAGAAGCAAAGAGTTCAGGTGGCTGCGATGACTTCTGCTCAGGATTATCCACCAGCTGATAAACATATCCTGTGAATCTATTCACTTGGGGCTGTCAACCCACAAACAAACAGAAAACACAGCGGAAGATTATCCCTCCACAGAAGCCCACCAGTGCAGCAAAACCAGGATCGATAATCAAGCTCAGAGCCATATATCTGTCCAGTCCAGTGGGTATATGGTCAGCACCCGGACCCTGTGTGGTTGACCACTCCTCAGTACGGTGGAAAAATAAGAAAAGTAGCCATAGTTGTCCAGATCAGTACGCCACACTAATCTGGCAGCCCTCCCCTTCCGTTCACTTCCACAAGAGAGTATTTCTTTTGAAAGGTCCCCCCATTTCCACCCCGCTAACAACCCATTGAAATTCTTCTCAATTTACATAAATATCACAACACTTTCAACATAACGAAAAACTTTAAAACATATTACTATCGACTAAATTAAAACCCTTTTCTCGAATTCTTTAGAATACACCACTGTACACTATTCATCAGACAAAATCATATTAACTCCAACATTGCCACCAAATACACCTGAACAGTAGAAATATCGAATACCCTATATATATATACACACAACATACCGAGAGGAAAAACTAGAGAAAGAAAGTACAGCATCATACTTAAAAAAAAAGAAACCAATCCTGCTATTCTTAAAAAGTTTTTCTCTAAACCTCAATTAGAAATTTAAAAAACACAGCTCTAAGCAAAACTCTATAAATTACACAGATTGAATTATTTTTAAACCTCTTAACAGCAAAGGAAATTGAAATAAGAATCAACAATAAACTATATTCAAGTGAGCTACATAACTCAGAACTTACGATAATTTCCGCTTTTTTTCTGCGAAACTGTCACTTTACATTTTCAGATTTTAACATTATTCCAACATGGAAAATTTTTCTCACCAAATATCTAGACTTGATTAATAATTTCACCGTCTAATACAGGAAATAATTCACATCAGATCTACATATCATGAAATTCGAATCTTATAAGAAATCTCTATCATATCAACTGCATTTTACACCTAAAATATGCTCATATTTTCAATAATACTACATATACGTTGCTACTTTGACGAAACAATATCGTGCACTTCCGGTTATCGAAATAGCTTTATGGATATAATTGTTGGATATTCTCGTATTTCCGGCGACGAGAAGAACAATAAGAAGCGGTTGCGGGGTATAAAAAATAGATTTGGTATTTTCAAACGTATACCTTATTTGAAATCCATATATTGCGATAACAGACCTTATATAGCGAATGCTTAGTCAAAGTGAGGTAATTATCAGAGTTTATAATTCAAATAGGAAACGGGAATAAACTTATGAAGATCGCGCAAGGGGGGGGGGGATTAAATTTTAATGAAGCAAAGAGTGGATATCACTTTTACCGAAGGCGGAAGTTTATAAAAAAAAAACGTGAAGACGGAAGTTTAATCCCCTTGGCTTAACGTCCCATCGCACGTATTTATGAAAAGGCAGTAGGTTAAGTCAACGATTTAGCATTCAAACTGTGAGATATAAAATATTTTCAACAGGATTCTGAATAGAAAGTAGTTGATTATGAAATAATACAAAGTCTGAAGATTGGATATTACACTGACTTTTAATTTTTTTTTTTTTTATATTTAGAATTTTCATTTAGATTATTCATTGTCAATAATTTATTTTGAAATATTGAGAGGTTTCGTAATTAGTAGATTAATTCAGGTCTTAGAGTATTAATTCAACGTTACATCATACTAGACGATCCTTCTCGAGGTTTTCCGAAATGCAATTAAAATTCGAGTTTTGAATTTCGAAACAAGCTGTCAGTTGGGTTGTTTCACCTCTGAGCGGCACTTTCTTCCACACCATCGTTAAATAGTTAGGTCACAAGGACGTAGAAGACCCAGATACCATTCGATGCAAATCCATTCCTAATTTTCTATCTTATTACATCACGACGTGCACCTAACTGTTAATTTACATTTCTGCGCCAAAACAATAATATCAATCTTCAGATTGCGCGCAAATACCAAAGTTTTTACCGAAAACGACTTTTCAAAAACCGGAATTTCCAAAGCTTTAACGGTTCGTAAACGTATAAATGGTTGCTGCCTACGTTAAGCCCTACCACATCGCAGTACATCACTAAAATCTCACCCAAAATATATCAAACAAAAGAATGGTTACTTCTTCCGTGGATCGTACGAGGGTGAGAAAAAACATCCAGTGGAACAACTCAAAAAAGCTTGCAATGCAAAACTCAAAGTATGCAACTTCCAACTTTTACTACGGCTTCACAATGTTTCGTCTATACTTCTCCGAAACTTTATATAACCATTTTTCTTCTCTGTAGAAAAATAAAAATGCATCTTACGTACCTGAGTTGATCGAAGCATAACATAAAAATATACCTCAAATAGCAACATTATTACGATTAAGAATAGCATTTTTGAAACTTCAACGTGATTGTAATATACCAAATCTGCTGGCAACACAACGAAAGAGTACTGGTGACGTCATCTCGGTGTTTTGCCTACTTTATTATTAACCCGTATTCACAGGCAGGCAGCAATAATTTTAGGAGATTTAAACATTTTCATATCAATTTTTTCATATGCACTGTATTTTTTTTTTAAAGCTTTATTTTTTTACACGGTTTTCTCGGGAACCTATAAGAAACAGAATTGGGTGCATTGAATTAGATTATTCCTATTATTTATTAAAAAAGATTTATTTTTTTTTAAGTTGAGTGCTTAGCGCGCTTGGCTACTGATCTAAGGGACCTGGGTTCCAACCTAGGGTAAGGCATTGATGTTGCTTTTCTGCTGAGGTGCTTACTTACGGTAGCAACAATGCAATCAGTTTAGGTTAATGAGTGACAAATTTGAATCTCAATCAAGTATATATATTTTTTACACGTTTTTGATTTAACACAGATCAGAAAAGAAATTTAATTTCCCTATTTACACGATTTATTTTGATGTAACACGGTTCACACGGCGCCTTTTTAAAAAAAACCCATTTGAATTTAATTCGGAAAAAATTGTTTTACCTCTGAGCGGCACTTTTTGGCACACCATTGGCTAAATGGCCACATCACATGGACCCCGAAGTCTCAGAGAAGGTTGGGGGACATATGGTAATCTCCCGCCAAGGCCATCCAGCGTGTTCTTCAACGTGCACAGGGTATGGCTCTCCCACACACGGGGCCAAGGCTTAACGCCCCATCCGACGGACGGCGGCCTTTCCAAGCCCACCGGTGTCCCCTACTGACCGTGAGCAGGGCGGGGAATTTTGCGGAGATAAATCTCAACGCTGACCCAGCTGGGACTCGAACCTGCGAACTACAGATTATGAGCCCGGGGCGCTACCGACTGACTTAAAAAACACGACAAATATAAAAAAAACCCAAAAAATATTTAAGAATTCTTTATATATTTATTTTCTTTAAAACCAAACCGGTCGGTTTTAATTTGAAAACTTCTAAAGTTAATAAAATTAGATATCTTAAAATTAATAAAAATGAAATAAAGACTTCAAGATTTTGATATGACTTGTTTAGAAACAACTCATTTGTATTCTGTTTTCACGTCTAAGGGACCTGGGTTCGAGTCCCGGGTAAGGCATAAAATACCTCAGCAGAAAAACGACCCATAAGTCCATGGACTTATGGGTCGTTTTTCTGCTGAGGTATTTTTTTACACGGTTTTCTCGGGAACCTATCAGAAACAGAATTGGTTGCATTGAATTAGATTATTCCTATTGTTTATTAAGGATTTATTTTTTTTTAAGTTGAGTGGTTAGCGCGCTTCGCTACTGATCTAAGAGACCTGGGTTCGAGTCCCGGGTACGGCATGGCTATTTTGTGTCGTTTTTCTGCTGAGGGCGCCATTGTCTCAGACCGTCTACTATGGCATATAAACTGACAGGCTGAATTGAAACCCCATTTGAATTTAATTCTGAAAAAAATCTTTTATCTCTGACCGGCACTTTTTTGCAACACCATGGGCTAAATGACCATGACACATGGACACCGAATGCTCAGAGAAGGTTGGGGGAGGGGAACCCACTACAACAACTGTTGGGACACAGATGGTAGCCTCCCAAAATGTCGTAAAAACTAATATTGTCGTAAAACGTAATATTGTTAAAATAAAAACTGGTAAAAACCACAAGAAACGAGTGTAGAAATTCTGTATGTATCATACCCTATGCAGATTAAATAAAACGTTGGATGGGAGGTTACCATCTGTCTCATAACAGCTGTTCCATTCGGTCACCTTCCCGCAACCTAAACTGATACCTCTGGTTCTTTATGACGTCGCCATTTAGACCCTTGTGTGCAAATAACTACCTGTCGGAGATAAAACAACCCAACCAAACGCGTATCTTCTATATGGCGTATTAAAGTAATCAAAGGGGTCACCACCCTCGCAGACCTTCGACTATGGCGGAGAAACTGACAGGCTCCTCTCAGATCGCTGTTGCAAGCAGCTGCTGGAGGGTGTGTGTTTTTTTTATTTCTTTATTATATTTTGGAAGATATTTTCACTCTTTTCTGTAACACGTTAAGCTTCTTTGGATTGGGAAATAAAATAATCAGAGGTTAAATGTTTAGGATGTGAAATGACTCCTCGACTAAGCAGTTAATCCCTGTGTAGTCTGTAAAACAGAAATTCGTTAAAATTATGCTGCTGTTATGGATATTTTTATATTTTGCATCTCAATGTAAAACTTTTAACTGAGCTCAGAATTAATCAGAAGTAGATTTATTTGTGTTTTGAAGACAGAGATCAAGTTTTGGATTACCAATTTACATTACAGTGCTATAAAAAATGTATTGAAAGTCAACTAATTACTCCTCAATTTCTAAAAAAAAGTTTTAATTTCGTAATATTCCATGATCTTTTAATAAAGTCACAATAAATTAGTTTATTAATTGTCATTTTAGAAATAAATAGCTTATAATTAAATTTTAAATAAAATAAAATTTTAAATAAATTCAAATAATAAAAATAATCGCATTTTTTTTTTACATTTTTCCTTGACTATTTATTTCAACAGATGTGAGGATTATATAGATATGACCGGCGTCGAACAGCTGAATAGCAGAAAAAGTGACAAAAGAAGAATAATTACATATGTGTAAAGGACATCTGAGCGCCAATTTTTTTTTTGCCCACAGTGGGTTAAATGACCAGGTCACAGGGAACCCGAAGGCTCAGAGAAGGTTGCTGGAGGGGACCCACTGCAACAGATGGTAACCTACCTTCATGATCACCCAGCGTGTTCTTTAACGTGCACAGGGTGTGGCTCTCCCGCACACGAAGACACGGATTAACGTCCCATCCGACGGACGGCAGCCTTTCCAAGAGGGGCGGCTCAGTCGGTAGCGCGCCAGGCTCGTAATCTGTAGTTCCCAGGTTCGAGTCCAAGCTGGGTCAGCGTTGAGATTTATATCCGCAAAATTTCCTCGCCCTGCCCACGGTCAATAGGGGACACCGATGGCCTTGAAAAGGCCGCCGTCCGTCGGATGAGACGCTAAGCCGTTGCCCCGTGAGCGGGAGAGCCATACCCTGTGCACGTTAAAGAACACGCTGGATGGCCTTGACAGGAGGCTACCATCTGTCTCCCAACAGCTGTTCCAGTGGGTCCCCTCCCCCAACCCTCTCTGAGCCTTCTGGGTCCTTGTGGCCTGGCCATTTAGGCCACGGTGTGCAAAAAAGTGCCGCTGAGAGGTAAAACAATCCAATCCAAGCCTATCGGTGTCCACTACTGAACGTGGGAAGGGCGGGGAGTTTTACGGAGATAAATCTCAACGCTGAGGATTCTTTATGAGTTCCGTATTTAAATAGAAATGGAAACCGAAACATATTTATCGCTCTTCCCAAAGAAATGTAGATTATTCCATTCTGCCTTCCTATAAACTTCTTTCTGTTAGGGTTTTAGACTAAATAAACAGATATCGCTGTTGTTAAACATCTGAACTTGCGTTACTAATTAAATACTGCATCAGTTGAAGTAGTAAAATAAAATAGATTTTCTAATGTCTGTTAATTATCAAGGGTATTTTTTTGTGTTTTAAAAAAGATTATTGTTCGTAAATTTGATCCGAATGAGATGATACGGAATACACCGTCATAACTTAGCGAGTTGCGGAGTGTCATTTACTGCCTGTCACTGGCAGTCATAACTCATCGGGGAAATCAATGTACACACTCCAAATTTTCACAGAATGGTTCAGGTTAAGGTCCAGTTTGCAGTGCGAAATTTCAGGTCAAAGTCCAAATAAGTTGAACTCTAACAAAAATAAATTCACATTTCCCCTCACCCAAAAAAGTGTCCTAAATTTATATTCCAACATACTATATGTGCTAATATTTAAATAGTGTTGATTAAAGTTTTGAAACACGAATGCATAAATATAACTTATGTACTTAATTAAATTCACACATACAATTATTGCTAAATGAAATAAATTCCTCTAGGTGGCGTTAATTTTGTTTCTAATGAAATATCTGCTTCTTCCCGCCTTCCCCAACGGTTGTTCGTGTTCCTCTTCTACGATTGGTCAAATATGTTACAATGGCACGTGCACCTAGATAGCTTTACACGTGGCGCCCTTAGTTACGATAGCAACCATATATTCGCTTTCACTTCGGTGTCAAATTTTACTCTCAATTCATTTCTTCTTTTCCATAATATATTTTATTACGTATATTTAGAATAAAGTTCATACACCACGTAAATTTTACCTACACAAGAATCGAACTACAGTTAGCAACGATTAATAGTAATATTATAATATTTCAGAAACGTTAATATTTAAAATATGCGAATTCAATTTAATATCAAAGCCGGAAATTAATACCACTTTAACGTTTCAGCTTAAATAACTGGGATTGATTAATTTAATTATCAAACTTTACTGGTTTTATTAACAATCTCACACCGTGGAGACATCCAATTCGAGAAATTAATTCATCGCGAAGATGATATCTGTTTCATAGCATTACAAATAGAAACTCAAAACACGGGGGGGGGGGGGGGGCTCAGTCGGTAGCGCGCCAGGCTCGTAATCTTTAGTTCAAAGGTTTGAGACTTTGCTGGTTCAGATTTATCTCGGCAAAATTCCCCACCCTTCCCACTGTCAGTAGAGGACACCGATGGGCTTGAAAAAGCCGCCGTCCGTCAGATGGGACGTTAAGCCTTTGGCCCGTGTGCAGGACAGCCATACCTTAGACACGTTAAAGAACACGCCAGATGGCGTTGACGGCAAGCTTCCATCCCTCCCAACAGCTGTTCCAGCCCCCAAATAAAAGTTTATTTATTTTTTACTCTACATGATGCCCAGCTTCTGTCAAATATTCGGAACATGAATTGAGGGCCGAATGCAACAGGTTCCATGTCACATGAAAACTCGTTAAGTAGGTAATGCTGCTCTCCATAAAAGTAACCCACTTCGTTTACTTTCCACCTAAAAATAAAAAAAAATTACTAAATACTACATATTCGGAAAGCAAAGAATTGAGAATTTAGGTTGAAATCGAAGCTCCGGTACGAGATACCGTGTACGTCAGACATCCATACCCTGTATTGAACAACACACGCTGGATGCCATTCACAGCTGGAAAAACTTGTATTGGCATTTCGAATGTGTCGAGTATTACCAGTATACTCTGATTAGGGTCTAAAATTAGTACCTTACATATATAGATTCTGTTCGCTATTTTCATTGTTAACTTTTAAATGTCTCATTTCAGCATTTCCAGTGGTAACACCTTCAGTGGAAATAAACTAACATCATTCTTTCCTTATATTCTCAGTGTGAACGCTAATCTTTCCATATTCGGTAAATGTGATGTTTAAATCAGTCGTTAGTAAGGAACATTTACACATAATTATAACAGAAACGGTAATCTAGGGGCAGAAGGATTGGATTGTTTTACCTCTGAGCGGCACTTTTTTGCACACCATGGGCTAAATGGCCAGGTCACATGGACCCCAAAGGCTCGGAGAAGGTTGGGGGAGGGGACCCACTGGAACAGCTGTTGGGAGAGAGATGGTAGCCTCCCGTCAAGGCCATCCAGCGTGTTCTTTAACGTGCGCAGGGTATGGCTCTCCCGCACACGGGGCCACGGCTTAACGTCCCATCCGACGGACGGCGGCCTTTTCAAGCCCATCGGTGTCCCCTACTGACCGTGGGCGGGGCGGGGAAATTTTGCGGGGATAAATCTCAACGCTGACCCAGCTGGGACTCTAACCTGGGAACTACAGATTACGAGCCTGGCGCGCTACCGACTGAGCCACCCCCGCCCCGAGGGGCAGAAGGAAATGAATTTTTTTTTTATAAGTATATTTCAATAAAACTTTAACTATTTATTTATGTTTCACGTGTATCTGTTGAATATTAAAAAAATAATTATGTCCTTCTACTTTCTGAAACAGTGGGCGAAAGGATAACCATATCTGCAACCCCGAGAAATATAATCTTTTATTTTTACATTCCGACTGCACGGAGTCCTTTCTCGAAACAACCTAGAAACGTTGCAGGTTTGGTAACCAAAGCTATTGTATGAACGCTTTAATTCTCCTTTATTTATTTATTTACTAACAATGTATTCGAACCCGACAACCAACGTAGAATAACCTAGACCAATATTTTAGGAGTAACAGCGCATACGAAAAAAAAATGCCAACTGCACGCGGTGTTTCCATGTTCTCACCCTCCGAAGTACTGACCGCGCCCAAAGCTTAACCTCTGGCATCAGACGAGAACCAGTGTGTTCAACTTGCTATGGCCGTTGACATGCTAATTTTTTCTTCCTGCCTTATAAAGTAACACACATTATCAATAAGAGAACAATTCTTAAAGTAGGAAAAAACTGGAATGGTGCCAAAAAATTTCGTTAACGACAGTATTTCAAAAGAAATTACACTTTTTTAAAGATTGATTATTTTTCAATTTTATAACGGTTGTTGGATATTTATATTTCCCATTTCTTTTTCAACATAATAGCGTGCAATTAAACGTTACACACAAAAGTAATAAACACAATAAAAATATTTCTATTTACCCTACTTCTGCAATCCCTCCGAAGAGACTAGACTTATTTACTTTCACAGAGTAATTTTAATTTTCGTTTCCATGGTTATTACAACGACAGAGACGCCATTTCTTGTCACATCTCGGGCTAAACTGATAAATCACGACGACTCCCGATAGCTAAGACCATATTTCGATAACAGCACGCACTGCAAAAATTAAACAGATGGGATAGTCCAGTAAGTCGACCCACCGCGTGCTTCAACCTGAATGTTCTTTCGGACGGTGGCATAACTAAACGTCCCGTAGGATGGGTTTTCCAAGGCCATCGGTGTCGCATACTAACAGAGGAGAGGGGTAGGATTGTAACTCGGGAACGGTTTAAAATATTACGATGTGTCGATTGCGGCTCCGAACGGTTGGAAAACTTCCAAGGTGTAATTTGACCGACTAATATTCAAAGCGATTCATATTATTTTTTGTAATTCGGTGGCCGTTAGAATTGCGTTGAGGAAAATGCAAATGGAACACCGGAAATAATTATCGTTTTATCCTATAAAACATACAACCTGTTTCCACTCTGAGGTTTCATTTTTCTTTACATGTTCATGCCGTTCTCATCGTAAAACGTTATGAAATTTAGTGCCATCGAACCGCGATATTTTGATCTGCATGCCAATATATACTAGGAATCAGTGTCCTAGCATTTTTACCCCGTCATTAAAAGTAAATAATTACATAGGAAATTAAAATTCTGCAGTGTAATATTTAACTGCATGAAAAAGTATTAATCACCGTTGTTAAGAAAGACGTTTGCAAGAGATCCTACAGTTAAAAGTAATGAGTTTGATTTCGATTCGACAACGTTTATACGTAAATAGATAAAATAAAGACAAGTGAGTAAACCTCTGTTGCGAATAGGAAATACTGTTGCAGCCTCACTTCCGGCGAATGAGAAAACATTGCATTCCAAAACCTCAGTGTCGACGTCATTACCTTATTATTGGAATTCAAATTTAAGTGATAGTAAATAAACTATCGGAAAGCGCCGTCTCGTTTCGGTCATTGCAGTTACCTTGTGAATACCATGATGAAGTGAACAGAGTTCGTGGAATCGCATTTACCTACACATTGCTTACCGCGAAACAATAGGAGTATAATAAACCTAGTTGTGTGAGATAAAACGAAACCTTAGTACGCCAATAACGACACGGACTGTATTCCTTATCCCCTTCAAGTGTAACCAAGCACTGGGCCACTCGAAAAACATCAGGTAAATCTATTTAATTATTTTCCAATCTTCGCCACCACACGGAATTTAATGGTTTACAACCACTGGCTGGACTAACCCTTAAGTAATATAAGCACCTGCTTAGGATACCAAGGGAAGGGGGGCACCGACGATTTTTCCCCTAGCAATAATGCCCTTACCTATCAATTCTTTCACTGACACACTCGACTTTTGACGTTACTTTTTCCATTGTCCTTATCTGCAGTGTTCGACTTTAATCTGAATTCTAAAAAAAAAATATTGAAGGTGACAGTCAAATCGCTAGAGTGCAATACGTTTGACTGTTTTTACAAATTTTTTATGAATGAATTTCGCTGTTTTTCTATTCATTATAAATATATATAAAATCCATATTCTTTTTTGTGACTTTTTAAATTATAGCTTACGTATTTTCAGACGCCAAGATCAAACGAATTCAATTAAGCAATGGAAAGGTCCCCGGAGTTACCATTGCTCGATCGTGGTTACGCCATTATTTGGCCTTATTTAAACCCTAATAAGAAAGTACCAAGTTGCTCTACGTCACCACCCGGAAAGGCGTATTTCAAGCCCTACAGTTAACTACAAAGTTGCTCTTCGCATTAAATGTAAGCGCACTATAAATCAAATTAATTATTATTCTTTAAATGTTTCGTGTTGTTTTCACATTTCCGTAACTAATAATCTTTCTAGTTTATATTTCAACTTTTTTGGTTACCGGCGTTCCGTGGCCGAGTGTTTTGCACGCATGGCTACTGTAAAGTTAGAGTGTTAGTTTAAATATCTTTATAAGTAAAGACCAACATGGCGACTACACAAGCGACATATACGTACGGTGACCATATTTTTTCGGAGAAAATACACGACAAAACACAAATTGTTTCATAATGAAAAAAAAAAACAGGTTGCGTTTATTTGTTTCATTAAAACTAAAAATCTTTATAACATTTATTATAAAATATAAGCATACAATAGCATTTTAAACAACCATATTACTTAAAAAATTTATTTATGATTTTTCTCACAAGAATGAACTTAATAAATCAGGTTTATGTTTTAAAAATCATGAAACTGTATACAATTCATATCAAAGTTGCATTTGGTATAAATGCAACTTTGATTGTTGTTTCGATTTTTTATTTTGAATGAATGTTTTCAAATTGAATGTTTCGATTTTTAATTTTGTTTTTTCACTGCTCCATATATTGTTCGCTAATCAAAATACTCGTGCAGTTTCCGTTACAAAATTTTATTTCCGATGGAAGATATATGGGACCCGATCCGGTGCTCTGTATTTGACATTTGATCTTACGAATACGTTAAATATTCCACTGCTTCGGTGTAATGGAAGCATTGATCACCATCTACGGATTACGATCCATCTGGCAAATTTGCAAACTCGAGAAAACTATCACTTTCAATCATCTTAATGAAACAGCACTATGCAGGGAAAAAAACTTTACTTATGCAGAAAATCTGTACGAAATGCCCATCAGTTGGGTTGTTTTACCTCTGAGCGGCACTTTTTTGCACACCATGGGGTAAATGGCCACGTCACATGGACCCCGAAGGCTCAGAGAAGGTTGGGGAACGGAACCCACTGGAACAGCTGTTGGGAGACAGATGGTAGCCTCCCGTCAAGGTCATCCAGCGTGTTCTTTAACGTGCACAAGGTATGGCTCTCCCACACACGGGGCCACGACTTAACGTCCCATCCGACGGACGGAGGCCTTTCCAAGCCCACCGGTGTCCCCTACTGACCGTGAGCTGAGCGGGGAATTTTGCGGCGATAAATCTCAACGCTGACCCAGCTGGGAGTCGAACCTGGGAACTACAGATTACGAGCCTGGCGCACTACCGACTAAGCCACCTCCGCCCCGAATGCCCATCAGTACAATTTATGAAGAATCATGATAACGAGCCTTCAGTCGAACAAACAACCACTTTCACAGAAGTAATCGCACTCCAGCTATGGGAATAAAAGGAAACAGTTAATAAATAAAACAATGACACAGAGGAAATTGCATTCTACCCAAAAAACTAAATTATGGACTCGTTAATGAAATATCCTTTCGAAATACAAATGCAACCAAAATAAGTAATCATATGGCAAAACACCAACTACTATGCATATATATATATGGCACAATCACCGTCAAAGATAAATCTCGCTGACTATCAGGGACCATGTAACTCTTCTGGCAAATGAAACGTCAAAAACCAACTGTACAGATCATAAAAATGTTACCGAAATGATATTGGAAAAGAAGAAGTAACAGGAGTATTGTTAATAATGAAGAAAACAACACACTAGCAGCAAAAGTATGTGGTAACTATTTATGTTGCACTACGGGTTCGCAACTTTTGTCGTGGTATTTTTGCAAACTGAGTGTGCACACCTGATAGCCTTATTAAATGAAAAAAATAAAATAAAACACCCCCTCAAGCAGCTGCTTGTCACAGAAGTCCGTCAGCAGAAAAACGACACAAACAGCGATGCTTTACCCGGGACTCGAACCCAGGTCCCTTAGATCAGTAGCCAAGCGCGCTAACCACTGGGCCATGAGACGGCGAATAACCGACTTCCCCCTTTTCCACTGCATGCGTTCTGTTTCCGGATCTCATGCTACTCTCTCCCACCACCTTTTCCTTTTGCCTGCCTTCTGCATAGCCTTTTCTTTTTTCATTAGCGCCATGCACGTTGCCACCGCGCCATTCACAAATTTCGTTGATTTCGATTCCAGGCGTCGAAAATGCTGCGAATGACATTAGGATTCCTTGTAGAGTTGTATATTAATAAATATGAAAAAATTTTCTAAAGCGTAGCCTTCTTGAAAGTCAGCAGTTTCTTAAAAAAATATCATTCTTGAAGCTTGAGAAACGATGCTGTATTGAAGTCATTGACTGATGTGAGAACTTTCCACCAGTTTTAGTGAGTTTTTTCAGTGTTTTTCTTCGTTTCTCTAAGTGGTTTCGGTTTGACGTGAACTTGTTTACAAGTTGGTGCCAGCGGCCATTGCTACGGGGCCAACATGGCTACCCGTCAACAGCTGGAAACCGAGCGGCGGTTGCAGCGTAAACTCACCTGCTGCTTCAAACACGAGTCCTTGGACTATAAAACGATAGCCAAGGACATTATGAAAAAAGATGGGAAAGGGGCACTTGAAACTGTGCAGTTCGTCGCTCCTGGAGTGGCATATATAACCTTCGTCAAACAAGAAGTTGTGATGAGTTATGTCACTAAGTCCCCGTATGTATTGGAAGGAGTTACGATTTCGGTTAATCGCCTTGACAACGATGAGACGATTGTATATATTAAGCGCTTACCGATTGAAATGGACTCGGAAGTCATTTCGAGCCATTTCAGTCAATATGGCAAAATAACTTCCAATGTCCGTGAGAGATATAAAGACGAAGAAATGTCGCATCTCTATACGGGAACAAGAGTGATCAAAGTAGCAATGACCAAGCCGATCCCTAATTTCTTCAAGATCGGACGCTTCAACGGCATGGTCTCATACTCTGGATTGCAAAAAGTGTGCAAGAAATTCAACCAGAGTGGTCATGTCGCGAGCGATTGTGAAGTAGAGATCTGCAGTAATTGCAAAGGCGTAGGACACGTCTACGATAAATGCGTTGAGCCTTGCGGGAACTGCCGCGACGTAGCGCACAAACGCTACGAGTGCACGCGGCGTACTTTCGCCAATGCGGCAGCGCTCGCGTCAATGTTGAACCTACCGAGGAAATCAAGGATAAGACGGAGGAAGCTCCAATAAGCTTGAGAATACTAGAGAGGAAGTTAAAACCTCGGAAGCTAGTAGTAAGGGCGATAACCCCTTGAATAGCACCACAGAGGTTATCAAGAAAGACGAAGAAAATGCGAAAACAAGCCCCTCCCAGAGTCCTCAAATAGAGAAGGACACAGATGCAACAATTTTTCCTGAAACCCCACGTGCAGTGGAAGAAAATCAGGAAGTTGAGGAAATACAAAAAGAAGAAGTACAAAATAACGAGCCCAATACAGGCGAAAAAAATTCTTGTGAAATGGTCCAATCGACCTCAAACATAGAAGAAGGAATGTCAACTGACATTGAAGAAACCGACAGCTCCAAGCAAAATTTAAAAAGAAAGTTGGCAAAAAAAATCTGAAAGCCAATGAAAGAAGAAAAAAAAAAAATTCTTACAACCAGCAAGCAAAGGAAAAACAAAAAGACAGAGAAATTAAAACCCAAGAAGAAATTAAGTTTTGCAGACTTCTTGACCGACGAAGCAAAAAGTTCGGTGCAGCATGGGAGTGGCCTTTTGGACTTTAAGTACTCCAAGTTGTTAAATTATAAGTACTATGTTTTTAAGTTTTTCTCTAAAGAACTTTCAAGATTTGCCAGGCTTTTTTTAAAAAAACAGTAATTATAACAGGTATTATATTCATTTTATTTACCTTATTATCTATTTACATTTCTTTTTCCTTATTTATCTAACAAATTTTCTATATATTCATTTTTTCAATTACTCACCTGTGAGTGAGTATCATTCCCTAATTGAGAATAGTAATAAAACATACCACAATTACTTATCCAGAACCTTTATGGGACATAATTATGTTTATCTAAAATTACTTGAAAAGTATTTTAATCTTATGATTTTAAGAGTTATTTATTATTTTACTCATTGTATTGTTTCCTTTTGCAGCAACTCTAAAGTGGCTGCTGACACAGGGGCCCTTTACAAGGGTTCTCTGTTAGTCCTCACTTGTTATATCACCTTTGGGTGTCAATTCCTTTGCTGCAACTTAAATGTTTGTATAATTTGGTATATCTTTATGATTCTTTCTCCTATATTTATCCCACTCACACATCCCCACATCACACCTGTCATTGCCACAACAACAGTACATGACAGTCTCTCACATTGATTTCTTCTCCAACATTTATTTATACATAATTACTCCTCTCCTACTTTACTACATCTGGATCTTTCCGAGCAATCTGGTTGATTTTTATATATTTGTTTTTATTATAACAACTATCTTACACTTTGTTTTGACTTGCATTATTCACTCATATGTTCAGAAAACAATAATGTGTTAAAATTATCTCTCTGGCAAACTAACAAAAAATAACTCCAAACATGGATATCATTCTTAAGTTCTACCTAGCAAAAATAAAGAACAGTACTGTAAAACTTTAAACTTTCATCCATCTATAGCCATTACTGCTACAAAGTCTCATCTACTTGTGTTGCACATTTCCAGACATTATTCATAATATGAAGAAACTGAATCATAACTACTTCTTCAACTCTATCCTCACTAATTATACCATCATCTTTACTCGAAAAAAAATTAATCCACATGAACTTGTCAATTTATTAGGTGCCATTAAATTACATTCATGTGTCCAACAAGTCTTGAAGAAAATATGTGACAAAAATATTTATTATCTTGGCACTCTTAAATTTATTATTTTACTAATTGATATTTTTAATTTGACTATCTTGCTTTTTTTAAAATGTTGTGTGACAGGTCAGTTCAGGCCACCAAGTAGCCAAATTTTTTTTCTTTTTCTTATTTTATTTCTTTTTTTTCTCCTACTTTTTGGTGGACCCTTACTGGCCTGCCACTTCTGGTCTACTGTATATGGAGTCTCCTTTTTTTATTATTGGATCTCTCTGGTTTCTTTTCCTCCCCTTCTTTTTGTTTGCATTTTTTTCCTTTTTCTTTTATGGCCTATTATACTGCAAATATTCAGATAGACACTAAGGTGTCAGTCCCTCAATGTGAGAGGCTTTACACTGGAGAAACAGAGTGTCATCATTGGTCACTTTATGCAGACTGATTGTGACATTCTGTTTCTCCAAGAAACTTATTTCCCCAACACTAGAAGAATACTACATTTTACACATTTGTTTCCACAGTTATCCTACTTCTCAAATGGTACCTCTATGAGCAGAGGAGTAGGCAAAATTATTAACCACAACAACAGAAACATACAGCTACTCAGATACAACACAGACACTGAGGGCAGAATATTATCAGTCGACATTAAATTTCGCAACTATGTTATTAAACTCATCACTGTATATTTACCCAAACATACCACATCACATTACAATTTTTATCAAGACTTAAGACAACACATACAAAACAACTATGATGGACTTATAATTGGAGAGGACTTTAACAGTATTGTTGCCCCACACCTGAACAGAGTTCCTGCTACAAATTACACGCCTACCTCACAGGCACCTCATTTTTCAAAATTTGTACATGACATGGACCTCATTGACATTTGGAGGCATATGAACCCAGACAGTGCAGGCCATACAAGATTTGACAAAACACATAAAACAGGTTCCAGGCTGGATAAAATATTAGTCAGCAGAAACATTGTCAAGACATACTACAGAAGCTACACTACTGATATCAACTCACATACGTGTGAGGTCAGTGATCACCTCCTTGTGCATGCACACTTTGATTTACACCCGAGAACACAGGAAGATGAATACAACACTCCTAGAAGACAAGGAAATACAGGAAAAAATTGCTGACTGCATTAATGAGGATGTCAACAAGACCACCAAGTTTGATCAGAACTGGTGGTAAAATTTACAAACTAAAATTAGAAGACTCTTCAGAACAGAAGGTATCTTTAAAGCACAACACCTAAAAAATGAAATTAATGAAACCAAAGCACTTTTAAAAGCAGCCACAAATGGTACACACTTCCTTAAAAAACAGAGATTAGACACCACATATCACGAACAACAGATACACAAACTTAAACACAATCTTCAGCAATTATACAAACAACAGGGACATATTATCATAGAGAGAAATCATGATGTCCAAATTGCTGAAGAAGAAAATTGCAACAACTTACTTACCAGATTAAAACATAAAAATAGACAAAACACAAACCTAACTGAATTAGAAGTAAATGGATTAAGAACACATGACACACAAATTATCTTAAAACACATACATGAACAATATACCAAACAATATCGACATAGACAGACAGACAGACACCAATAAACTTTATGAAACAGAACAATTTGCCAACAAAATTTCTCCACACACAAAAGACAAGTTAGAAAGTGATATTACAATACAAGAAGTTAAACAAGCTATTTTCAGTTTTAAATTAAAGAAGAGCCCCAGAATAGATGGTCTTCCTATAGAATTCTATAGAACATTCTGGAATATCTTAGAAATACCTTATACAGAATTTTTACACACTATAATAACACTGAAACAAATGACACAAGACATGAAAACAGGTCAAATAGCACTGCTATGCAAAAAACCTGAACAAGCACACTTATTAGACAATTGGAGACCCATAACACTTCTTTAAACAGACTACAAAATACTCAGTAAAATTATCACCAACAGACTAACACAGGCAATGCCAGAAATAATTTCAATTTATCAATCCTGTGCAGTCCCCAAGAGACACATTCATAACAATAACAGACTCCTCACAGACATAATAGAATATATCAATCACAAAAACATAAGAGCTGCCATTATATCTTTAGATCAGAAGAAGGCCTTCCACTCGACTCGCTATCACAGGAAGCAATATACACTGCACTAGAAATATATGGTATTGGACCCCGATTTATTAACATTATACATACACTTTATTCGGACATACACTACACTGTTCATCTCAATGGACATTTCTCTAACAAAATAGCAGGGAACAGAGGGGTGAGGCAAGGATGCCCTCTGTCACCATTGCTTTTTGTTGTAGTTAATGACTTTTTCATTAGACATATACAAAATGATACGCAGATTTCTGGAATCCCCATACCAGGAACCAGAAACAGATTAAAAGTTTCAGCCTACGCTGATGACCTGGTTCTTTTTACAACAAATGAGTTTTCCATAGATAGAGTTTTTAAAATTTATGATCTTTTCTCTAAAACTACAGGCCTGTCCCTTAACACCAGTAAAACAGCTTCCCTATGTTGGGGCACATGGGACAGGTCATTCCTGACAAAGATTGGTTGTACAGATGACCCTATCAAAATTTTACGAATACAATATAATAGATTTGGATTTTGTAAACAAACCTATACAAATTTATTAAATAATATAGAAAACACAATTACAAATTGGAAGGATTACGAAATTTCTACGTATAACAGAGCTAAACTCATAAAATCCAGCATAATTCCCAAAATCACCTACATAGCCACTGTAAATCCTCCTGACAAGACACACATAAACAAATGAAACAAACTTATCTATGACTTTATTTGGAATGGCAAGCCAGAGTTGATTAAACGTGAAACATCACAAAATCCAATCAACCTGGGTGGACTTGCCATTCCAATTATTACCACAATGTCAAAGATTATTTATTTAGAACATATACAAAGAATATTAAGCACACCTACTGTCCCCTCTTTATTTCTCTTGAATTACTTTGCCTTCTTTCACACCAAACACATATGCACACATAACAGTTATAATGGGCCCAAAAACACAGAACACAACACAAATTACAAACTTCTACCTTCCATAGTTACACTAGTACACAAAAAAGGTCCAATCCCCAACCCTATTAATAAAACACAGCTATACACAACTATCCAGACTTTCAACCCTACCAACTTTCAACAGTTATACCCAAATATCAATTGGCCTAAGGCCTGGACCAACATTGCCAGCACAGACATTGAGAAAACTATGAGGAATTTTAATTGGAATGTAGCTCATAATATTGTTTACACAAATTCGAGAAGAAGACATTGTGGCTTCATTGCTTCTCATAATTGCTTTAGATGCCCTACCCGAGAAAGTATTGATCATCTAGTTTACCACTGCTGGTATGCTATCAAGATCTGGACAAAAGTAAGCCAATGGCTCCAGATAGCAAGACCTTTGTTAAGAGCAGTTAGATTCCATGATTTACAACAGTACCCCAACAAGAAACATTACATCATCAATTTGGTAATTAGCATTGTTAAATACCAAATTTAGTTATCCAGATGCCAACTACAGCACGAACATACCACCACGGCTATTTTGGAAAAAACTAAATTGATTACGAAAGTTTATAGAAAGAGACACAAGTCTGTCCTTGCACATGATAAATATATTCTTTTGTGGTGTTTACCACATATTTAATCAGTTCACACTTCCTTCTTGCTCCACTCATTTGTATTATTTTTCCTATCTTCCTTCTTCTTTCCTCTTCTCACCTTTCGCTCAGTCCCTCCCCCCGTTATATTCTTCCCCCCCCCTTCTATTTCTCTTGCCACCTCTCCTTTTTCATATTACCTTTCATTCTCACTATCAAATTATCCTTGCCTTTTTACTTTACCCATATGCTTCAATTAACTCCTTTTGTTTCAAACCCATTACACACTATCAGAACTTTAGCGCCCCCCCCCCCTTATCGTAACCAATTTTTTTATCACTTTTAACCCTATCATAAGACAATGCATATTTTTAACAGTTCATAGAGTGTTTACTTGTGGGAATCAGCCATGGGGTTCTCTTGCAATTTGCATTCCCATGGCCCCCCACAATTTCTCTTTTCGGTTTGTTTTAACAAGTTTGAGTAAACAGGTTGCAAGGTATCTGCCCCCACTGGTCGCATTTGGCCATATGAGTAGACACCAGCATAGAGCAATACTGTAGTGTGTTGGTGGCCGCATTTTCCGCCCCCCTCCCTAATTGTGGGAGCTGTGGGAGGGGAGGGGGGTGTAGTGGCCTCACTTCACTGCAGTGTTTAAGATTTCAAAAGTAGACCTTGCCCATTGAAATTTTCAAACAAATGAAAAATTTCTAATTACCGATGGAATATTTTTGGATAGCCCGGTTTGTTTCGCTAAGAACCGGGACTGACAAATGGAGATAGAGTTTGGAAAGTAGTGAGTGAATTTGTAATGTAAAACAATTCGAAGTTGATAAAAGGATTATTCTAATAGAAAAGGTTTTTAAGGGGATAATAGGCTTTCTATGGTGAAGGGAATTAGAGGTATAAAGCATTAGTATTGTATATTTTTTTCTTTGTTGGCTATGGCTAGGCTTCGTGATTTCTATTTCTTTTCGTGAATGCTAGGTGTTAGGGTACGTTTATACGATGTGTGTGTGGGGGGTTATGTTGTCAGGGGCGGGAATTGTTGGGCGAGTGCGTTTCTCAGATGGCCATGTTAATACTTACTGGGTGTGTGGGGTGGGGATGAATAAGGCAAAGGGAGATTCAAGCGAAGTGAGGATGGGCGGGTGGAGGTGGTTGCGACTGCGTTTCCGGGCATCCGACGGACTTTTCAAAAAAATACATCAGACGGACTTCCTGTTTTGCTTTACATCTGATACGATTACTAAAGAACTTTAAATGTTGCATGTACTAATTTTGGATTAAATATGTGGGCCGCTACCGGAAGTAGTGCAATACCGGTCCAACCCGTGACAGAGGTTGAGCAAGCTCAAAGCACTCCGTCGAACTACAAAAATAAGATTAATATCTTGATTTCATATAGAAATCGTATCAGATATTAAGCTGATAAGAACAGAGGAAAAAAATCTTTATTCATCGAATATTTCATATACAAGAATTGTTAAATTGTGATAATTAAGTAGATTTCAGCCTCACGGCGCACATAAAAATAGTACAGAGTCTTCTGTCCCAACAGGGCATCACAAAACAACACGAGAGGAAAGAGAACCATAGTCTTCAGCCTATTTGGCACACAATAAAACGCGGTAGAAACAATAATCAGACAGCGTAAACATTCATGACCTATTAAATTAAGGCCATACATCAAGGAACACAGAAGACATTAGCACTAGAACTCACAATAAAACACAGTAAATCATTCCCTCCGTTCGCCGGGGGCGCACAGTTAACCCCGACGTTAAAAAGATAAGATACATAAGTTTAACTTCAATTCATATAGTCAACTGATCACAATCGTCCAAATAAAAAAATATGTAAAAGTCAATATCGTTCAATATAAACCCATCCCTTTATATGCAGTACCACCTGCTCGTCAGGAATCCCCCTCCCATACGTGGTCCACTACAATCCACTAAAAAATAACAAAATCTCAACCCTCCCTCATTGCATCATAGTACCGAATCCATGATGCACGTCATCCATTGTAAAAAAAAAACCAACTAACCAATATCCATGCTCAACAACCTCACCACCCCTACCTCACAATCGTAACTCATCCGTCACACTACCCCACCAGCCCCCCACGTAAAGAACCATCCCCAAAATAACCCAATTAAATCAGGCGATTTAATTTGGAGATTTAAGCCCCAGGGAAGTTAGTGACCAACCCAGGACCCGGGCCAACCATTCAACTCGACGGACGGCATCAACATCCTTCAGGGAAGTTCACCCTCAATCGCTTCATGTAGTGCCGAGTTGATCACCATATATTCATCACCTTATGTTATTACAATATAGTTAATCACCTTTTATTCATCCCATAATTTCAAGTAACCCACCATCAAATTGACTCCTATTAATTCCTGAATTAGTTCCCCAAGGGAACTTTCCAGAATCAGTTGCATTAATATCACCTAGTACATATATGTGAGTGAAGAAAATTGGGGGAGCCTTTAAGTTCATCGTTCCATATTTAAAAAAAAAGAAGTAGCTAAAGCCAATCGGCAATTTGACACATATCAATCAAGATAATTTGGTACTTGTACTAACGTTGTTACACGGTAATCGTGAAGTCCCTTCAAAGCAAGGCAAAGCGGGGGGGGGAATGTCGCATGACCGTACATATCCCCCAAGGAACCTCCATAAACCGAGGGCTAGAAGAAAAAAAAAAAAATAAGATAAAAAAAAAAATACTTAATGACTCCAGAAAGTTAAGCCCAACCCTGGACCCCGCCAAAAGAAAGAGTCTCAGACGGATGGCGCATCTCTCCCATCCCCTAAAATTCCTCCACTAACACACTCATTATACAAAATTAATTATTATAGTTCCATCAGTCCATACTTGCAAACAGGTTCCGGACACCCTCCAATTATAATTTAAGTCAATACCCCTGTTATCATCTGTTTATTCTAAGATTCGCTCCCCAAAAGGGGAACCATCCAGAAAAAGATTGCATTGTGACATGTTATACTATTGCATGTGGTAACGAAAAAATAGGGTCCCAGTAATATTAAGGGTCATTTATTTACTTTCAGAAAGGTGGCAGAATCCACTCTATCAAATCCAGATGTTAATTGGTGGGCGCTAGTCACCACTCAGTCCCCTCGGCAGACGGTGCCCCATCATCCCCGACGAAGCTCATCAGTCGGTACCCCAATTACATACGCATCAACTACTGTTCAAGATAGTAATTTAAAAAATTTTGTAATATATGGCTTGGGAATAATAGAAAATAAAAAATAATAACTAACACAGGACCCCGGCAAAAGCAATCGTCGACGGACGGCGCCTCGTGCCACTAAAGAAGATCCACTACAATAGCATTATTACACGCACATCCCATGATATTTAATCAATTAGCCCAGGGGGGGGCTCATTTGTTTTTAATGAAAGGGGGGGCCCACACACCCCAAAGTACCCCATCATCAACCCAGTCCAATTTAATGGAAGAAAAACCATCAGCGCCAGTTACCCAGCCGATCCCCCGTCTCATAATGAGACACCTAATAGTCGGGGACCAGCTCACATGTCAGTACTTCCAATCCCCCAATGCAAAACTAGGGAAATCCCCAGGAACCTCACTGGAAAGAACTTAGTATTTTACGCCTCCTGTAAAGGGAGATCCCAGAACCCATAAACTATATGCTAGCCCTCTATAAAATATTAGTGATTATTGTATAAGGAAAGTCACCTCACATTAATACCAGATGGCGCCAGTAATATAGCCCGTTTGTCATAGTGGAGGGAAAAAAAACAATCCTCAATGCGTGTTAACACAATCAGAGTTGTATTGTCTCTGGCCCGTTACGTGTTCGACATAAATATTACGTGACCATTCGATGGTTCTAGAGACAATCAATTTCCTCATCAGCTTGGCATATTTCGCTGATATTCCACAGCTGATCAAGACAGGATCATTATTGCAATCCCATGATCCTAACGAGCCTACCACAATAGCGTCAACCAGCGCCAATTTCCCCAGCGCATTGTAGTAGTTGACAATAGGTTGGTACTTTTCCTCTTTCCTTTTCCTTGCCGATTCAAAAGAAGTAGGACCATCTTCAAACGGCACCGTGACATCCACTATGTGTATGACTCCATCCTTGCCGGTGAATACGAGGTCCGGACGTAAATTCTCCTGAATGTTAGGGAACCTCTTGTTACAGCATATATCACTCGTCCCTTGTGGCAGTGCCTTCCGTATCCGCTCTACAATCTCATTATGACGCAACTGCCAGGCCGCCGCATGAGGCTTACAATGGTTCAAGACATGCGGTATGGTCTCGAACCCGTAACCACATCTCCTACAACGTTTGTCTCCGTTCCCGAACCGCTTAGAGCCATTCAAACATAGACATCCCACTCGTGCCCTAAAGATGAAGCGCCAGTCACAGAAACGGGTATAATCACCGAACTTGACAAAATGGTTTGACGCGGGATGTGACGAGAAACAGATGGCCGTTTTGCCTTGGTCCTTCTTTTTACACAGTGATTTCAGGTAGCACAGGGCATTGGAAAATCTTAGATGTTTAATTAAGTGCCTACCTCCCGTATCGGAGCATGTCCATATCTCGTCGTTTTTGGCACAGATCTTTAATTCTAAGCCGCATGCAGAGGAAGAGGGAGCCCATCTCATTCCCAGTCTTTTTCCAAGCCGTCTTGAGGCGGCCCTTAACCTCGACCAAATTGTGGATATGTCCCCACTCTCACGGAGGAAACGTCCAGTTGACACACCATTTAAAAAATCTACCAAGTCCTGTGTCTCCGGTAGATCCCCGATTTTTCTTTTGACAGTGCTTGTTAGTGAGTCCATTGCAATTCTTTTAACGAGCAGGTCCCTTGAGTTTATTATCTTAAACCCGTGTGCTACACACAAGATATCTATGAAATCATTACAGGGGGTAAAACCCAAACCCCCCATATCAGTCGGAAGATACAACAATTCAGGGCTCGCACGCTGCGGTAGATTCAACCAGATTTTGGCCTGCTTACGTAAAGTCTTGTCCAAGTTTGTCAAATGCTTTTTCATGATGGGAGAGTTTAGACAAGAATAATCCAGTCTGGTTAGTACAAACGTTTTTACCGCATGGACCTTTTGCCATGGGGTCAATGGAGCCGAACTAATCATCATTATATCATTCGTAGCACTAGAGATCTTTTCGTAAGGTGTCGGATCGTTTCGGAAGCCTGCAAGAATACCTAGGTATCTGGTAGACTCCTGGTCTAATAAAATACCACAGGGTTTCCCATCGATGTAGAAAGGGGTATTCCTCACCCCTACTTTCTTCCTGCAATCAAGATGGAGTGTACTACATTTGTTCTGATTAAAATTTAAGCCAGCCGGACGGCAACACTGACTTAAAAGATTTAACTGCGCCTGCAGTGCAGCCGGTGAATTCGCAGCTATCACCATATCATCAGCAAAATTTAGAATGGGGATGTCCTGTCCTAGTAAACGATATGCCAAATTTTTGCTCCTGATAATACTTCTGATGATAGGCTCAAGTGCCAGATTAAACATCAGGGGGCTTAAGGGGCAACCCTGCTTTACTCCTGTAGCCATCCTCAGGTTCCGTGTCCATCCATCAGAGGTACGAATGCTATTATGGCAGTTAGTATACAGATCCCTGATAGCAGTGATGTAAGAGGACGGCAGTCCCATCACTCTTAGTACCTCCCATATATACATATGGTTAACCGCCCCAAAAGCATTCTCCAAATCCAGCCAGGCGGTACAGCACTGTCTCTTATTTCTTCTAGCATCGTCCAGCATTTGCTGGAGAAGGAAAACAGAGTCGGCGCAGCCCTCAGTTTCGCGGAAGCCCCTTTGGCAATCGGAAAGTCTATTGTTGTCGTTGGCCCATTTACCAATTCTAACGCTTAGGATCCCAGTATACAATTTGGCAATTGTGTTCAAAAGCGCAATGGGCCTCCAGTTCCCAGGAAGTGCTCTATCTCCTTTCTTGTAAGCAAGCACAACATTTGCCATTTTCCATTCTTCCGGGACCCGGCCCATTTTCATACAATAATTGAAAATAGCTGCAAGAAGGTGGCAGCCCGGATCTACAGACTTCCAATCATTGTAATAGAGACCATCCCTCCCCGGAGCCGTGTTAGAAACCTTGGATAATTTTTCAAGAATTTCAGCCCCGGTGAAGGGGGACAAGAGGGAATCGTTACTCTCTAACGTAGGACGATCAAAATCAGTTAGTAAGCCCTCATTAATCGTCGTAGGTGAGGCCATGTAGATTGCCCTAAAATGGTTCTCCAAAGTCTCCGAAGGAATGTCACAGTGAGGGTTCGGTTTGTTCACGATCTTTTCAAATGTCTTCTTTGCATTTGTCCTATACTCCTTCTGTAATCTGGAGGCTTCCCATCCATGATACTCTAGCTCACCCCTCCGCAGTGGGTTATCATTCCTCCGTGGTCCCGAGGAATAGGTCCATCTATTCCCTCCCGGACGACTCACAACTTCGGCCCCAGGGCCTTGTCGGCGTCTATGCTTCTCCGTAGCAACCGATCTGACAAGGGCGTTAACCGTTGCCTCGAAATCTTCCCAGTTTAATGGCCGCTGTAGACGATCCAGCCAAATTCGTTGCCGGTCATTAAGCATCAGAGGAGGTGGCTCATCTTCCTCAATAATCTCTAGCCATTCCTCAGTTTCCTCAATTCCCTCGCAGGGGGGGACATCACCAATGGAAGCAGGCTCAACCCTTGACATAAGGGGGATGTTACTATATCGCCCAGGCGAGCTCACCGTCACAGCACATTCCATTGGAGGATCCATTGTCCCTTCAGCTTCAGGGGTCAAGATGTTTCTCCTATCCCAGGTAATATCGGAAATCCCAACCAAGGTTTCCAGATTATCATCAGTCATATTCGGAATAAGTTCCAAGGGAGCCAGGATCTCAGTAGTCTCCGGCCGAAGAGGGGGGGCAGAACATTCCGTCCAATCCGCTTCCAGAGCATCGCTTCTCGGAGGGAGGGAGCAACCAGCATCCAAACCCTCATTCCAGCGCTCGTTCCATTCGTCCAACACCGCTCCAAACTCCGCAGCTCCAATCAATGCATCACTATTCCTCCCATTCATATTAATCACCCCCTCAAGGGAAGGGGGGGGGGCCCCACTATGACCCAACACCAGACTAGGCGTTCCCCGTGGTCCAGTACAAGATCCCGTACCATCTTTATCTTCAAAATCACCAGAATGCTCTTCCTCACTCAGAGGATCCAAAGAGGGCCATTCGAAACCCGTTACATCACGATCATCAACGATCCTCCAAACCTCGTCATCCATTTCCAAAATCTTCTCGAGATGGCATTCCGTCTCGGCGAATAATGACTCAATACTTATGTCTTCCAGGTCATGGTCAAGCCCCAAACAGGTGAGGTCATCATTCGACCCCTTCGTAGAGGAGGGACGGTCCAGTAAATTTGAGGGACCTCCATCATCATTCCTTATCTGTGAGCTGCTACATGGAGAATTATCAAAATGCTTAATCATAGTCGTGATGGCATTTTTCCATTTTGTGTCGTCATGGACAGTAGACTCTAATGTATCGAGAACCCACTCTAAATCCTCCAAGGAGGATCTACTCAGTCCTCCTTTAAGGGTGTTCTCTCCCCCGGTCCATGGGGAACATGTGTTTTCTAATTCGCTCGCCTTCTCCAGAGGGGGCATCGGCAAGCACTCACTAGTAGATGTAAGAATCGCTCCCTGGTTAGGATCCCTAATCACTGTCCTATTCGAATCCTCAACTTCATTAACCAGGTCATTTACAATATACAGCTTAGTGGGATTCGAACCCTCACCGCTTACCTCCGAGAATGGCCTCGGCATATTCAGCAACAAATCGCCATTCGTCGTGACCAAGGGGGTAAGTGTCTCCATCGGGGGATCTAGAGCTGTAGTCAGTGGTATATGTCTCCCCGCCCCTTCAGGGCAGCTCACTGGTGTCGAGGTAACCTCCTCATAGTATAAAGGCAACCCTGGATGTATGTCACCGATGTGCTTCTTCATATTTTTCTCATTATCCAGCAGATGAGTATAGCAGTAGCGACACTGCAAATAATATTTATACTCTGCATGTTTTTTCTTTAAGTGCTTCCCCAGATCACTATAAGCTCCGTACACTCCCGCTGTTCGCAGACCCGGTACTCCATAGCACAAGTTACATTTAATTATTTTCCCAAAGGGATAGGGAATGGGCAGTATTTTCAGTGAAGAGAGGTGAGGGGGGGTCTCATGAACCCGCTCACTCAACGCAATATGGACCATTGAATTCTTGGCATTTGCCCTAGTCAATGTATTCCGGTTCGACTCCCGGTATTCAGAGTTTCTATCATCAGAGCTAGAAGGGGGTGAATCGTCCCCTTCCCATCTCCAATCCCCATCATCATCATCCGTTATTGACTCCTGAAAAGAAGAATCCAGAGAACCATCACTGTCAATCGCAGAAGTCATTATGTCATTCTCACTCGATCCCGTACCCTTTCCGTTCCCAGTCAGCGCCCTATTTACTCTGCTGGCTGTCTTCCTCAATTTCCTGGTTGTTTCAATAGGGGGGGGGTTATTCAATAATTTCTTATTCTTTATTATCAGTATATCATTCCCGGCCTCCAGTGTAGTGGCCATCTCAGTCAGTCCACACTTCGACAGTTCCGTAGTCATATTACCCCCACCCATGGTGATGTTAGACTCAACCAAACGAGACATATCAAAACTCAAATCAAAGTTAACACTTTCCTTCACCATCATCTCCCTCCTCGACAGTTTGGCTAAACAGTCCACATTTGGGTGTGCATTACCCACATGTGCCTGAGTAATATCTAGGGTACTCCCATAATGATCACAATATCTACATGAAAATGTGATCCTAAACTCGCTATGATTGCGTTTGAAATGGCGCATTAGTCTAGGGTAATTCCCCGTATGATCATGTACACGAGCATCATGAGACGCCCCTAAGCATAGAACGCACTTTAACGTGCCAAATGGAAAAGCAATTATGATACATTTCATTTTAACGGTTTGACAAGCAATGATCACAAACCTAATGTTAGCCAAAAAGAAAAAAAACTCCAAAGAAAGTAAGCTAGACTATCCTTCAACAAAAGAACGAAGGACAGTAACATAGAGCAACCAGAACTCACAACCAGAATGAACATATGGCGAGGCAATAGTCCTAGGTGACGTGTCAGTCCAGTACATCAGCACCGGCAAGAAGACACGAGCTCAGAGGTCAGGTGCATGGAGAACCCGGATCACATCAGCGACACAAGGCAAAATGGAAGCACCCAGCACGTCGAGGATCTCAGGTAAACGAAAACCAGTAGCAGAGTCAACCGGAAAATAGCAGCTCATGGAAGCATAATCCCAGATAGTCCAGAAACCCGAAAAGTCGACAGCAGGAACGAACCGATCAATCAAGGTGCAGGTAGCAGTCACTGGATGGCGTTAGTCATCGCTTCTCGGCCCGGCATCCGAAACCAGCGAAATCAGTCAACGCTCAAAAAATACTAAAAGATCAAAAAACATCATGTATAGCAATAAACTAAGAGCATATATGTAAAAACACTAAAAAATTAACTACACTTTGATCTTAGCCAAAAGGCCGAGAAGCGATAAACAGTATTCTTTTTAAATTATTAATAATTTTCATAATCAGAAATTCATACACGGTAATTCGCGCGTAAGAATCCAAAAGTCCGTAGGCGAAGTCGCGGTAAAGTTGTTAGCGTGTGCGTTAAATCAGTCTGTTCTCCTGAACGGTTAGTCGACTTTATCCCACACAGAGAGCGACATATTTTTTAAGCCTCCATTCCCACCCTCGAGCGAACAACACGGGCCCGGCTGTCCGTCCGTCCAATAGCATCACTGATCACCGCGGACCGCACCTCTCGAGCCGACAAGTGGTGCCATCTATGGGTAGAGCGAAGGGACTAAGCGCATATGTAGATTGGGAGGTTGTAGGCCGTGAGGAGCAATTAGACTTTCCTGCTTCACCATATATTTATTCACCATATTTTTTCGGAGAAAATAAAGGACAAATCACAAATTGTTTCATAATGAAAAAAACAACAGTTTGCATTTATTATAAAATATAAGCATATAATAGCATTTTAAGCAATCATAATTTGGATATTTTTCACAAGAATGAACTTTTCTTAACCCTTTCAAGTGTCTAGCCTGAAAAACAGGTTTACATCCAGAGGCCAAATTTAACTTTAGAACTTTTTTCCCAAATAATTAGTGAAAGGAATTATGGCATGTTATATGCCAAATTAATCAACATTTAAATCTGGATTTTTTCAAAATATTTAACAAAAAAGACCATATCTTTCATTTTAATAGGACTTTTTTAGTCATGTAGTAAAAAAATGCATCTTGCAACACAAATAAAAATTTATAAAAAAAAAAGAACTAATAGAAATGATTTCTAAATAAAAAAAAAATTCTTGTTTAAAGAAAACATTTCTTCCATTCTTTCCACCTTCAAAAAAAAATACAGTGCATATGAAAATCTTTAAGTATTCATTTCATTTTTTTTAATTTAAACACATTTTTAATTATATAAATGTTACTTATCTCGTATAAAAGTGTAAGTTAAAATAGAGTGGCGGCATGAGAAAAAACTGAACTCCTAAAATTAGTGCTGCCAGCCTGTAAATACGGGTTAATAGTAAAGTAGCAAAAACACCGAGATGACGTCAGTACATTGAAGTTTTAAAAAAAATATATATATATAACTTTTATATATTTATTTTTTTTTAAAACCAAACCGGTCGGTTTTATTTTGAAAAAAAGAAAAATTAGTTCTTACGCTGAAAATCTTCCTTAGTATTTCCATAATAGTTAATATCAAAAATTATCAGCACAAGTTTTTTTTAGGTCTCCTTAAAGTCTTTACATGCACATAGCAATAAAAACAACACTGAGGAGAAAGGAAACAAATTGTAAATCCGTGCCTAGCATAATACATATGCAGCGGCGGGGGTGGCTTAGTCGGTAGCGAGCCAGGCTCGTAATCTGTAGTTCCCAGGTTCGAGTCCCAGCTGGGTCAGCGTTGAGATTTATCTCCGCAAAAATTCGAGGAGTCATTTCAAACCCTAAACATTTAACCTCTAATGATTATTTTATTTCCCAATCCAAAGAGGCTTAACGTGTTAGGGAAAAGAGTGAAAATATGTTCATAAATATAATAAAGGAATAAAAAAACACCCCCTCAAGCAGCTGCTTGCAACAGCGATCTAACAGGAGCCTGTCAGTTTCCCCGCCATAGTCGAAGGTCTGTGAGGGTGGTGACCCCTTTAATTACTTTAATACGCCATATATTAGATATGCGTTTGGTTGGGTTGTTTCATCTCTGAACGGTAGTTATTTGCACACAAGGGTCTAAATGGCGACGTCATAAAGAACCAGAGGGATCAGTTTAGGTTGCGGGAAGGTGACCGAATGTTATGAGACAGATGAAAAAATAGGAGATTGGTTCCAGGCGTGAAAAAAAACAACATACCCCCTCAAGAAGCTGCTTCCCACAGAGATCTGACAGGAAGCTGTCACTTTACATACCATAATAGAAAGTCTGTGAGGATGACAGGACCTCAGCACAAAAACGACACGTACGTCCATGCCTTACCCGGGACTCGAACCCAGGTCCCTTAGACGTGAAAACCGAATACAAATGAGTTGTTTTCAAACAAGTGATATCAAAATCTTGAAGTCTTTATTTCATTTTTATTAATTTTAAGACATTTTTAATTTTATAAACTTAAAAGTTTTCAAATTAAAACCGACCGGTTTGGTTTTAAACAAAATAAATATATAAAGAATTCTTAAATATTTTTTAGTTTTTTTTTTTTTACCTTTGTCGTGTTTTTTAACTCTGTAGTTCCCAGGTTCGAGTCCCAGCTGGGTCAGCGTGAGATTTATCTCTGCAAAATTCTCCGCCGTGCTCACGGTCAGTAGGGGACACCGGTGGGCTTGGAAAGACCGCCGTCCTTCGGATGGGGCGTTAAGCCTTGGCCCCGTGTGTGGGAAAGCCATACCCTGTGCACGTGCGCCATAATAATAATAAATTGGAGAAAACACAGAGGTGACGTCAGCAACGCGGTTTCTTCCCAGCATAATTTCTATAATGTGAAGAGGAAAAGTATTTTCAGTGTCTCCTGAAAGCCATACAACAAAACTATATTGTGAAATCACACTTTATTATTCAGTTCAATACATTTTCCAAACATATTTTCTCCTGAGGTCACTCACAATACCTGTCTGATGGACGAAATAAAAGGTGACATTGGCATAATACCTTAGTAGCAAAATATCTTATTCGATATCTTTTGCATTAGATATCTCTCACACCTGTACGACCTACGTGTAATATCGAATATAAAAAACGTTGCTTGCCGTAATATATAAATGAAGAACGCTGGAATATTTAACACGCAAAAAAAACAAACATTAAACGCAAAGTTGACATGAAACCTCAAATCACGTTCCGATTTCAGTTTTACTCTTAATAATTAGTGTATTGCACCGGATAATTATTTTCCATCTTGGCATTTGTAAAATTATCTTATCGTTCTTAACTTTAAAAACGCAAATAACGTAGTTCAAAAATAGGCCATTTCCATGGCTACAATTAATGGGAACCCTATTTCGTGTCAACACAAATATTTCGTACTCAATTCCTATTTATAGAAATATAATTGCAATTCTTTATTTCATCTCTCAATAAATAAGTTTTACCCCACCATTCACTATAGAACGAAATATTTATTCACCATAATCATAATTTTTAAACACTACAAACGTTCGGAAAAAGGGTTAAGGTGCGATGCCAATCCATTCCTATTTTTCTATCTTATTACACCACGACGTGCACATAAGTGTTAATTTTCCTTTCTGGGCCAAAAGAATAATATTAATCTTGAGATTACTCGCAAAAACCAAATTTTTTAGCGAAAATGACTTTTCAAAAACCGGAATTTCCAAAGCTTTAACGGTTGGTAAACGTACGTAAAGCCCTTCCACATCGCAGTACATCACTAAAATCTGAACCAAAATATATAAAACAAAAGAATGGTTACTTCCTCCGTAGATCATACGAGGGCGAGAAAAAAAAAATCCAGTGGAACTACTCAAAAAAGCTTGCAATGCGAAATTCAAAGTATGCGACTTCCATCTTTTACTACGGCTTTTTATTTATACTTCTCCGAAACTTTATATAACCATTTATCTTCTCTGTAGGTAGAAAAATAAAAATGCATCTTACGTATCTGAGATGATCGAAACATAATATAAAAATATACCTTAAATAGGAACATTGTTACGATTAAGAAAAGCATTTTTAAAACTTCAACGTGGCTGTAATATATATTATGCAAAATCTACTGGCAACACAACGAAACAGTACTCCTGACGTCATCTCTGTGTTTTTGCTCTTTATTATTAACCAGTATTCACAGGCAGCACTAATTTTACGAGTTCACTTATTTCTCATGCCGTCACTCTATTTTAACTTACATTTTTATACGAGATAAGTAATAATAATAAAAATACTTCCTCAAGCAGCTGCTTGCCACAGAGGTCTGACAGGAGCCTGTCAGTTTATATGCCATAGTAGAAGGTCTGAGAGGATGGCAGGACCTCAGCAGAAAAACAACACATACAACCATGCCTTATCCGGGGCTCGAACCCAGGTCCCTCAGATCAGTAGCCAAGCGCGCTAACCACTCGGCCATGGGACGGCTATAAGTAACATTTATATAATTAAAAATGTATTTAAATTAATAAAAATCAAATGAATATTTAAAGATTTTCATATCTATTTTTTCATATGCACTGTATTTTTTTTTTAAACGTTTATTTTTTTACACGGTTTTCTCGGGAATTGGGTGCATTGAATTAGATTATTCCTATTGTTTTTTAAGAAGGATTTATTTATTTTTTTTTAATTTGAGTCGTTAGCGCGTTTGGCTACTGATCTAAGACACCTGGGTTCGAGTCCCGGGTACGGCATGGCTGTTTTGTGTCGTTTTTCTGCTGAGGGCGTGCCATCCTCTCAGACCTTCTACTGTGGCATATGACACTGACAGGCTCCTGTCACACCTCTGTGGTAAGCAGCTGCTTGAGGGGGTATTTATTTATTTATTTATTTATTTATTTATTTATTATTAAATGTTGAGAAACATCCTGAAACAATTTTTAGAGAATATAATAGCAGGAATACGCTGTGATGCATACGAATAAACCTCTTTGTAAGCTGGATGCTTTTAAATGTAAACACAATCAATTTGAATATCTGACTGGAATTGCATAGAATAAAATGCATATGATATCATATAGCGCTCAGAGTTGGTAGTTTTACATGTGATCGGCATTTTTTTTGTAGACAATGGGCTAAACGGGCAGGTCACGAGGACCCCGAAGGCTCAGAGAAGGTTGGGGGAGGGGCCTCACTGGAACAGCTGTTGGGAGACATATGACTTATTTGCAGAAATGACTCTTAAGTGTCGTTTCGAAGACTCCCGGAAAGATCTTAATAACACAAATAACCATATCTAAATAACCAATGAAATCTATTTCAGTTGAAAACCTAAGTTTTATATTCACTAATAAATGTTACATTGTGAGTTTCACGATTAAAGAGAAAGGAAGAAAACAAACCTTATGTACAGTCGCTCAAAAAAGTATTCGAACACCATGGTTGATTACAGAACAGAATTCAGGAAAAAAATCTGGAACGATTTCTTTTTTAATAATTAATGATTTGGCAACCTTCCTGTACGTATGCGAAGGTTGTCAGATCAGTAATTTCTAAAAAAATCGTTGCCAGGTATTCTTCCTGAATTCTACAATCAACCACATTGGGGACGGGGTGGCTCAGTCGGTAGCGCGCCAGGCTCGTAATCTGTAGTTCCTAGGTTCGAGTCCCAGCTGGGTCAGCGTTGAGATTTATCACTGCAAAATTTCCCCGTCCTGGCCACGGTCAGTAGGGGACACTGATGGGCTTGAAAAGGCCGCCGTCCGTCGGATGGGACGTTAAGCCGTGGCCCCGTTTGCGGGAGAGCCCATACCCTGTGCACGTTATAGAACACGCTAGATGGCCTTGACGGGAGGCTACCATCTGTCTCCCAACAGCTGTTCCAGTGGGTCCCCTCACCCAACCATCTCTGAGTCTTCGGGGTCCTTGTGGCCTGGCCATTTAGCCCATGGTGTGCAAAAAAGTGCCGTTCTGAGGTAAAACAATCGAATGCAATCCAATCAACCACATTGTTCGGATACTTTTTCGAAGGAATGGACAAGAATATATTTCGGATTTTATTTTAAACCACGGAAGGAAAATTAAATTTTTTGGCGCCCTGTCGTAATCTTAAGTTCCAGGGTTCGAGTTCCAGCTGGGGTCAGCGTTAAGATTTATCTCCGTAAGACTCCCCGCCCTGCCGTCGGTCAGTAGAGGACACCGATTGGCTTGTAAACGTCGCAGTCTTCCTAACGGGACATTAAACCATGGTTCCGTGTGCCGGAGAGCCATACTGTGTGAGCGTTAAAGAACGCACTGGATGGCTTACCTTCAGGCTACCATTCGTCTCCCAACAACTATTCCAATGGGTCCCCTCGCCCAACTTCTTTTGAGCCTTCGAGGTCATTGTGACTTGGCCATTCAGCCTATTCTATGCAAACAAAGTGCCGTTTAGAGGTATAACTACCGAACGTTAAAGAACACGCTGGACGGCCTTGACTGGAGTCTCCCATCTGTCTCCTACAGCTGTACAGTGTGTCCCCTTTCCCTGAGCCTTCAGGGTCCTTGTGGCGTGGCCATTCAGCCTATTCTATGCAAACAAAGTGCCGTTTAGAGGTAAAACTACCGAACGTTAAAGAACACGCTGGACGGCCTTGACTGGAGTCTCCCATCTGTCTCCTACAGCTGTCCAGTGTGTCCCCTTTCCCTCAACTTTCCCTGAGCCTTCAGGGTCTTTGTGGCGTGGCCATTCAGCCTATTCTATGCAAACAAAGTGCCATTTAGAGGTAAAACTACCGAACGTTAAAGAACACGCTGGACGGCCTTGACTGGAGTCTCCCATCTGTCTCCTACAGCTGTCCAGTGTGTCCCCTTTCCCTCAACTTTCCCTGAGCCTTCAGGGTCCTTGTGGCGTGGCCATTCAGCCTATTCTATGCAAACAAAGTGCCGTTTAGAGGTAAAACTACCGAACGTTAAAAGAACACGCTGGACGGCCTTGACTGGAGTCTCCCATCTGTCTCCTACAGCTGTCCAGTGTGTCCCCTTTCCCTGAGCCTTCAGGGTCCTTGTGACCTGACCATTCAGCTCATTGCATGCAAAAAAAGTGCCGTTTAGAGGTAAAACTACCCAACGTTAAAGAACACGCTGGATGACCTTGAGTGGAGTCTGCCATTTGTCTCCTACAGCTGTCCAGTGTGTCCCCTCGCGGTCAGTACTTGGGAGGGTGACCACCTGGGAACACCGTGTGCAGTTGGCAATTTTTTTCCCCCAAGCGCTGTACTCCTAGAATATTAGCCAAATTCATTCTGCGTCGGTCGCCGGGTTCCATTCCACTACGAGCCTAGCGCGCTACCGACTGAGTCAAAAAAAACTACAGAGATAAAAAAAACCCAAAAAATATTGAAGAATTCTTTATATATTTCTTTTCTTTAAAACCAAACCGGTTGGTTTTAATTTGAAAACTACTAAGTTTATAAAATTAAAAATGTCTTAAAATTAATAAAAATGAAATAAAGACTTCAAGATTTTGATATCACTTGTTTGAAAACAACTCATTTGTATTCGGTTTTCACGTCTAAGGGACCTGGGTTCGAGTCCCGGGTAAGGCATGGACGTATGTGTCTTTTTTGTGTGAGGTCCTGCCATCCTCACAGACCTTCTATTATGGCATATAAACTGACAGCTTCCTGTCAGATCTCTGTGGGAAGCAGCTGCTTGAGGGGGTATGTTCTTTTTTTTCACGTCTGGAACCAATCTGCTATTTTTTCATCTGTCTCATAACATTCGGTCACCTTCCCGCAACCTAAACTGATCCCTCTGGTTCTTTATGACGTCGCCATTTAGACCCTTGTGTGCAAATAACTACCGTTCAGAGATGAAACAACCCAACCAAACGCATATCTAATATATGGCGTATTAAAGTAATTAAAGGGGTCACAACCCTCACAGATCTTCGACTATGTCGGGTAAACTGACAGGTTCCTGTTAGATCGCTGTTGCAAGCAGCTGCTTGAGGGGGTGTTTTTTTATTCCTTTATTATATTTATGAACATATTTTCACTCTTTTCCCTAACACGTTAAGCCTCTTAGGATTAGGAAATAAAATAATCATTAGAGGTTAAATGTTTAGGGTATGAAATGACTCCTCGGCTAAGCACTTAATCCCTGTGTAGTCTGTAATACAGAAATTCGTTAAAATTATGTTGCTGTTATGGATAATTTTATATTGTGAATGTTGTATTCCAAGCCTATCGGTGTCCAGTACTGACCGTGGGAAGGGTGGGGAGTTTTGCGGAGATAAATCTCAACGCTGAGGATTCTTTATGAGTTCCGTACTTAAATAGAAATGGAAACCGAAACATATTTATCGCTGTGCCCAATGAAAGGTACATTATTCCATTCTCCCTTCCTTTAAACTTGTTTCTTTTAGGGTTTCAGACTAAATAAACAGATTTCGCTGCTATTAAACATCAGAACTTGCGTTACTAATTAAATACTGCATCAATTGAAGTAGTAAAATAAAATAGTTTTTCTAATGTCTCTTAATTATCAAGGGTATTTTTTTGTGTTTTAAAACCTATTATTGTTCGTAAATTTTATCCCAATGAGATGATACGGAATACAGCGTCATAACTTAGCGAGTTGCGGAGTGTCATTTACTACCTGTCTCTGGCAGTCATAACTCATCGGTGAAATCAATGTACACGCTCGAAATTTTCACAGAAAGTTTCAGGTTAAGGTCCAGTTTGCAGTGCGAAATTTCAGGTCGGAAGTCCAAATAAGTTGAACCGTAACAAAAAAAAAAATTCACATTTCCCCTCACCCAAAAAAGTGTCCTAAATTTATATTTCAGCATACTATATGTGGTAATATTCAAATAGTGTTCATTAAAGTTTTGAAACATGAATGCATATATATAACTTATGTACTTAATTAAATTCACACGTACGACAATTATTGCTAAATGAAATAAATTCCTCTAGGTGGCGTTAATTTTGTTTTAACGAAATATTTGCTTCTTCCCGCCTCTCCTAACGGTTGTTCGTGTTCCTCTTCTACGATTGGTCAAATATGTTACAATGGCACGTGCACCTAGATAGCTTCACACGTGGCGCCCTTAGTTACGATAGCAACCATATATTCGCTTTGACTTCAGTGTCAAATTTTACTCTCAATTCATTTCTTCTTTTCCATAATATATTTTATTACGTATATTTAGAATAAAGTTCATACACCACGTAAATTTTACCTACACAAGAATCGAACTACAGTTAGCAATGATTAATAGTAATATTACAATATTTCATAAACGTTAATATTTAATATATGCGAATGCAATTAAATATCAAAGCCGGAAATTACATACAATTCCACTATAACGTTTCAGCTTAAATAACTGGGATTGATTAATTTAATTATCAAACTTCACTGGTTTTATTAACAATCTGACACCGTGGAGACGGGGGCGGGGTGGCTCAGTCGGTAGCGCGGCAGGCTCGTAATCTGTAGTTCCCAGGTTCGACTCCCAGCTGGTTCAGCGTTCAGATTTTTCTCCTCAAAATTCCCCGCCCTGCCCACTGTCAGTAGGGAACACCGATGGGCTTGGAAAGGGCGCCGTCCGTCGGATAGGATGGGACGTTAAACCGTGGCCCCGTGTGCGGGAGAGACATACCCTGTGCACGTTAAAGAACACGCTGGATGGCCTTGACGGGAGGCTACCATCTGTCTCACAACACCTGTTCAAGTGAGTCCCCTCCCCCAACCTTCTCTCACCCTTCGGGGTCCATGTGACCTGGCCATTTGGCCCATGGTGTGCAAAAAAGTGCCGTTCAGAGGTAGGCAGGTCTTTTGCCTGCCTTCTGCATCGCCTTTTTGTTTTTTCATTAGCGCCATGCACGTTGCCAGCGCGCCTAGAAGAAAACTGAAAAATGTCGACGGTACTACGTACGTTTCACTTCAACAGATTTCATTAACTGTATACTGTTTGAAAGTAATCGTAATAATTCTTTGCTGACGTCTGAAAATAGCATTGTTGATTTAATTGTTTTCCGACTTCGAAGGAAGTGACACCTCTCCATATCCGCAACAAAGTTCTGTTTCTTTAAGCTTCCTTTCTCACCATTTCTCGTACCTGGCCGAAGCCATTTAGTGAATATTACAGGAACGAATATTATTCAACATAACGTGGGGCGGGGGGTGGCTCAGTCGGTAGCGCGGCATGCTCGTAATCTGTAGTTCCCAGGTTCGAGTCCCAGCTGGGTCAGCGTTGAGATTTATCTCCGCAAAATTCCCCGCCTTGCCCACGGTCAGTAGGGGACACCGATGGACTTGGAAATGCTGCCGTCCGTCGGATGGGACGTTAAGCCGTGGCCCCGTGTGCGGGAGAGCAATACCCTGCGCACGTTAAAGAACACGCTGGATGGCCTTGACGGGAGGCTACCATCTGTCTCCCAACAGCTGTTTCCAGTGGGTCCCCTCCCCCAACCTTCTCCGAGCCTTTGGGGTCTATGTGACCTGGCCATTTAGCCCATGGTGTGCAAAAAAGTGCCGCTCAGAGGTAAAACAACCCAACATAACGTAGCAGTGGGGATCGCCATCAAATAACCAAAGTTAATCGAATAACGAAAACTTTCCCTGCCTAGACTTGTTAAAGGATAAAATATCCCACGTGTACCGTGTAAGAGCTACGTATTGCCATAAATAAGCAAACTAAAATATGTGTAAATAATAAATATAATAATAAATACCCCCTCAAGCAGCTGCTTGCCACAGAGGTCTGACAGGAGCTTGTCAGTTAATATGCCACAGTAGATCTGAGAGGATGGCAGGACCTCAGCAGAAACAACACGAACATCCATGCCTTACCCGGGGCTGCGCCTTAATAATAAGAAATTGGAGAAAACACAGAGATGACATCAGCAACGCGGTTGCTTTACAGCATAATTTCTATAATGTGAAGAGGACAAGCATTATCAGCGTCTCGTGAAAGCCATACAACAAAACTATATTGTGAAATCACAGTTGATTATTCAGTTCAATACATTTTCCAAATCATATTTTCTCCTGAAGTCACTCACAATACCTATCTGATGGACGAAATGAAAGGTGACATTGGCATAATACCTTAGTAGCAAAATATCTTATTCGATGTCATTTGCATTAGATATCGCTCACATCTGTACGACCTACGTGTAATATCGAATATAAAAACGTTGGTTGCCGTAATATATAAATCACGAACGCTGGAATATTTAACACGCAAAAAACAAAATATTAAACGCAAAGTTGACATGAAACTTCAAATCACGTTTAGATTTCAGTTTTACTCTTCATAAAATAATTAGTGTATTCCACCGAATAATTATTTTCCATCTCGGCATTTGTAAAATTATCCTATCGTTCTTAACCCTAAAAACGCAAATAACGTAGTTCATTTCCATAGCTACAATTAATGGGAACCCTATTTCGTGTCAACACAAATATTTCGTAGTCAATTCCTATTTATAGAAATATAATTGCAACTGTTTAATTCATCTCTCAATAAATAAGTTTTACCCCACCATTCACTCTAGAACGAAATATTTATTCACCATAAACGTAAATTTTAAAACACTGAAAACGTTCGGCAAAACCCTTTAGGTGCGATGCCAATCCATTCCTATTTTTCTATCTTATTACACCACGACGTGCGCATAACTTTTAATTTTCATTTCTGGGCAAAAAAAATAATATTAATCTTGAGATTACTCGCAAAAACCCAAGTTTTTACCGGAAACGACTTTTCAAAAACCGGAATTTCCAAAGCTTTAACAGTTCGTAAACGTATAAATGGTTGCTGTCTAGGTAAGCAACATTATCATGATTAAGAAAAGCATTTCTAAAACTTTAACTGCGTGTAATATATTATACAAAATCTGCTGGCAACACAAACAAAACAGTACTGCTGACGTCATCTCGGTGTTTTTCCTACTTTATCGTTTAATCCGTATTCACAGGCAGCACTAATTTTAGGAGTTGACTTATTTCTCATAATCCGCCATTTTCCTATTTTAACTTCCACTTTTATACGAGATAAGTAACATTTATATAATGAAAAATGTGTTTAAATTAATAAAAATAAAATTAATAGTTAAAGATTTTCATATCTATTTTTTTCATATGCACTGTAAATTTTTTTTTTTTTAAAGGTTTTAAGGCATCGGAAATAAGTGAATTCACTAAAATTTCCAACTTTTATTACGGCTTCACAATGTTTCGTCTATACTTCTCCGAAACTTTATATAACCATTTTTCTTCTCTGTAGGTAGAAAAATAAAAATGCATCTTACGTATCTGAGATGATCGAAACATAATATAAAAATATACCTTAAATAGGAACATTGTTACGATTAAGAAAAGCATTTTTAAAACTTCAACGTGGCTGTAATATATATTATGCAAAATCTACTGGCAACACAACGAAACAGTACTCCTGACGTCATCTCTGTGTTTTTCCTACTTTATTATTAACCAGTATTCACAGGCAGCACTAATTTTACGAGTTCACTTATTTCTCATGCCGTCACTCTATTTTAACTTACATTTTTATACGAGATAAGTAATAATAATAAAAATACCCCCTCAAGCAGCTGCTTGCCACAGAGGTCTGACAGGAGCCTGTCAGTTTATATGCCATAGTAGAAGGTCTGAGAGGATGGCAGGACCTCAGCAGAAAAACAACACATACAACCATGCCTTATCCGGGGCTCGAACCCAGGTCCCTCAGATCAGTAGCCAAGCGCGCTAACCACTCGGCCATGGGACGGCTATAAGTAACATTTATATAATTAAAAATGTATTTAAATTAATAAAAATCAAATGAATATTTAAAGATTTTCATATCTATTTTTTCATATGCACTGTATTTTTTTTTTAAAGGTTTATTTTTTTACACGGTTTTCTCGGGAATTGGGTGCATTGAATTAGATTATTCCTATTGTTTTTTAAGAAGGATTTATTTATTTTTTTTTAATTTGAGTCGTTAGCGCGCTTGGCTACTGATCTAAGACACCTGGGTTCGAGTCCCGGGTACGGCATGGCTGTTTTGTGTCGTTTTTCTGCTGAGGGCGTGCCATCCTCTCAGACCTTCTACTGTGGCATATGACACTGACAGGCTCCTGTCACACCTCTGTGGTAAGCAGCTGCTTGAGGGGGTATTTATTTATTTATTTATTTATTTATTTATTATTAAATGTTGAGAAATATCCTGAAACAATTTTTAGAGAATATAATAGCAGGAATACGCTGTGATGCATACGAATAAACCTCTTGGTAAGCTGGATGCTTTTAAATGTAAACATAATCAATTTGAATATCTGACTGGAATTGCATAGAATAAAATGCATATGATATCATATAGCGCTCAGAGTTGGTAGTTTTACATGTGATCGGCATTTTTTTGGTAGACAATGGGCTTAACGGCATGGTCACGAGGACCATGAAGGTTCAGAGAAGGTTGGGGGAGGAGCCTCACTGGAACAGCTGTTGGGAGACAGATGACTTATTTGCAGAATAAACTTGTATGCAGAAATGACTCCTAAGTATCGTTTCGAAGACTCCCGGAAAGATCTTAATAACACAAATAACCATATCTAAATAATGGAACAGCTGATATGAGACAGATGGTAACCTCCCATCCAACGTTTTATTTAACCTGCACAGGGTATGATACATACAAAATTTCTACACTATTTTACTGTGATTTACATCACTTTTTATTCTAACAATATTAAGTTTTTAAGACATTTTGGTATTTTTTGTCTTCTACTATTGACTTTGGTAACTTTAGTCTTATGACGTCATATCTTTGAACTTTATGTATATATAATAGAGCAGTGGTTCTCAAAACCTTTTAGGCCTCACGTACCTTCTGGAAAAGTGTATGTTACTGGCGTACCCCATGTATAGATATAATTATACCATAACAATTGGAATAAAATAAAACGTATATATATACACACACACATTCTTTATTGTAAAATTTTCGATCAAAATATTATCAGATTTATTCCGGATATCGGAGCAATCTTCCGATGTCTGTCGTTTTAAAAATGTTCGGTAATATATGGTCAGTGACTTAATTGTTTATACGAGAGTTGTTAAAGCTAAAACTAATTCGTGACGGAAATGGAAATTACGAAACAAAAGGCGTATCCGGTTTAACGATTCGAAAAGCATTGTTGTGTCTTCGATTCTTTAGCATACAAGCTGTTTTATTCGATTCTTTTTCATCGTGATAGGTTATTTATTTTTTTAAGTCTCATTGTACGATGAGAAGGAACTGTTTTAGGTGCATTGTAACAGTCACTAGTGAATATAGAACTTAGGTTTTCAACTGAAATATATTTCATTGGTTAGATGTCGTTATTTGTGTTATTAAGAGCTTTCCGGGAGTCTCCGAAACGACACAGAGCAGTCATTTCTGCACGTAAGTTGCAGGTTTTGTAACCAAAACTAAAACTCCTTTATTTATTTACTAAAAATGGAATGGGACCCGGCGACCGACGCAGAATGAATTTGGCTAATATTCTAGGAGTACAGCGCTTGGGGAAAAAAAATTGCCAACTGCACACGGTGTTCCCAGGTGGTCACCCTCCCAAGTACTGACCGCGAGGGGACACACTGGACAGCTGTAGGAGACAAATGGCAGACTCCACTCAAGGTCATCCAGCGTGTTCTTTAACGTTCGGTAGTTTTACCTCTAAACGGCACTTTGTTTGCATAGAATAGGCTGAATGGCCACGCCACAAGGACCCTGAAGGCTCAGGGAAAGGGGACACACTGGACAGCTGTAGCAGACAGATGGCAGAGTCCAGTTAAGGCAGTCCAGCGTGTTCTTTAACGTTCGGTAGTTTTACCTCTAAACGGCACTTTTTTTGCATAGAATAGGCTGAATGACCTCGAAGGCTCAAAAGAAGTTGGGCGAGGGGACCCACTGGAATAGTTGTTGGGAGACAGATGGTAGCCTGAAGGTAAGCCATCCAGTGCGTTCTTTAACGCGCACACAGTATGGCTCTCCGGCACACGGAACCACGGTTTAACGTCCCGTTAGGAAGACGGCGACCTTCACAAGCCAATCGGTGTCCTCTACTGACCGACGGCAGGGCGGGGAGTCTTACGGAGATAAATCTTAACGCTGACCCCAGCTGGAACTCGAACCCTGGAACTTAGGATTACGACAGGGCGCCAAAAAATTTTATTTTCCTTCCGTGGTTTAAAATAAAATCCGAAATACATTCTTGTCCATTCCTTCGAAAAAGTATCCGAACAATGTGGTTGATTGGATTGGATTCGATTGTTTTACCTCAGAACGGCACTTTTTTGCACACCATGGGCTAAATGGCCAGGACACAAGGACCCCGAAGACTCAGAGATGGTTGGGTGAGGGGACCCACTGGAACAGCTGTTGGGAGACAGATGGTAGCCTCCCGTCAAGGCCATCCAGCGTGTTCTTTAACGTGCACAGGGTATTGGCTCTCCCGCAAACGGGGCCACGGCTTAACGTCCCATCCGACGGACGGCGGCCTTTTCAAGCCCATCGGTGTCCCCTACTGACCGTGGGCAGGACGGGGAAATTTTGCGGTGATAAATCTCAACGCTGACCCAGCTGGGACTCGAACCTAGGAACTACAGATTACGAGCCTGGCGCGCTACCGACTGAGCCACCCCGTCCCCAATGTGCTTGATTGTAGAATTCAGGAAGAATACCTGGCAACGATTTTTTTTAGAAATTACTGATCTGACAACCTTCGCATACGTACAGGAAGGTTGCCAAATCATTAATTATTAAAAAAGAAATCGTTCCCAGATTTTTTCCCTGAATTCTGTTCTGTAATCAACCATGGTGTTCGAATACTTTTTTGAGCGACTGTACATAAGGTTTGTTTTCTTCCTTTCTCTTTAATCGTGAAACTCACAATGTAACATTTATTAGTGAATATAAAACTTAGGTTTTCAACTGAAATAGATTTCATTGGTTATTTAGATATGGTTATTTGTGTTATTAAGATCTTTCCGGGAGTCTTCGAAACGACACTTAAGAGTCATTTCTGCAGATAAGTATAGTCTGTAGTCATTCTGCAAATAAGTCATATGTCTCCCAACAGCTGTTCCAGTGAGGCCCCTCCCCCAACCTTCTCTGAGCCTTCGGGGTCCTCGTGACCTGGCCGTTTAGCCCATTGTCTACAAAAAAAAAAATGCCGATCACATGTAAAACTACCAACTCTGAGCGCTATATGATATCATATGTATTTTATTCTATGCAATTCCAGTCAGATATTCAAATTGATTCTGTTTACATTTAAAAGCATCCAGCTTACAAAGAGGTTTATTCGTATGCATCACAGCGTATTCCTGCTATTATATTCTCTAAAAATTGTTTCAGGATGTTTCTCAACATTTAATAATAAATAAATAAATAAATAAATACCCCGTCAAGCAGCTGCTTACCACAGAGGTGTGACAGGAGCCTGTCAGTGTCATATGCCACAGTAGAAGGTCTGAGAGGATGGCACGCCCTCAGCAGAAAAATGACACAAAACAGCCATGCCGTACCCTGGACTCGAACCCAGGTGTCTTAGATCAGTAGCCAAGCGCGCTAACGACGCAAATTAAAAAAAAATAATAAATCCTTCTTAATAAACAATAGGAATAATCTAATTCAATGCACCCAATTCCCGAGAAAACCGTGTAAAAAAATAAACCTTTAAAAAAAAAATACAGTGCATATGAAAAAATAGATATGAAAATCTTTAAATTAATAAAAAACAAATGAATAGTTAAACACATTTTTAATTATATAAATGTTACTTATCTCGTATAAAAGTGTAAGTTAAAATAGAGTGGCAGCATGAGAAATAAGTGAACTCCTAAAATTAGTGCTGCCTGTGAATACGGGTTTAATAATAAAGTAGCAAAAACACCGAGATGACGTCAGGAGTACTGTTTCGTTGTGTTGCCAGTAGATTTTGCATAATATATTACAGGCAGGTTGAAGTTTTAAAAATGCTTTTCTTAATCGTAACAATGTTCCTATTCAAGGTATATTTTTATATTATGTTTCGACCATCTCAGATACGTAAGATGCATTTTTATTTTTCTGCCTACAGAGAAGAAAAATGGTTATATAAAGTTTTGGAGAAGTATAGACGAAACATTGAGAAGCCGTAATAAAAGTTGGAAGTCGCATACTTTGAGTTTCGCATTGCAAGCTTTTTTGAGTAGTTCCACTGGATTTTTTTTTTCTCGCCCTCGTATGATCCACGGAGGAAGTAACCATTCTTTTGTTTTATATATTTTGGGTGAGGTTTTAGTGATGTACTGCGATGTGGAAGGGCTTTACGTAGGCAGCAACCATTTATACGTTTACGTTGAACCGTTAAAGCTTTGAAAATTCCGGTTTTTTAAAAGTCATTTTCACTAAAAAATTTGGTTTTTGCGAGATTTGAAGCTGGAAATTACATACCATTGCACTGTTTCGTTTGAGCTCAAATAACTACGTTTTATTAATTTAATTATAAAACTTTACAGGTTTTACTAACAATTGTGACACCGTGGAGACACCCAATTTATTGAAATTAAATCATCACGGACATGATATGTTTTATAGGATAAGGTCTGCCGCATTACTAAATACAATCTCAAAACATATGCGGTCAGAAGGAGTAAAGATGGAAGAAGCAATGGTCAAGTCGTTAGGTGTCCATGCTGCGAATATGAAATTTTGAGTTTTGAGTCACACTTCGGTCAACGTTAAGATTTAATCCCGTTGTTCTGCGAATGAATAAGGAAACACCAATAGGTTTGCAAAGTCGCTGTGAAGTTAACTCATGGTTGACCAATGCAGGAAATAAATGCTCCGTATAAATCCCCGTCCCAAAAAATAAAAAAAATTATTTCTTATTCTACATGCGGCCCAGTTTATGTTAAATCTTAGGAACGTGAGGCCCGAACGCAACAAGATCCATGTCACATGAAAACTCGTTAAGTAGGTAATGCTGCTGTCCATAAAACTAAAAACCTTCGTTTACTTTCCCCTCAAAATTGAAGAAATTTACTAGTCAGTACATGTTCTGACAGCAAAGAATTACGAATTTCATATGAAATGGAAGCTCGTATGAGGATCCGTGTGTGGGAAACATCCATACCCTGTACATGTTAAACACGCTGTATGCCCTTGATTGGGCTTAGTAGGTAGCGCACCAGGCTTGTAATCTGCAGTTCGCAGATTCGAGTCCCAGCTGGGTCAGCGTTGACACATATCTGTGCACAACTGTCCGCTACTGCCCCGATGGGCTTGGAAAGGCCGTCGTCCGTCAGATGGGACGTTAAGCCGTGGCTCCGTGTCTGGGAGAGGCATACCCTGTGCAAGTTAAAGACACTGGATGGTCTTGACGGGAGGATACCATCTGTCTCCCAACAGGTGTTTCAGTGTGGGTCCCCTCCCCCCCAACCTTCGAGGTCCTTGAGACCTGGCCATTTAGCCCATGGTGTGAAAAATAATGCCGCTCACGGGTAAAACAACCGAACCCTTGAGAGGCGGACAAGCTGGAATTGGCATTTCGAACGTGTCGAGTGTTACCAGTATACTCTGACGATGGTCTTAAATTCGTACCTTACATATATAGTTTTTGTTCGAGATACGTAGAACCAATGCAGGTTTTGTAACCAAAGGAAATTCTCCTTTATTTATTTACTAAAAATGGAATGGAACCCGGCGACCGACGTAGAATGACTTTGGCTAATATTCTAGGAGTACAGCGCTTGGGGGAAAAAAAAAAATGTCAACTGCACGCGGTGTTCCCAGGTGGTCACCCTCCCAAGTACTGACCGCGCCCAAAGCTGCTTAACTTCGGGGATCAGACGAGAACCGGTGCTTTCAGCTTGGTATGGCCGTTGACATTCCAATTCTTTCTTATCTGCCTTATAAAGTTACTCGCATTATCAATAACGGAACAATTCTTAAAAATCAGTTATTAAATGGCGTGGAATAGTGCTAAAGGATTTCCTTCACGATATAGTATTTCATAGATTTATATAAATAAGTAAAAAAAAATAAATACCCCCTCAAGCACCTGTTTGCCACAGAGGTCTGACAGCAGCCTGTCAGTTTACATGCCATAGTAGATGCTCCGAGAGGATGGCAGGACCTCAGCCAAAAAACAACATGCACATTCATGCCTTACCAGGGACTCGAACCCAGTTCCATTGGGTCACTAGCGAAGCGCGTTACGCACTCGGTATATTTAAAAAAAAAAAAATTTTAATACTTACTGATTCGTTTTAAAATGTTTAAATTTAAACTTTTTACGGTGGTTAATATAGAATTCATATTAACATTTTTTTCGACATAATAGCGTACAATTAAACGTAACACAGAAAAGTAATAAATAAATAAATACCCCCTCAAGCAGCTGCTTGCCACAGAGGTGTGACAGGAGCCTGATAATTATTTACATTTCATCACCCTACTTCTGCGACCCGTCCGAAGAGAGTAGACTTAATTACTTTCACAGAGCAAGTTTGTTTTTCATTTCTTTGTTTGTTTCAACGACCGAGAGGCCATTTCCTACAACGCCGTGGCCTACCAAACCAAAGGTTTCTGAAACTCTAAACATTTCTCAAGAATCTGCGTAAGTGAAAATATCTGATCCACACATCCCTTACCTCTTTCTGAATCCACATTGCTCATAACGCAATTGCCTGTCAACCAGATTCTTAATTCTATTAAGCACAATCATGGAAAGAACTTTACCTGGAGCAGAGATTAGGCTGATACCCCTATAGTTATCACAAGCACTGCGATCACCTTTTTTGAAAAGAGGGATAACAATAGCTCTGGTAAAAACCTTACCATGCCTTTATCATAAAAGATATTCAGAATTTCGGTCATCCAAGTGGTAACCGAAACATTCCCAGTTCTGAGCATTTTTGTAGTAATTTCATCTATCCCTGGGGATTTATGAAGTTTAAGCTAAGTAACCTATCATGGTAAGTTTTGGCTATCACTGGGTCTTTCAGATGCTTCAGTATTAAAAGCAATTTTTTTAACCCTAGCACAAAACTTTTTAAGTTTAAGTTGCAAGACACTTTTAACGAGATAAAGGTCAGATCCAATTTCAGTTCCCCTATATGACCTGGTATTCCTAACAGAACTAGCCCATTTGATGTTAATTAATATATAATCAGTCATATTCTTATGCAGCCCATCGGGTGAAACCCATGTGTACTTATCTATGTCGCAGTGTTTGTAATAATTGTTAGTTATTCTGAATCCATTGAGTTTACTTACCTGCAGGAGATGCTGCCCATTGCAGCTACCTATACCAAAAGGGCCTATTACTCCTCCCCAAAGGTCAGAGTCAGTATCAACTTTGGCATTGAAGTCACCAAGAACAAGGGTAATATCTCCTTTCTTGACAGAATTCAAAATATCCTGAAGTTGTTCATAAAATGCGTTTGGTTGCGTTGTTTTATCTCTGACCGGTAGTTATTTGCACACAAGGGTCTAAATGGCGACGTCATAAAGAACCAGAGGGATCAGTTTAGGTTGCGGGAAGGTGACCGAATGGAACAGCTGTTACGAGACAGATGGTAACCTCCCATCCAACGTTTTATTTAATCTGCACAGGGTATGATACATACAGAATTTGTACACTATTTTCTTGTGGTTTTCACCAGTTTTTATTTTAACAATATAAGTTTTTACGGCATTTTGGTATTTTTACGCTTATGACATCATCTCCTTGAATTTATATATATAATAGAGCAGTGGTTCTGAAAACCTTTTATGCCTCACGTACCTGCTGGAAATGTGCATGTTACTGGCGTACCCGATGAATCGATAAAGAAAACTATAGTTATAAGAATGGGAATAAAATAAAACATATATATATATACACACATTCTTTATTGTAAAATTTTGAATGAAAATATCATTACCAGATTTATTCCGGATATCGGAACAATCTTCCGATGTGTGTCGTTTTTAAATAGTTCCGTTTATACGAAAGTTGTTAAAGCTAAAACTAATTCGTGACGGAAATGAAAATTACGAAACGAAAGGCGTATCCGGTTGGACGATTCGAAAAGCATTGTTGTGTCATCGATTCTTTAGGATGGAAGCTGTTTTATTCGATTCTCTTTCATCGTGAAAGGTTAATTATTTTTTTAAAAGTGTCATCGTATGATGAGAACTGTTTTCGATGCATTGTAACAGTTACTAGTGAATATAGAACTTAGTTTTCAACTGAAATAGATTTCACTGGTTATTTAGATATGGTTATTTGTGTTATTAAGAACTTTCCGGGAGTCTTCGAAAAGACACTTAGGAGTCATTTCTGCAGATAAGTTTGGTCGAAATAGGATTTCATCAATTACGAATAGTTATGGAATACAACGGACTCGTTTATGACGGCATCATACTGTTGCAAGTAACGTTCACTTCAGTGAACTCTTATTACGACGGATGTTATGCAAATATGACTTTACAGAAACCATCGGTGTTCGCTTTTCTAACCGATATAACGATGGGGTGTTTAACGTAAAGTTTTTTTTTTTTTCAAATTAAAACCTACCAGTTTGGCTTTAAAGAAAATAAATATATAAACAATTCTTAAATATTTTTTGACTATTTACCATAAAATTACCTAGCCTTATTAATGAACTGTATAAAACACAGAGATGACGTCATCAACGCGGTTTCGACTGCTTTCAGAGATAAATCGTATGGTATGCACGTATGGAAAAAGCATTTCTAATGTGTCATCAACGCCATACAAGAAAAATATAAATCGAAAGAAACATTCATATTCCAATATTCATCTCAATACATTTTTTCTCCTGAGGTCAATCGCAACACGTAGGTCAATGATCAAAAAATCGGAAACATTTCCGTAATACCTCAGTAGCAAAATAACAGACCGATCTCAAGAACTTATACAATATCATTTGCATTTCACATCTGTAACACCTACACAAGATATCTAAATGTCGTTAAAATTACCCCACCAATCACTCTAAATCGGAATATTTATTGACATAGTCTACCTTTAGCATAAAGAGAATTTTTTTTTTTTTGAACACTTGAAACATTGAAGAAAACGTTTATGGTGCCATGCAATTCCTTTCCTAATTTTCTATATTATTATACCATGACGTGCACATAAGTGTTAATTTTGATTTGTCAGCCACAACAGAAATATTAATCTTGATATTATTATTCGTAAAAAAAAAAAAGTTTTTACCGAAAATGAATTTTCAAAGCTTTAACGATGGGTAATCATATGAATGGCTGCTACGAACTAAAAAGCCCTGCAATATCGCAGTCCATCACTAGAATCTCACCCGAAATATATTTAATACAAAAATTGTTTATACCCTCTACCTCCTTGCCACTGTGGATGGTAGTAGCGTAAGACAAATCTTCCCGTGGATTTCTCATCATACAGAAAAAATCTTTTTCGAACTTCCAACTTTTCACTACGGCTTCGCAATGTTTCGTCTGTACCTCTACGTACCTTACACAAGCATTTTCAATTTTCTCTAGAAAATTATTTATTACGTAACAGGTACATCGAAATATTTCACTTTTCAGATATTCGTTCCCCTAAAGTAGCAATATTATGATTTACAAAAGCATTTGTAAAACTTGAATATGCATCTAATATACAAAATGTACTGACAACACAAGAGTACTGCGGAAGTCACCTCGCTGTTTTACCTACTTTATTTCTAACCCTTATTCACATGCGGCACTAATTTTAGTGAATTCACTTATTTCCGATGCCTTAAAACCTTTAAAAAAAAAAAATTACAGTGCATATGAAAAAATAGATGTGAAAATCTTTAACTATTAATTTTATTTTTATTAATTTAAACACATTTTTCATTATATAAATGTTACTTATCTCGTATAAAAGTGGAAGTTAAAATAGGAAAATGGCGGATTATGAGAAATAAGTCAACTCCTAAAATTAGTGCTGCCTGTGAATACGGGTTAAATGATAAAGTAGGAAAAACACCGAGATGACGTCAGCAGTACTGTTTTGTTTGTGTTGCCAGCAGATTTTGTATAATATATTACACGCAGTTAAAGTTTTAGAAATGCTTTTCTTAATCATAATAATGTTGCTTACCTAGACAGCAACCATTTATACGTTTACGAACTGTTAAAGCTTTGGAAATTCCGGTTTTTGAAAAGTCGTTTCCGGTAAAAACTTAGGTTTTTGCGAGTAATCTCAAGATTAATATTATTTTTTTTGCCCAGAAATTAAAATTAAAAGTTATGCGCACGTCGTGGTGTAATAAGATAGAAAAATAGGAATGGATTGGCATCGCACCTAAAGGGTTTTGCCGAACGTTTGCAGTGTTTTAAAATTTACGTTTATGGTGAATAAATATTTCGTTCTAGAGTGAATGGTGGGGTAAAACTTATTTATTGAGAGATGAATTAAACAGTTGCAATTATATTTCTATAAATAGGAATTGACTACGAAATATTTGTGTTGACACGAAATAGGGTTCCCATTAATTGTAGCTATGGAAATGAACTACGTTATTTGCGTTTTTAGGGTTAAGAACGATAGGATAATTTTACAAATGCCGAGATGGAAAATAATTATTCGGTGGAATAAATACACTAATTATTTTATGAAGAGTAAAACTGAAATCTAAACGTGATTTGAAGTTTCATGTCAACTTTGCGTTTAATATTTTGTTTTTTGCGTGTTAAATATTCCAGCGTTCGTGATTTATATATTACGGCAACCAACGTTTTTATATTCGATATTACACGTAGGTCGTACAGATGTGAGCGATATCTAATGCAAATGACATCGAATAAGATATTTTGCTACTAAGGTATTATGCCAATGTCACCTTTCATTTCGTCCGTCAGATAGGTATTGTGAGTGACTTCAGGAGAAAATATGATTTGGAAAATGTATTGAACTGAATAATCAACTGTGATTTCACAATATAGTTTTGTTGTATGGCTTTCACGAGACGCTGATAATGCTTGTCCTCTTCACATTATAGAAATTATGCTGTAAAGTAACCGCGTTGCTGATGTCATCTCTGTGTTTTCTCCAATTTCTTATTATTAAGGCGCAGCCCCGGGTAAGGCATGGATGTTCGTGTTGTTTCTGCTGAGGTCCTGCCATCCTCTCAGATCTACTGTGGCATATAAACTGACAAGCTCCTGTCCGACCTCTGTGGCAAGCAGCTGCTTGAGGGGGTATTTATTATTATATTTATTATTTACACATATTTTAGTTTGCTTATTTATGGCAATACGTAGCTCTTACACGGTACACGTGGGATATTTTATCCTTTAACAAGTCTAGGCAGGGAAAGTTTTCGTTATTCGATTAACTTTGGTTATTTGATGGCGATCCCCACTGCTACGTTATGTTGGGTTGTTTTACCTCTGGTGCATTTATTTAGATCATTTATTTTCTGTAGTATAAATGAATTATTTTACCCTTCAGAAACATCCTGAAACAATATTTAGATAATCTAATAGGTTGGGTTGTTTTACTTCTGAGCGGCACTTTTTTGCACACCATGGGCTAAATGGCCAGGTCACATGGACCCCAAAGGCTCGGAGAAGGTTGGGGGAGGGGACCCACTGGAACAGCTGTTGGGAGAGAGATGGTAGCCTCCCGTCAAGGCCATCCAGCGTGTTCTTTAACGTGCGCAGGGTATGGCTCTCCCGCACACGGGGCCACGGCTTAACGTCCCATCCGACGGACGGCGGCATTTCCAAGCCCATCGGTGTCCCCTACTGACCGTGGGCAAGGCGGGGAATTTTGCGGAGATAAATCTCAACGCTGACCCAGCTGGGACTCGAACCTGGGAACTACAGATTACGAGCCTGCCGCGCTACCGACTGAGCCACCCACGCCCCACGTTATGTTGGATAATATTCGTTCCTGTAATATTCACTAAATGGCTTCGGCCAGGTACGAGAAATGGTGAGAAAGGAAGCTTAAAGAAACAGAACTTTGTTGCGGATATGGAGAGGTGTCACTTCCTTCGAAGTCGGAAAACAATTAAATCAACAATGTTATTTTCAGACGTCAGCAAAGAATTATTACGATTACTTTCAAACAGTATACAGTTAATGAAATCTGTTGAAGTGAAACGTACGTAGTACCGTCGACATTTTTCAGTTTTCTTCTAGGCGCGCTGGCAACGTGCACGGCGCTAATCAAAAAGGCGATGCAGAAGGCAGGCAAAAGACCTGCCTACCTCTGAGCGGCACTTTTTTGCACACCATGGGCCAAATGGCCAGGTCACATGGACCCCGAAGGGTGAGAGAAGGTTGGGGGAGGGGACTCACTTGAACAGGTGTTGTGAGACAGATGGTAGCCTCCCGTCAAGGCCATCCAGCGTGTTCTTTAACGTGCACAGGGTATGTCTCTCCCGCACACGGTTTAACGTCCAATACGACGGACGGCGCCCTTTCCAAGCCCATCGGTGTCCCCTACTGACAGTGGGCAGGGCAGGGAATTTTGCGGAGAAAAATCTGAACGCTGAACCAGCTGGGAGTCGAACCTGGGAACTACAGATTACGAGCCTGGCGCGCTACCGACTGAGCCACCCCGCCCCCGTCTCCACGGTGTCAGATTGTTAATAAAACCAGTGAAGTTTGATAATTAAATTAATCAATCCCAGTTATTTAAGCTGAAACGTTATAGTGGAATTGTATGTAATTTCCGGCTTTGATATTAAATTGCATTCGCATATTTTAAATATTAACGTTTCTGAAATATTATAATATTACTATTAATCCTTCCTAAATGTAGTTCGATTCTTGTTTAGGTAAAATTTACGTGGTCTATGAACTTTATTCTAAATATACGTAATAAAATATATTATGGAAAAGAAGAAATGAATTGAGAGTAAAATTTGACACTGAAGTGAAAGCGAATACATGGTTGCTATCGTAACTAAGGGCGCCACGTGTGAAGCTATCTAGGTGCACGTGCCATTGTAACATATTTGACCAATCGTAGAAGAGGAACACGAAGAACCGTTGGGAAAGGCGGGAAGCAGGAAATATTTCATTAGAAACAAAATTAACGCCACCTAGAGGAATTTATTTCATTTAGCAATAATTGTATGTGTTTAAGTACATAAGTTATATTTATGCATTCATGTTTCAAAACTTTAATGAACACTATTTGAATATTACCACATATAGTATGCTGGAATATAAATTTAGGACACCTTTTTGGGTGAGGGGAAATGTGAATTTTTTTTTTGTTACGGTTCAACTTATTTGGACTTCCGACCTGGAATTTCGCACTGCAAACTGGACCTTAACCTGAAACTTTCTGTGAAAATTTCGAGCGTGTACATTGATTTCCCCGATGAGTTATGACTGCCAGAGACAGGTAGTAAATGCCACTCCGCAACTCGCTAAGTTATGACGCTGTATTCCGTATCATCTCATTGGGATAAAATTTACGAACAATAATAGGTTTTAAAACACAAAAAAATACCCTTGATAATTAAGAGACATTAGGAAAACTATTTTATTTTACTACTTCAACTGATGCAGTATTTAATTAGTAACGCAAGTTCGGATGTTTAATAGCAGCGATATCTGTTTATTTAGTCTGAAACCCTAAAAGAAACAAGTTTAAAGGAAGGGAGAATGGAATAATCTACCTTTCATTGGGCACAGCGATAAATATGCTTCGGTTTCCATTTCTATTTAAGTACGGAACTCATAAAGAATCCTCAGCGTTGAGATTTATCTCCGCAAAACTCCCCGCCCTTCCCACGGTCAGTACTGGACACCGATAGGCTTGGAATACATTATTCACAATATAAAATTATCCATAACAGCAACATAATTTTAACGAATTTCTGTATTACAGACTACACAGGGATTAAGTGCTTAGCCGAGGAGTGATTTCATACCCTAAACATTTAACCTCTAATGATTATTTTATTTCCTAATCCAAAGAGGCTTAACGTGTTAGGGAAAAGAGTGAAAATATCTTCATAAATATAATAAAGGAATAAAAAAACACCCCCTCAAGCAGCTGCTTGCAACAGCGATCTAACAGGAGCCTGTCAGTTTCCCCGCCATAGTCGAAGGTCTGTGAGGGTGGTGACCCCTTTAATTACTTTAATACGCCATATATTAGATATGCGTTTGGTTGGGTTGTTTCATCTCTGAACGGTAGTTATTTGCACACAAGGGTCTAAATGGCGACGTCATAAAGAACCAGAGGGATCAGTTTAGGTTGCGGGAAGGTGACCGAATGTTATGAGACAGATGAAAAAATAGGAGATTGGTTCCAGACGTGAAAAAAAACAACATACCCCCTCAAGAAGCTGCTTCCCACAGAGATCTGACAGGAAGCTGTCACTTTACATACCATAATAGAAAGTCTGTGAGGATGACAGGTCCTCAGCACAAAAACGACACGTACGTCCATGCCTTACCCGGGACTCGAACCCAGGTCCCTTAGACGTGAAAACCGAATACAAATGAGTTGTTTTCAAACAAGTGATATCAAAATCTTGAAGTCTTTATTTCATTTTTATTAATTTTAAGACATTTTTAATTTCATAAACTTAGTAGTTTTCAAATTAAAACCAACCGGTTTGGTTTTAAAGAAAAGAAATATATAAAGAATTCTTCAATATTTTTTGGGTTTTTTTTATCTTTGTAGTTTTTTTTTTTTAACTCAGTCGGTAGCGCGCTAGGCTCGTAGTCTGTAGTTCCCAGGTTCGAGTCCAAGCTGGGTCAGCGTTGAGATTTATCTCCGCAAAATTCCCCGCCCTGCTCACGGTCAGTAGGGGAGACCGGTGGTCTTGGAAAGGATGCCGTCCGTCGGATGGGGCGTTAAGCATTGGCCCCGTGTGTGGGAGAGCCATATCTTGTGCACGTTAAAGAACACGCTGGATGGCCTTGACGGAAGGCTACCATCTGTCTCCCAACAGCTGTTCCAGTGGGTCCCCTCCGCCAACCTTCTCTGAGCCTTCGGGGCCCATGTGACCTGGCCATTTAGCCCATGGTGTGCAAAAAAGTGCCGCTCAGAAGTAAAACAACCCAACCTATTAGATTATCTAAATATTGTTTCAGGATGTTTCTGAAGGGTAAAATAATTCATTTATACTACAGAAAATAAATGATCTAAATAAATGCACCAAATTCTGTTTTAAATTTTTAAACGGTAAATAGGTTCCGGAAAAAAACGTGTAAAAAAAAAATTCTAAAACAAAACACAGTGCATATGAAAAAATAGAAGATTGGTTCCAGACGTGAAAAAAAAAACATACCCCCTCAAGCAGTTGCTTGCCACAGAGATCTGATAGGAACCTGTCAGTTTATATGCAAGTGTTAGTTTAATTATCTTTATAACTTTAAACACATGAGAGACCAAGACTAACGTATATTGCAGATAAAAATGAGGGGAATTCCCAGAACTCAAAGTTACCATTTTTTCTGAATGGTTTCGTAGTTTTTCGATCAAATGGAAAATAAAATGCATTAAAATGTTGAGTTGTTTTACCTCTGAGCGGCTCTTTCTTACACACCATGGGCTAAATGGCCATGCCACATGGACCCCGAAGGCTCAGAGAAGGTTGGGGGATGGGACCCACTTGAATAGCTGTTGTGAGACAGATGGTAGTCTCCCGTGAAGGCCATCCAGTGTGTTCTTTAAAGTACACAGGGTATGGTACTTTTTTGAAAACCATGGGCTAAATGGCCATGCCACATGGATCCCGAAGGCTCAGAGAAGGTTGGTGGAGGGTCCTCACTGGAACAGCTGTTGGGAGACAGATGGTAGCCTCCCGTCAAGGACATCCAGCGTGTTCTTTAACGTAAACAGGGTATGGTACATTTTTGCAAACCATGGGCTAAATGGCCAGGTCACATGGACCCCGAAGGCTCAGAGAAAGTTGGGGGAGGCTAAACAGCTGTTGTGAGACAGATGATAGCCTCCCGTCAAGGCCACCCAGCGTGTTCTTTAACGTAAACAGGGTATGGTACTTTTTTTGCAAACCATGGGTTAAATGGCCATGCCACATGGACCCCGAAGGCTCAGAGAAGGTTGGGGGAGGGTCCTCACTGGAACAGCTGTTGGGAGACAGATCATAGGCTCCCGGCAAAGCCATGCAACGTGTTCTTTAACGTGCACAGTGTATGGCTTTTCCGCACACGGGGACACGGCCTAAGATCCCATCCGACGGATGGTGACACGGCCTAAGATCCATCCGACGGCCTTTCCAAGTTTATCGATTAGTAGAACTAATGGTTGGGCGAGGAAAAAAATTCTTTGCTTAATTTTTGATTTCTTCATTTTCGTATTTGTCGTTACAGTAGGCGTAGAAATATATCTATATCGTAAATGATCAAACGGCAGTTTTTTTTTTATGTACAGGTTTTCACATCTATTTGACCCATTACCGCCTGTCTGGATAGCCTTCTAGAAAAAGAGCGAAAATAGATATGCCTAAACAAGCAATTCCATTCATTGGTTTAAGATAACTTAAAGTTAATTTATTTTAATAACATTCAAAATAATTTACTTATTAAGATTTTATTTAAATGTTTCCGAATATTTTAAAAATATTTCAAATAACTAGCAGTTAATATTTTAGGATTAGAAATTCTTTTTGATTTACACACTTTGTTTCTGAAATATATTGTAAAAATTAAAGTGGGAACATTGGACATTCTCATTCTACTGGGTGACGTCACTTCCGTGTTTTCGCGATATCGTTTGTAATCCTTATTTAACCGCTGTATTCTTCTAGTAATTTAACTTTTAATTTATATTCACACGTTATAGTTTTTATTCTGAGGAAGTCATACAATCTGTAGCTGAATTTCTTATCACTGTGGTAAATAATAATTATTGATGACACATTTGAAATTTCGGTACGAGAATAGATAGTTTCGTCGCTGCAGTGTAAAATTTTACCTTTAGGCCTTTGTAATTACTTTACGAGTTATTTGTTTCGCAGAGTTGCCTGGTATAGCTCTGTGCTGTCCAACTGCTTCTTCGGCTCTGTCATCCAAAGATTATTATCAGGAGCTAACTGATCCTTTACACGTTTATTAAGCTCTCTATAATGTTTTCTATTAGAATTAATATTGATTCAGGACATTCCTGTAGTTCTTCCTTTCTAAAATAAACTCAAGTGCCTTGTCACTCGGATAATTATGCGTCCTCTGTTTCATTTTACGTAAGAGTACCTGTTAGTTTGCAAAAAAGTCTATTTTAGGTGGTCACATTTTTCCTGAACTTAAGTAGCAAGTAAACCACGACTGTCATAATGAGTAAGTAACCTATCATGATAAGATGTACTCTAATTAGGTCTTTCACAGCTTCATAATTAAAGGTAAATTTTTTAACCTTAACACAACACTTCTTAACTTTAAAACGCAAAACGCTTTTAACAAGATAATGGTCAGATCGAATTTCAGCTTCCGAATATGACCTGTTCTTTGTAACAGAAGTAGTCCATTTGCTGTTAATTAATATATAATCTACAAAGTTCTTATGCAGCCCATGAGATGAAACCCACGTGTACTTATGTATGTCGCGGTGTTTGTAATAAGTGTTAGTTATTGTAAAACCATTGAGGTTAACATTGACATTGACGTCACGAAGAACAAGGGTAACATCTCATTTCTTCACAGAATTCGAAATACCTTGAAGTTGTCTGTAAAACCTATTTTCTCATCGTCATCGGCATTCAAAGTGGTGGCATAACAGTAGATAAGTTTGAAGTCCTTAACCCTTGTCTGTAATTTTGCTGTAAAGAACCTTTCATTAATATCCTAGGAGAGCATCACTAGCGTCTCATGCCTTGGTGATGTTTATTCTCTTTCTTCACCGAAAATTTCAGATAGTCACGGTGAATCCGAAAAACTTTTGAAAGAGGTACTAGGTTAAAAGGAATGCATCTTATTTCTCGTCTATAATTTTTAGTAAATTTGGTATACAAGATATCGAAAAATATTAGTGCGGAAGAGGAAACAAACTCCTCTGTTGGGAATACGAAACAATGTAAATGTCACTTCCTCCGGATTGTGTAAACAATGCATTCTGAAACGTCACTCTCCGATGTCATTCGCCTCTTATTGAATTCGTCCAACGCTTTTGTCGCTGTTCCATTAGTCGCGTTAGCTATTAAAATATGGCGAAGAAGTCATCCTATTTTGAGGGTCTGTAATTATCAGAGCTTTGCCTATCCCGAACAGATTCGAGTATAATAAGGAGCCACAGACAAGGTCCTTGCGGTTGATAAATAACGTCAGCCTGTCCTTCCGTAACTTAGATCTCTGGTGGTCGAAAAGTTTCAGCTAAAGCCAGTTAAATAATATTCGTGAAGTGTTTGTGGTTCTTTTATATTTTCCTTCAGGTAAGTAATTTTGTAATGAATAATTAGTTAAGAGTATAGGTAATCTAATTCTACAGTTTTTAGCCTAAGAGCTATGAAATTTCGGACGGTTTCGAACCAACAAATAGTACGCAGCACATTATTCTGATTATGGGACATAAAATTGATAGCTAAGCGCTATTTGACGTGTCGACCACTTTATTTTGGCTCGTCATACGGACATTATTCATTTCCTATGCTTTTCACACACCCTACGGAACGGCAACAGAATTTCCTTGTTATGCCAGTGAGAAACGTTACTTGGAAGCTCTAAAATATGCATTTAATGGAAAAATGTCACTGATGATAAATTAAAGATCATAATCAAATATTTTTTTTAAATATCGGTTTTAAAAAACATTGTTTTAGTTATATAAAAATATTGTTTAGTCTTCAGTGGTATGCCAGTGAGAAACTGGAATTATTATTTCAGCAGGTAAATTAGAATTACTAATCCTATCGCGAAAATACGGACATGACGTCATCTATCGTATGTCCAAGTGTTGCCACCATAATTTCTATAAGATCTTTCAAAACCAAAGTATGTATAAATCGAAAAGAATTTCTAATCCTAAAATATTAACTGGTAGTAGTTATTTCCTTTTTTTAATTTTGGTAAATATTTTTATAATATTCTGAAATATTTAAATAAAATCTTAATAAGAAAATTATTTTGAGTGTTATTAAAATAAGTTAACTTTAAGTTATCTTAAACCAATGAATGGAATTGCTTGTTTAGGCATATTTATTTTCGCTCTTTTTGTTGAAGGCTGTCCAGACAGGCGGTAACTAGGTGGCTTTCACGAAACGCGTTTCCCTATGGTGTCCAACGAGAAATTCCTAGATCGAGGCTAGGTGTGAATCTCTTACGTATGTCATAGGCAACTTTGTCCTTAGGGGTAAAGAACAGTTTTTCCTGTGTTCACAAAGAACAACTCTGTGGTTTAATCTAAGGCTTCTATTACACGTTTCGCTGTACTGTACATTACCTTCTTCTTAGCTCTGAGCAATGCGTTTCCGTGTAGTGGGTAAATTATATATTTATCGCCACGTTGACATTTCTTGGGCTCGTTACGTCACCCTATCAGCTCGATATATCTGTTGCGAATATGAGACGTTGGTTTCAAACTTCGTCCACGATAATGGGCAAATACATCTGAAAGCATGTACATAAAAATACTGCCGTTTGATCATTTACGATATAGAACTATTTATACGCGTACTGTAACGACGAATGGCGAAATGAAGAAATCAAAAATTAAGCAAAGAATTTTTTTTCCTCGGACAACCATTAGTCCTACTGACCGAGCCTAAATGAAAGGGGTGGTTTGTGGTCGACAGCGACAAATAGCGTTTAACTATAAAATTTATATCTCATAATCAGATTAATGTGCTGTACAGTAGCTCTCGGTTGAAATTTCATAACTCTCGTGTTAAAAAGTGGAAAATTACACTACCTCTACTGTAAATTAATTATTCAGTACAAAGTTACTTACCTGAAAGAATTTATAAACGAACCACCAACACTTTATGAATATTATTAAACTTGATTCACCTGATATTTTTTCGAACAGCAGAATGGTGGTTTAGAGAAGGGAATAGGGAATACAGTCCGTGTGTATTTTTTAATCGCATAGACCTTGCCAATGATTGCTTATTACACTGTAATGTGTTCCCGGCTATGCAAAGGTCCAAAAATATGAAAAAAAGAAAAACTCAAATTATATCAATTATTATTCGCCAATCTATAATTATTCGTACGGGCAACATGGCGAAACCAACGGAGTCTCTCTCTGCAAAATATGCTGCTTAAAGGAGGTTGCAAACTCCTTTGCCTAACCTGATCATTAGTTTCAAAGTTGAACCACCTAATGCCCAAGATACTGCGTATGCATCTGGAATCAAAAGCATCTAGTTTCCTGTTATCTTGTTTACAAAGTGTCCAAGTTTCACTACCGTAACTAACCCTAGAAAGAACCAAACTATTATACAGTCTAATTTTAGTCTTTAGGTGTATACGCCTATTTCTCCACACTCTACATAGGTTCTTAAAAGTCCCGGCAGCAATCCCTATTCGTCTGTTAATCTCGTGCCGCACATCACCATTATCTGTTAGATAGCTCCCAAGATAATTAAACTGTGATACCTGCTCAAGACTACAACCATTCAGATTAACTGAATCACAGCCTGCCTGACCAATTTTCATCACTTTAGTTTTCTCTCTGTTTATAACCAAACTTACTCTACTTCCAGTCTCATCAACAGCTCGAATGAAAGAGTTCATCTCATCAACATCTTTTGCCAAAAGGGCTAAATCATCAGCCTAATCTATATCAGAAATTTTCGTATCTCCAGTCCATTAAAGGCCAAAATCTTTCCCTTGAAGTGAATTTCGCATAACGTAATCAATAACCAATATAAAGATAAAAGGCGACAAAATGGACTCTTGTGGAACAGCAGAAGTAATGCTAAAGCAATTGCTACAAGCCTTACAAGCTTTCACACACGACTCAGTGTTATTATAGAGAGTTTTCAGTATGTTAACTAACTTGTCACGTATACCATATGATCTCACAATCAAGTACAAATCATGACGATCAACAGAGTCGAAAGCCTTTTGGAAATCAACAGAGCTACCAACCAAAGGTTTTGGAAACTCTAAACATTTCTCAAGAATCTGCGTAAGTGAAAATATCTGATCCACACATCCCTTACCTCTTTCTGAATCCACATTGCTCATAACGCAATTGCCTGTCAACCAGATTCTTAATTCTATTAAGCACAATCATGGAAAGAACTTTACCTGGAACAGAGAGTAGGCTGAAACCCCTATAGTTATCACAAGAACTGCGATTACTTTTCTTGAAAATTGGGATAACAATAGCTCTGGTAAAATTCTTAGGAACCATGCCTTTATCATAAAAGATATTCAGTTTTTCAGTCATCCAAGTGGTAACCGAAACATTCCCAGTTCTGAGCATTTCTGTAGTAATTTCGTTTACCCTTGGGAATTTATGAGGTTTAAGTTTAGAAACATCCAAAATAAATTCAGATTGTCTTATAGGGCCACCATTAAAGGCATCAATGCATGTATCATCATTCGAAAAAATGATGAAGAACTAACCGCATTGTTTAGAACATCACTGAAATGCTCAGCCCATCTAGCCATGAGATACTATAACCTTACCTTGTTTATGCTTCAATCCCTGTATACCTGTCTGTTTTTCACCACACAAAACATTAACTATCTGGTACAGCTCTCTGGTGTTGTGCTGTCTAACTGCTTCCTCGGCTTGTCAGTCAAACCATCATGCCAAAGATTCTTATCAGCAGCTAACTGATCTTTTACACGTTTATTAAGTTCTCTGTAATGCTTTCTATTAGGACTAGTAGGGTATTGGATCAAGGACATTCCTGAAGTTCTTTCTTTCCAAAATAAGCTCAAGTGCCTTATCACTCAGATAATTCTGCCCCATTGTTCCTTTTTTCCTAAAAGAGTACTGTTAGTGTCCAAAAAAGTCTGTTTAAAGTGGTCCCATTCATCCTCAACTTCAGTAGTAAGCATACCATGACTGTCATAATGACTAAGTAACCTATCATGGTAAGCTTTGGCTATAACTGGGTCTTTCAGAGCTTTAGTATTAAAAGTAAATTTTTTAACCCTAGCACAACATTTTTTAAGTTTAAGTTGCAAGACACTTTTAAGAAGGTAATGGTCAGATCCAATTTTAGCTCCCCTATATGACCTGGTATTCCTAACAGAACTAGCCCATTTGCTGTTAATTAATATATAATCAATCATATTCTTATGCAGCCCATCGGATGAAACCCATGTGTACTTATGTATGTCGTGGTGTTTGTAATAAGTGTTAGTTATTCTGAATCCATTGAGTTTACTTACCTGTAGGAGACGTTGCCCATTGCCATTGCAGCTACCGATGCCAAAAGGGCCAATTACCCCTCCCGAAAGGTCAGAGTTATTACCAACTTTGACATTCCTAAGTCTCCCTAGTCCCTCTTTGACAAGAGAAATTTAAAGTTTTCTTTTTATGAATCTGACCTTTATCTGTCCATTTGCTCTCTTGCAAGCCGAGAATATCTAAATTACAATGGTGGAATTCTTGTGTGAGAACATTAAGAGAGTAAGCTCTGTGCAGAGTCCTCACATTCCAACTACCTATGGAGAGAAAATGGTTAGTGGGATGTTTAAAGAAACTATGTTTATTGAGAGAGGGAATGCCGACAATATCAAACAGCCCCCTAATCGCAGACATGGGGCAAATACCCTTTCCCCCACCACTAAAGGCTCAAGTCATGTACACTGGAAGACTTCCTCCAATGTAGAATTTGACGATGCCAATAGAAGCAAAGAGTTCAGGTGGCTGCGATGACCTCTGCTCAGGATTATCCACCAGCTGATAAACATATCCTGTGGATCTATTCACTTGGGGCTGTCAACCCACAAACAAAAAGAAAACACAGCGGAAGATTTTCCCTTCACAGAAGCCCACCAGTGCAGCAAAATCAGGATCCATAATCAAGCTCAGAGCCATATATCTGTCCAGTCCAGTAGGTTTATATGGTCAGCACCAGGACCCTGTGTGGTTGACCACTCCTCAGCAGGGTAGAAAAAAAAGAAAAGTAGCCATAGTTGTCGAGATCAGTAGGCCACAGTAATCTGGCAGCCCTCCTCTTCTGTTAACTTCCACAACAGAGTATCTCTTTTGAAAGGTCCCTCACATTTCCACCCCGCTAACAACACATTGAAATTCTTCTCAATTTACATAAATATCACAACACTTTCAACATAACGAAAACTTTAAAACATATTACTATCGACTAAATTAAAACCGTTTTCTCGAATTCTTTAGAATACACCACTGTACAGTATTCATCAGACAAAATCATATTAACTGCAACATTGCCACCAAATACACCTGAACAGTAGAAATATCAAATACCCTATATATATATACACACACAACATACCGAGAGGAAAAACTAGGGAAAGAAAGTACAGCATCATACTTAAAAAAAAAAGAAACCAATCCTGCTATTCTTAAAGAGATATTCTCCAAACCTGAATTAGAAATTTAGAAAACACAGCTCAAAGCAAAACTCTATAAATTACACAGATTGAATTATTTTTAAACCTCTTAACAGCAAAGGAAATTAAAAAAAGAATGAACAGTAAACTATATTCAAGTGAGCTACGTAACTCATAACTTATGATCATTGCCGCTTCCTTTCTGCTAAACTGTCACTTTACATTATCAGATTTAAACATTATTCGAACATGGAAATTTTTTCTCACCAAATATCTACACTTGATAAATAATTTCACCGTCTAATACAGAAAATAATTCACATCAGATCTACATATTATGAAATTCAAATCTTGTAAATAATCTCTCTCATATCAACTTCGTCTTACACCTAAAATATGTTCATATTTGCAATAATAACTACACATAAGTTGCTACTTTGACGAAATAATATCATGCACTTCCGGTTATTGAACAAGCTTTATGCGATATAATTGTTGGAAATTTTAGTATTTCCGGCTACGCGTAGAAGATTAAGCAGAGGTTTTGTTTCCGAATATAAAAAATAGACCTGGTATTTTAAGACGTATACCTGATTTGAAAACCATATATTGCGATAACAGACGTTATATAGCGAATGGTTAGTCACAGTGAGGTAATTATGAGTTTATAATTCAAATAGGAAAGGGGGATATGTTTTCAACAGGATTCTGAATAGAAAGTAGTTGATTATGAATTATAGAAAGTCTGAAGATTAGATATAACACTACGACTTTTAAATTTTTTTTATATTTAGATTATTCATTGTGAATTATCATTGATTATTCATTGTCAATAATTTATTTTGAAATTTTGTGAGGTTTCGTAATTAGTAGGGTAAATCCGGTCTTGGGATATTAATTCAACGTTACATCATACTGGGCGATCCTTCTCGAGGTTTTCCGAAATGGAATTAAAATTCGAGTTTTGAATATCGAAAAAACCTGACATTTGGGTTGTTTCACCTCTGAGCGGCACTGTTTTGTACACCATCGGTTAAATAGTTAGGTCACATGGACGTAGAAGACTCAGATACCGTTCGATGCAAATCCATTCCTAATTTTGTATCTTATTACATTACGAGGTGCACCTAACTGTGAATTTTCATTTCTGCGCCAAAAGAATAATATGAATCTTGAGATTGCTCGCATATATCAAATTTTTTACCGAAAACGACTTTTCAAAAACCGGAATTTCGAAAGCTTTAACTGTTCGTAAAAGTATAAATGGTTGCTGCCTACGTAAAGCCCTTCCACATCACTAAAATCTCACCCAAAATATATAGAAGAAAAGAATGGTTAGTTCCTCCGTGTATCGTACGAGGGTGAGAAAAAAAACATCCAGTGGAACAACTCAAAAAAGCTTGCAATGCGAAACTCAAAGTATGCAACTTCCAACTTGTACTACGGCTTCACAACGTTTCATTTATACTTCTCCGAAACTTTATATAACCATTTTTCTTCTCTGTAGAAAAATAAAAATGCATCTTACGTACCTGAGTTGATCGAAGCATAACATAAAAGTATACCTAAAATAGCAACATTATTACGATTAAGAATACCAAATCTGCTGGCAACACAACGAAAGAGTACTGGTGACGTCATCTCGGTGTTTTTCCTACTTTATTATTAACCCGTATTCACAGGCAGGCAGCACTAATTTTAGCAGATTTAAAAATTTTCATATCCATTTTTTCATATGCACCGTATTGTTTTTTAAAGGTTTATTTTTTTACACGGTTTTCTCGGGAACCTATCAGGAACAGAATTGGGTGCATTGAATTAATTATTCCTATTGTTTATTAAGAAGGATTTATTTTTTTTTTAAGTTGATTGCTTAGCGCGCTTGGCTACTGATGTAAGAGACCTGGGTTCGAACCTAGGGTAAGGAATTGATGTGTGTTGCTTTTCTGCTCAGGTGCTTACTTACGGTAGCAAGAATGCAATGAGTTTAGGTTAATCAGTGACAAATTTGAATCTCAATCAAGTATATATTTTTTTACACGTTTTTGATTTAACACAGATCAGAAAAGAAATTTAATTTCGCTATTTACACGATTTATTTTGATGTAACACGGTTGACACGACGCCTTTTTAAAAAACCCCATTTGAATTTAATTCTGAAAAAATTGTTTTACTTCTGAGCGGCACTTTTTTGCACACCATGGGCTAAATGGGCAGGTCACATGGACCCCGAGGCTCAGAGGAGGTTGGGGGAGGGGACCCACTGGAACAGCTGTTGGGAGACAGATGGTAGCCTCCCGTCAAGGCCATCCAGCGTGTTCTTTAACGTGCACAGGGTATGGCTCTCCCGCACACGGGACCACGGCTTAACGTCCCATCCGACGGACGGCGGCCTTTCGAAGCACATCGGTGTCCCCTATTGGCCGTGGGCAGGGCGGGGAGTTATGCGGAGATAAATCTCAACGCTGACCCAGCTGGGACTCGAACCTGGGAACTACAGATTACGAGCCTGGCGCGCTACCGACTGAGCCATCCCCGTCCCATCAACGGCCATAGCAAGTTGAACACACTGGTTCTCGTCTGATCCCCGAGGTTAAGCTTTGGGCGCGGTCAGTACTTGGGAGGGTGAGAACATGGAAACACCGCGTGCAGTTGGCAGTTTTTTTTCGTATGCGCTGTTACTCCTAAAATATTGGTCTACGTTATTCTACGTTGGTTGTCGGGTTCGAATACATTTTTAGTAAATAAATAAATGAAGAATTAAAGCGTTCACAGAATAGTTTTGGTTACGAAACCTGCAACGTTTCTAGGTTGTTTAGCGAATGGACTCTCTGCAGACAGAACGTAAAAATAAAAGATTATATTTCTCGGGGTTGCAGATATATTTCGCCCACTGTTTCAGAAAGTAGAAGTGCATAATTTTTTTTTTAATATTCGATAGAAACACGTGAAATATAAAGAAATATTTAAAGTTGTATTGAAATATAGTTATAGAAAAATGTTCATTTCCTTCTGGCCCTATATTACCGTTTGTATTATAATTATATGTAAATGTTCCTTACTAACGACTTGATTTAAACATCAGATTTACCGAATATGGAGAGATTAGCGTTCACACTGAGAATATAAGGAAAGAATAATGTTAGTTTATTTCCACCGAAGGTGTTGCCACTGGAAATGGTGTAATGAGACATTTAAAAGTTAAGAATGAAAATAGCGAATAGAATCTATATATGTAAGGTACTAATTTTAGACTCTAATCAGAGTATACTGGCAATACTCGACACGTTCGAAATGCCAATTCAACTTTTTCCACCTGTGAATGACATCCAGCGTGTTGTTCAATACAGGGTATGGATGTCTGACGTACACGGGATCTCGTACGAGCTTCGATTTGAACCTAAATTCGCAATTCTTTGCTTTCCGAATATGTAGTATTTAGTAATTTTTTTTTTATTTTGTGGTGGAAAGTAAACGAAGTGGGTTACTTTTATGGAGAGCAGCATTACCTGCTTAACGAGTTTTCATGTGACATGGAACCTGTTGCATTCGGCCCTCAATTCATGTTCCTAAGATTTGACAGAAGCTGGGCATCATGTAGGGAAAAAAATAAATAAACTTTTATTTGGGGGCTGGAAGAGCTGTTGGGAAAGATGGAAGCTTGCCGTCAAGCGTGTTCTTTGACGTGTATAAGGTATGGCTGTCCTGCACACGGGCCAAAGGCTTAACGTACCTTCTGACGGACGGCGGCTTTTCCAAGCCCATCGGTGTCCTCTACTGACAGTGGGAAGGGTGGGGAATTTTGCCTAGATAAATAAATCTGAACCAGCAAAGTCTCAAACCTCGGAACTAAAGATTACGAGCCTGGCGCGCTACCGACTGAGCCCCCCCCCCCGTGTTTTTAGTTTCTATTTGAAATGCTATGAAACAGATATCATCTTGGCGATGAATTAATTTCTGGAATTGGATGTCTCCACGGTTGGGTTGTTTTACCTCTGAGCGGCACTCTTTTGCACACCATGGGCTAAATGGGCAGGTCACATTGACCCCGAAGGCTCAGAGAAGGTTGGGGGAGGGGACCCACTGGAACAGCTGTTGGGAGACAGGTGTTAGCCTCCCGTCAAGGTCATCCAGCGTGTTTTTTAACGTGCACAGGGTATGGCTCTGCCGCACACGGGGCCACGGCTTAACGTCCTATTCGACGGACGGCGGCCTTTCAAAGCCCATCGGTGTCCCCTACTGACCGTGGGCAGGGCGGGGAATTTTGCGGAGAAAAATGTGAACGCTGAACCAGCTGGGACTCGAACCTGGGAACTACAGATTACGAGCCTGGCGCGCTACCGACTGGCCCACTCCACCCCTGTCTCCACGGTGTCAGATTGTTAATAAAACCAGTGAAGTTTGATAATTAAATTAATCAATCCCAGTTATTTAAGCTGAAACGTTATAGTGGAATTGTATGTAATTTTCGGCTTTGATATTAAATTGCATTCGTATATTTTAAATATTAACGTTTCTGAAATATTATAATATTACTATTAATCGTTGCTAACTGTAGTTCGATTCTTGTGTAGGTAAAATTTACGTGGTGTATGAACTTTATTCTAAATATACGTAATAAAATATATTATGGAAAAGTAGAAATGAATTGAGAGTAAAATTTGACACCGAAGTGAAAGCGAATATATGGTTGCTATCGTAACTAAGGGCGCCACGTGTGAAGCTATCTAGGTGCACGTGCCATTGTAACATATTTGACCAATCGTAGAAGAGGAACACGAACAACCGTTGGGGAAGGCGGGAAGAAGCAGATATTTCATTAGAAACAAAATTAACGCCACCTAGAGGAATTTATTTCATTTAGCAATAATTGTATGTGTGAATTTAATTAAGTACATAAGTTATATTTATGCATTCATGTTTCAAAACTTTAATGAACACTATTTGAATATTACCACATATAGTATGTTGGAATATAAATTTAGGACAGTTTTTTGGGTGAGGGGATATGTGAATTTTTTTTTTGTTACAGTTCAACTTATTTGGACTTTGGACCTCAAATTACGTTTGATAATTAACAGACATTAGAAACAGTATTTTATTTTACTACTTCAACTGATGCAGTATTTAATTAGTAACGCAAGTTGAGATGTTTAATAGCAGCGATATCTGTTTATTTAGTCTGAAACCCTAAGAGGAACAAGTTTAAAGGAAGGGAGAATGGAATAAGTTGCCTTTTATTGGGGAAAGCGATAAATATGTTTCCGTTTTCATTTCTATTTAAGTACGTAACTCATAAAGAATCCTCAGCGTTGAGATTTATCTCCGCCAAACAAAAGTTTATCTCGGCCTTCCCACGGTCTGTACTGGACACCGATAGGCTTGGATATAAAATTATCCATAACAGCAACATAATTTTAACGAATTTCTGTTTTACAGACTACACAGGGATTAAGTGCTTCGCCGAGGAGTCATTTCATACTCTAAACATTTAACCTCTAATGATTATTTTATTTCCTAATCCAAAGAGGCTTAACGTGTTAGGGAAAAGAGTGAAAATATCTTCCTAAATATAATAAAGGAATAAAAATAACACCCCCTCAAGCAGCTGCTTGCAACAGCGATGTTTCTCCGCAATAGTCGAAGGTCTGTGAGGGTGGTGACACCTTTAATACGCCATATAGAAGATATGCGTTTGGTTGGGTTATCTCTGAACGGTAGTTATTTGCACACAAGGGTGTAAATGGCGACGTCATAAAGAACCAGAGGGATCAGTTTAGGTTGCGGGAAGGTGATCGAATGGAAGAGCTGTTATGAGACAGATGGTAACCTCCCATCCAACGTTTTATTTAACCTGCACGGGTAGGATATATACAGAATTTCTACACTATTTTCTTGTGGTTTTTATCAGTTTTTATTCTAACATTTTTAAGATTTTGCGACATTTTGGTATTTTTTTGTCTTCTACTATTGGCTCCTTGAACTTTATATATATAATAGAGCAGTGGTTCTCAAAACCTTTTATGCCTTACGTACCTGCTGGAGATGTGTATGTTACTGGCATACCCCATGTATAGATACAGAAAGATATAGTTATAAGAATGGGAATAAAATAAAACATATATATATACACACCTTCTTTATTTTAAAATTTTGAATCAAAATATGATTAGCAGATTTATTCCGGATATCGGAGTAATCTTCCGATGTGTGTCGTTTTTAGAAAGTTCGGTTTATACGAAAGTTGTTAAAGCTAAAACTAATTCGTGACGGAAATGAAAATTACGACACGAAAGGCGTATCCGGTTTGACCATTCGAAAAGCACTGTTGTGTCATCGATTCTTTAGGATAGAAGCTGTTTTATTCGATTCTCTTTCATCGTGAAAGGTTAATTATTTTTTTAAAAGTCTCATCGTATGATGAGAAGAAATTGTTTTCGATGCATTGTAATAGTTACTAGTGAATATAGAACTTACGTTTTGAACTGAAATAGATTTCACTGGTTATTTGTGTTATTAAGAACTTTCTGGGAGTCTTCGAAACAACACTTAGTAGTCATTTCTGCAGATAAGTTTGGTCGAATTCTTAAAAAATGCATTTAATGGAAAAACGCAAATTATAGACCCCAGTGAAATCTTTTTAAATATCGTTTTTTAGACTTTAAGTAGTTGCGGTAGGTGGAATATTTGCGAATCTTCCACGTTATGTAAGAAAACGTAACTTGGAAGGTTTATAACTTGTAAAATATGCATTTAATGGAAAAATGTGACTGAAGATAAATTAAAGATCAGAATGAAATCTTTTTAATTTATCATTTTTGAACGATATTCGTTTAGTATTTAAAAAGCTGCAGAAACTGAAATATTTAACAATAATATTCCGTAGTATGGCAGAGAGAAAGTGGAAACTGTATAACTTCTAAAACATGCACTTAATGGAAAAATGTGACTGGAGGTCAATTAAAATCTATATAAATATCGTTATTTAACAGTGTAGTTTTAGTATTTGAATAGTTGCGGAAGGTGGAATATTGAACTATAATCTTTCATTTTATGCCGGTGAGAACGTAAGTTGGAAGATGTATAATTTATAAAACATAGATATATTTGAAAAATATGACTGAAAATAAATTTAAGATCATAATGAAATGTGTTTAAATATGGAATTTTCAAAATATATTTTTTTTAGTATTGAAATATTTGCGGAAGCTGGAATATTTAACAATAATCTTCCGTGTTGTGCAACTTGTGAGCTTGAAGCGTAAATTAAGCGTAAGTTCGAACCTCTATAACTTCTAAAATATGCATTTAATGGAAGAATGTGACGAGCTTTCAGCTTTAGAAAAGTTTGGTAAAATAATGATATCAATGTAGTAAGGGTTTTAATGATACGTCTACAAACTATTCAACTTTCTTTAGTATTCCCTGCTACTGAAGAATAAACTAATGTCGTTCATATTTTAAAGCACCTACCTAAATCGGGGAGAAAAATGTTACATTCCATTACAAAAACATATCACGTTATATACCTCGCTATTTTTTTCAGGTCGAGGAGTTT
>JAWZYU010000292.1:0-207633 GCA_038380435.1 Ryuthela nishihirai | reverse complement strand
TAAAAATTATGTTAATGAAATGGTAGTAACGTTTATCCAATTCATAGGAAGAAATATAATGTATCAATGGATGCTAAAAACTTTTTTCATACCTTATAGTGAAATGCTATCATATTACACGATAATTTTTAAAACTATAGTTCTTTCCGTAGTTACATTGATATATGAGAAAAAAGAATGGACTGCAGAAGATTATATCAATTTAGACTATATGATTTTGAAATTGAAAGAAGGTAACACCAGTTCAGTCAGAACTTTTTTAAAAGACATTCAAATAATGAAAGAGATCTTACCAATTACAGATTATGAGAATAATTTTTATAATTCTATAGTAGTTACTCAATATAACTGGGGCCCTTTGTTTTGGCGAATTATCCATTTCATGGCACTTTGTATAAAAATACGAGATGATAAATTTGTAATAGCTAAAAAAATGTGGCAAGAATTCACTATTTTATCTTTACATAGAATTTTAATGTGTCCAATGTGTACTCAACATTATTTGGAAAAAATACCTAAATACGAAGAACGAATGAAACTTGAACAGGATTATCCAGAATTATGGTACGAAATCCATAATGACATAAACAATAAAAATTTTACCATAGATGATTTTAAGAAAGAAGAAACTATAATGCATGAGATGTTAATCAATCTGATAAAAGAATAAATAAAGGAATATGGACAATAATATCATTTGTGTAGGAGATTTATTAAAATCGATCAAAAACTTACACACTAAACAAAAAATCATTAAACGTTTAAAATATTTAAATCTTGATAATATAAAAATATGTATAGTTTATTCGAAAAACAAAGAAAGTTATGAAATTAAACCAATCTGGTAACTTCTCTACTAAGTAAATCGTCACAATACGATTTAAAAAAATTTTCTTTTGGTATGTGATTTTCTAATATTTCTTGAAAGTTTAATGTCTTCGTTCTACATATAATGTCATGAGTAAAAGCACTTACTTGTAATTTATCATTCAATATGCAATTATTTTTAATCTCCTTTTTAGTTTTAAAATATTCGGGATAAATATTACGTAAATAACTGATGATCGTGTTTGGTTTCGTTCTTCTTAAAAAATTTTTCCATTTAGATTGAGTAATATTCTTTTTCACAATGGAATTTCTCTTACCTATATCCGCCAAAATTGGAAATTTGTCATTGTACACAAATTTCATATTAGTAATTTGAGCTAATTTTGCACCACACATATAACTAATCTCGGAAAGAAAAACAAGTAGCGCAATAAATGTATCTGCCAAATTGCAAGGGTTTATCAGACGATTGTAGTAATTATATTTCATTTCGAATAAAACAAATGTGCCACCATAGGGATCACGAAAATGAGTCGCAAAATGCAACACCATATTTTCATATCTTTCATTGAATTGTTTCAATTTTTTATTTAATTTTATCAATTGATAACAATAGAGAGGGATATCACAAGACATACTCTGATTGTATGAACACCAACGTTCCGAATTAACTGTATATAAACAATGAAATTGTTTATTATCGTAATTGGAATACATTAAAAAACAAGATCTATATCTGTGATAAGTACATTTTGATGCTCTAAAATAATTCATTTTTTTATTAATAAAATATAAAACTTTATTAATTGTTTTTTCAATCGCATGTAATTTAACATCATCCATTAGTAAAGAAAAAGTATGAAACCTGTCTGCGTACTTGATTTGGATCAAACGTTAGGATATTACGAAAACAATAATTTTATTATAAGACCATTTGCCACAATGCTATTAAGAGCATTGTACTTTGCACACATAGATATTATCCTATGGAGTCTGGGAGCAGATTCTTATGTGAAAAAAATAATTAATAGAGATTTTCCACTCATTGGAAAATTAAGTTGTCGAATTTTTGCAAGAACAGTCTGCATGTATTCACATAACAATTATGGAAAATACAAACATTCAAATATAATTAGAAATATTTACAAAAATGAAAATATTATGTTGATAGCTGTAGACGATTGTGTCAATACTGTTATGGATGAAAATTATAATTTACGAATAAATGTAGAGGCTTTTAATTCTTGGGATGATAGCGATATTGAACTAGCAAGAGTAACTAATAAAATTTTTGAATATATTGAAGACTTAATGGATTAATTCAAAAAAGAAGACTTAATGGATTAATTCAAAAAAGAAGACTTAATGGATTAATTCAAAAAAGAAGACTTAATGGATTAATTCAAAAAAGAAGACTTAATGGATTAATTCAAAACTTTTTCATTAATTCAAAAACTTTTTCATTAATTCAAAAACTTTTTCATTAATTCAAAACTTTTTCTACTATTGAAGAAATTTGAATGTTTTCAATTTTTTGTTCTACTTCTTTAGGTAGAAGTAATACTTTTCCATTAAATTCTATATTTTCGTCTTTTAATTTATACTTTCCATCTGTATTTTCTTCTTTCAATTTATACTTTCCATCTGTATTTTCTTCTTTCAATTTATACTTTCCATCTATATTTTCTTCTTTCAATTTATACTTTCCATCCATATTTTCTTCTTTCAATTTATACTCCTCTCCCAATTTAATTTTCTTTGACGACGTTTCTTCACTGCTAATATTTTTCAAAATGTTTTCCATTTCTAAACTTTCAAATTCTTCAATTTTTGTATTTTCATTTTTACTAATTTCGTGTGTTAAAATGACATCTTCGTCTTTGATATCTTCAATAGTTGCTTTGAAAGCATATTCTGGTGTGAAAATTATATGAGAACATTTTCCACTAAATTTAAAATTTTTTCCAAAAGTAATTATTCTCTCTATAGTGACAACCATTAAACATGGTGTGAAATTTTTAAAATTTGCTAATAAATAATTTGATCCAATAATTTTTGCCTTCTGTCCATCATAAAGTCTCACTGATGTTGTACAAAATTCGTTATTTACATCGATGAGGTTTCTCTTTAAAAGATTTTTACACTGACCACAAAAATTATTGCATTTCGTCAAAAATAAATTTGTACTACCAAAATATTCGCCATAAAGTTCTGGTATTTGCTTCCCTAAAACATTTAAAGCTGGTGTATCAAAACATTGAAGATTTTTTTCTTCTTTAAATCTTACAAATCCAACTAGTAATATAGTAGGTTTTTCGGGAATAATATAAATTTCAAACTGTTGTTTATTATCAGATTTAATTTTAATAAGTTTTTCATTTTTTAAGTAACCGCAAGATTTTTCAATTGTTTCTTCCCATTTATCATCTACAGCATCAATTATATCTATGTACATTCCACGAACCTTTTCCAATTCATTTTGAAATGGTTCTTTATTGAATCTGTTAATCCAACGATTATAACTGTTCATTATTAATCTTTATAAAAGAGAATGTATGATCCTTAAGTTTACCTTACCTTCCCTTATATAAAGATTTTATATTTTTCTAGTAATTAATTTTTCTTATGCTCTAAAAAAGTCAAAAATAATATTATATTTTAACAGAAATTTATAATATTTAAACATTCTTATCTTTGAATATCTTTAAATAAAGGCAACAGTTAAAGCAATAGTTAATAATGGAAGACTATTTGCATAAAATAATAAAACAAGAGTTAGCTCCTACTGAAAGTTATTTAATATATGATATTAAAGGAGGTATTTATTATGTCAATCATTTAGATTACGATAGTTTCAATTATATTTATCTAAAACTAATTAAATCCCCAAATTATTTTACTTTAAATTTATGTAGTGCTATAAATCATAGTCTTATTTTTGACATTGATGTAAAAACTAAACCTTATAATTCTGAAGCCTTTAAAAAATATTTTTATGATTATGTTATTCCTACATTTAAAGAATTATTACTTTGTGAACTCGTTTCTAAATTAGATTATTTTACTCTAATAGTATCACATCGAAAAAATGGTGGTATACATTTACATTTTCCAGAATATTCAATTCATAATGAAGATTATATCATCTTGTGTAAGATTTTACAACGTAGTTTAAATCAAAATGTTTTAGGAGTTTCTTTTGTTCTGGATATACCTATTAATTTTTCACTCTCGAAATCTTCAAAACCTGATATTTCAGGTTATGAGCCAATGATTGTAATGTACGTCACAAATATTAATCACATTGATATCCAATGTTCGAAAGATTTTAACTTTGAAATCGAACATCAAAATGCAGTAAAAAAATTTAAAAGGAAAAAAAATAATGCATCTTCTGTTTTTAACATTTTATTAACTAAATCTCAAATCACTTTTTTAGAGCAATTATATTTTTTTATGATGCCTGTAAATGCAACTAATAGTGTGAAACCTATAACTATAGGTTACAAAACTATATTTACTGAAACTGTAATGGATAACAATGATGAAATTGCTAATTACCTCTGTTACAAAAGTCGTAATTACGTCCTTGAACGTATATACAAAGAAAATTTACTAATACCTATGAATTCACAGAATAAAATATATACATATTTAAAATTAAATTGTACAAGAATTAATAATTTTAAATCCAACAGTATTACTTTAAATATTTGGTGGAAAAGATTGGAAAAAAATATTCAAAAGAATGACGGTGGTCTATTTGCAGAAGTGAATATGGATTTACGTGTTAATAACAATAATTTTATGAATATTGATTGTCCTTTGAAAGAAGTAATGGAATATAACAATTGCTATTATTTTTTACCAGTTTTTTATTCTTTATGCAACATTCTAAACACAGACGTAGATGTAATCATTGCCGAATTATCTAATATTTTAGAATCAACACTTTCTCAAGAATTATTAAAAAAATTACAAGAAATTTCTAAAAATTTGATTGATTTGATATCTGTAAATTTTACTAAAGAAACTGTAATATATTGCGCATTAAATATGGATGTAGAAATCATAGATCAGACTGAAAAGTTTAATTCGATTTTTAAGAAATCTTATCCAGAAATAGCAAGTTGTAAATCGAATGACGAATTTAAAGACTTACTCAATCGTTTATTCCACCGATATTTTCCTATCGAAAGACGTTCAAAACACGAATATTACATTTGGAATCCGACAATGAGATATTGGCACATTGGAAATAGAGAAGATGTTAAAAATTTGTTTAGTTCTTTATTTCTATCGTTTAAAGCTTATGTAAGATCATCTACAGAAAACAGTTGTTACGATTTAAGGGATGGTGATTTAAATATCAGATGTCAAGCTATATTAACCAATGCTCTATTCAATAATAAAAACGTTAAGATGAATGATAACAAATGGATAATTAATACCGATGCAGGAATATTAGATTTATTAATTCAACATATTAGTGGATCCGTTCCCGAACATTATTCGTTGGTGATAAGAATTGGTATCAATTTGAATCGAAATTTTTTTCATTCAACAATTCGAGATCCTCAATTATTACAGTTGAATGATTTACTTTGGAATAAAAATTTTTTTAATCATTATAAAAATAAATTAATGACAAATTCAATCAACAATTATAGTAAAGATTTAACGATAGCACTCGAAGACTTTGATTGTAAGATTTTTGATAAAAGAATTATCAAGTTAGCTATAGAGATGAAAAAATTCTACATTCATCTGTGTAAGTTTTTGGCATTCAATTTCGAAGAAATTAACTTTATGATGCATGTTATAGCAAGTATTTTAATTGCAACAAATTATTATAAACATATTTTTATATTACAAGGAGAAAAAAATAATGGTAAAACTAAACTTGTAAAAATGATAGAGAGGGTAATGGGTTCTTATTATGCTCCTTGCTCACCACACGTTTTTATAGGTACCGAGAAAAGAGAAACTATACCCGACATAGCCGATAGTTTATTCAGTAAACGAGTATTGGTGGTTGAAGAAATGACGGGTCCATTATCTGAAAATTATATCAAATTACTCACAGGTAATAACTTGGTAACGATTCGAAATATATTTCAAACTTCGAAATATGGAATTCCGACGTGTAAATTATGGGCTACTACAAATAAGGCACCGGGTTGTTATGCAACATCAGCATTTGTTGATAGAGTTATACCTTTTAATTTTAAATCTAAATTTTTAACAACCGATGTACCCGAATTAATTAGCGATCAAATCATACAGTGTACATTTAAAGCAAAATCGGATGATAGTATAGTTTCGAACTGTATTAATGGATTATTTTATCTTATGATATTTAAATTAATAAAATCCATTAACTTGAGAGATGGTTATTTACATATCCCTACTATACCTCAAAGTATTCTAGATTTTAAACTCGTTTACCTTGAAATTACAGACATATACACACAATTCAAATATTTTTCAGATGTACAATTAGATCCGGATGAATGTACGTTAGAAAGCGATGTAAAATCTGCAGTTAGAAACTTTTTAACAGCTAAAAGATTTTCGGCAATATCAGAATCTGTTCTAATTACTCGTTTCGATGAAGAATTTAAAGAATATAAAGAAACAATAGATTATTTAAATATTAATAACGAAGAGGAGGATATTTTGTCGGAAAAAGTTGTAAGTAACGAAATGGATGACACAATAGAGGATAAATTAAAAGAATTATTAGATGAAGAAAATATAGAAACTTTATCAACAAAACGACAAAAAATGAGTAATATAGTTACTTATTGTTATCGAGGTGTAATTATTAAGAATCAAAAAAACAAATCGAAATAAAGTAAATAAATGAAAATAAGTAAGTAAATATGATATGTGACACTTGTAATTATTCGGTAACAACTTATGATATATCAAAATTAAAAAATTCTAATATTCATGTAGATAAATTAATTTGTTCTAGCAGAAAATATATCGGTGATTATTACCTATCAGAATTTCAAAAGAAAAAAATTAATGCCTTTCCAGTAGTGTTTAATGCTATAACTGACAAATTAGTGACAGACTATACAATTCAAAGACAAGCAATTGAATATTTAAGAACTTTGATAACTAATAAAACTTATGGTATACTTTTCGATTTAATTAAACAGAAAAAAATGTTCAATATATATATAAATTTGAGAACTTTTCCTCTCTTTGATTATGAATTCAAAGAAGACACCATGAAAGAAATAAAAAATATTGCTATTCAGTTTTTTAATGAAACTGATATTCAATTTAATGTTGCTTGTTTAGAACTCTTATATTTCTATGCACTCTTGATAAATCCGGAATACAATTGGATAACTATGGATTACATAAGTCAAGGAAATAAAAACCATCAATATATGATATCTACTACACAAAATTTTATAGACGAAAAAAATAAAGATGATTAATTTTTCTAAACCTTTCATAAAAGATGGATTTTTTGCTATAAGAATAAATTTAAATCACGTTCATATCGTTCCAGAAATCGATATTGCAGTGTGCATTGACAAAAATAAACTAATTGTTCGTGTACAGGAACATTTTCACAATTACGAATTTCCTTCTAATATAGATTTAAACACTGTTAGTTATACATATCAATCAAATATTTTATATATAACTAATATCTGTATAAAAAAATATTTACTAGCTTTGTCTGTCTTTCTTATATTATTAGCAATAATACTTTTTTTATTACATTTTTTCTAAATCATATTTTTTGAAATTACACTTTTTCGAATAAAGTTACAGAAATTAAGATTAAATAAATGAATAATAATTACATATCTTATCGAACATTAGTTTTAAATCTTCTTAATAAAAATCAGTATTGCAAATTACAAAATTATGTAATAATAAGCATTCAATATAAAGAAATCGTTCCACATAACAATGGTGGTAAACCATATTCTTTTCATTATGACATGGAAGAAATATATGAACGAGAAAATGAACCTTTTAAATTTATTTACTTAACAAGAGATATAAATTATGGATATCTCTATAAAGATCAAGAGATTAATGTAAAAAACTGTGAGATCAGATGTTTAAATTTAAAAATCGATCGAAATTTTATCAATCAATGTTTGAATTTAAATTTATTAACTTTTGAAGAGGAAATTTATACTTTAATCACATACCTAAATTTTAATCCATTAAAAATTTACAAAATTTTAGGACTTAGTTTTGAAAAATGTACAAGATTTATTCCAATTGATTTTAAAATGTACGTGAATCTTAGAAATTATACATGTAATAATTTACAAAAACAGTCTGCCGTGAAAAAATATTTTGGTCCAGAAAACTGTTTTTTATTTCAACCTCGTTTAATTGATGGTAAAATATCTGAAGCCAAATGCAATAGACTCATATTATCATTACGAAATTCTAAAACTTTTTTTTCAAATGAAGAAATACCTCCATATATTTTAAATTATTTACCATACACTATATATTATGCAAACGATGCATACATTCAACTGGCCTATAATCCTTTAGAAAACCCAATAATTTAAAAATTGATAAATTTTAAATATATAAAAAATAAAGATGGTTGAAGAAATGGTTGAAGAAATAAATAATAATCAATATGAAACAGATGATGATGGAAACGAAATTTATCCCCAAAGATTTGGTATTAACTATTATTTAAAAAATTTAAGTAAAGAAATATATGCAAAAAATACAGATGGTAATGAATATTACATAACTGATAATAATGCCGAACAAATTTATGCAAAGAATCAAGAAAATAAAGAATATTATGCAAAAACCAATTCAGGAGAAGAATATTATGCTAAAACTAATAACAAAAAAGAAAAATTAGTTGCCCATAGTGTTTACGCTAAAGATGAATCTTTAGATGAGAAATATCCAAAGGATGAAAATGGGGAATATTTTTATCGGAAGAATGAATTTGGCTCTCAAATTTATGCCAAAAATCAATTAAATTTAGAAATTCCTATTTATCAGAATAAAGATGAATCTATTGGATTAAGATATGCAATTAATTTTAAGCATGATGAATTCTATCCGTTAATAAATGAAAAAGAATATTATGCATCGATGAAGATTCAGAATAATGTCATTCGTCAAATTTATGCAAAGACTAGAAATCTCAACGAATTTTATATATCATATGATGAAAACCTAAAATACGATCAGTTTGCATATGAAATGGAAAGCGATGACGAAAATAATATCACAAACATACTACGTTATTATGCAAAAGACAATGAAGGAAATGAAATCTATCCTACAGATAAAAATGGACATCAAATATCTATATTTAACGATCAGGAAAATAAATTTATTCATGCCAAATTAAAAGATGGAACAATATATTATCCAAACAACGCTATCTATGAAAAGGATCACGAAAACAATGAAATTTATCCAGTGAACGAAATTACTAATACCCAATATTATAAAACTGTGGAAGGTGAAGAAATTTATGCTAAAAATAAACATAGTCAAGAATATTACATAAACATTGATAATGAAGAGATTTATGCAACGAAAAATAATCAAGAATATTATGCAAAAAATAATAATGAAGAAATATATGCAAAAAATAAAGATGGAATAGAGAAGTTAATAACCAGTCCAGGATTTTTAGTAACTTATGCACGTGATAATGAAGGCAACGAAAAATATCCATTAAATAAGGATAATGAACCATACTATTGGAAAAAATTTGAATACCAAAGATATGCAAAAAATAAACTAAACGATGAAATTCCCATCTATGAAAATTTATCAGCAAAATATGCAATCGATAAGTTCGGTAATGAATTTTATCCTAAATTAAATAACGGTTTAAAATACTACATAAAAAATTCTGAAGGTGATGAAATTTATGCAAAAGAAACTACAAATTCTTTCATAGGTGATGAATTTTACATTACTGATAACAATAACCAAGTGATATTTGCCAAAAATAAAAATAACAAGCAATACTATGCAAAAAACAGTCATGGTATAGAGATCTATTTCCGAAATGAACAAGACATAGATATAGCTATTTTTGACCAAGAACTTGGTAAATATATTTATGCAAAATATCCAAGTGATTTAGGTGGAACTGGTGGTGAATATTATCCCTATAATCGAATTTTTCGTATTGACATAGTATTAAATGAAACTTATGCGGTATGGACTTCGGGAGAAATTTATCCCAAAGAAAATTTTAATGAATATTACATTAAGAATTCTGAAGGTAAAGAAATATATGCAAAAGATTTATCGCAAAAGGAATATTTAATAAAATCTAAACGTTATGCAATGAATGAACACGATTCCGAATATTATCCCAAAAATCGAGATCATGAATATTACATGGTAGATAATGAAATTGAAATTTACGCACTAAATGCTGTAGGAAATCAATTTTATGCTGAAAAATTTAGCGATGATAAACTTGAACGAATTCAATTTTATGCGAAGAAACTCGATGGAGAATATTATAAAGAATATTATTTAACTGATATAGATGGTACCGAACAATACATCATTAAAGATGATTGGCAAATATATGCAACTGATGAATCCGGAGCAGAATTTTATGCCCTTGATAAAAATAAAAACGAATATGGTGATAAATATGCAAAAAACAAACAGTCCAAACAACGTGCTAAATATATCTATCCAAAAAAAGTAGGTGGATTAGAATTTTATTTAAAATCAGAAGATGGTAATCATTATTACGCTTATGATGAAAAAGGAGATCAATATTATGCAAAAGATACTGAAAATAACGAACTGTTAATTAAACATGACAGTAAACCTCTGTATGCTGAAAAACGTGACAAAACAATGTTTTACCCAAAAGATAAAAATCTATCGGAAATAGCATTTGGTATATATATTTCCCAAGAAAGTATTGAACGCTACCCTCGAGATTACAAAGGAAAAGAAATGTATATTGAAAATGATAACCATCAAATTTATGCCAGAAATATTTTTGGTATGTATTATGCACGAGACGAGTTATTAAACGAATATTATGCAAAGGATACTGATGATAATGAGGTATATGCAAAATGGATTGGAGGAAATGATTTTTATGCGCGCAAAAACAATTCCGAATTTTGTGCCAAGAAAAATGATGGTTTAGAGTATTATGTAAAAATAAAAATAATATTAACCTCAGGAATATTGGAAAAAGAGATATATCCCAAAAATCAAATAGGAAATGAATATTATATCGAAAATCGGATTGAACAAATAAATAATCAAATATATGCAGTAAACGAATTAGGTGATGAATATTATGCACGAGATAGAAATAATAAACCTTTATTTGCTGAGAAAAAAGGAGAAACATATTATGCAGTTAATTCTAAAAATATTCCTTATTATCCAGTTTATAAGATGAAAGAAATTTATAAAATAGATAAATTTCAAAATGAGATTTATGCAAGACATGAAAATACAGGAGATATTTTAGCTAAATATGGAGAGAAACCATACTATGCCCAAAAATATCCTAATATTCCTTATTATCCATTAAACAATAGAAATCAACAGTATTTCATATCATCATCGGGCAAATTAACACCATCTTCACGAAATGTATCTTTTCTTAAAATATTGATTTTTGTAATAGGTATAATTTTCACAATTACATTATTAACTCACCTCTTCATCAGATACTTTTAGATTTTTGTGTTAGATTTTTGTTATAAATAATTCTGAAACATTGGGTGGATAAGTTTTGACTGTAACGTGCAATTGATTATTCCTATAAAATTTAAGAGATGCTTTAATTTTATCACAATCTAGTTCTTTTGGTATTATCAATACTTCTTCATTCGTTGAAATATTTTGAATTATTCCATTAATATTATAATGTAGTAATAAATTAATTTTTACTTTCTCTGGTAATTGGTCGGGATTACACGATATCGAAGAATTCATAAATTTGGTCAATTTATCAATATTGTTATCAGCGATTTTAATTTTTGCATTAGTTGTGATATCTCTTCTTGTTGGTCCTATTAAAAATATTTTATCTGGTATACCAATTTCAACATCTATTTTTTCATTATTAAAAGATGAACCCATATCTAAAACAGCTGCTATATAAACCATAGTACTTACTTTCTCTCCTCTCTCATCAGACTTGTACTTTCACGTTTAGAACTTTTTCATAAAAAAGGGCCTCTAGATATGAATGAATCAATTATTTTCCACTGACCTTTAATTTCAGGTACCGGACCTTTTTTTTCATGAAAATGAGAAAATGACGATGTATCTGCAAACGAAATATGGTATTTGTTGGGTGAAATGTATTTTAATCTAATACCTGTGCTTTTATTAAGATTCAAGGTATTTTCCATAGAAACGTTTAAGGGATTAATTATTACTAGATTCCAATAGTGAGGTTCGTTGCGAGATTTTGAAAAAGCTTCATTAAGATGATCGTATCGACATACTGGATACAAATAACACATATTATATTCTTTAGGTCTTTTAAAATCAAAATTTAAATTAACTTGTTTAATTTGACTACATGGCGGTACTCTGTACGGATCTACTATTTCGTTTTCTGTACAAGCGTAAACCATCCAAAACGTAGTTTCACAATAACTAATATTAGCTGAAAAAGTGTTTTCAGGATCGTTAAAAACGTGTTGAAAATAATTCATTGGCCAAGTTTCATCAGAAATGATGAAATTGTTATTGTTTATAAATTTTTCCTCAAATTCAAGAATAACATCTGTAGAATTTATATTTTTATATTCTAAGAAACAAATAGGTGCATATTTTTTATAGAAAAAAAAGCACCATATAAATAAATTATCTACTTGATCTCTTTCCGTATTAAAAATATTGCCACAAGCATTGTAATGTTTATTCCCAATCAAAAATTCTTCATCTACATCTAAATGAACACCAAAATTACCGTAACGTGCATCGCAAAAGCATTCATTGTCACTTTTTAAACGTGTGTTTTCTAAATATCGACCGTCAAAAACGTTAAACTTGCATGGTCGTTGAATGCATCTAGGCATTTGTATAAGTTGAGATATATAGTTATTCGAAAATATTTCCTTTGCTTCGTCTGAAGAACTATCGATGAATCCATTTGGACATTCACATGAACGAAAGTCTGGTAAAAGTTTTCCGGGAAAGCAAGGTTTTGCATCTTCTTGCAATCGTATAGAACAGTATGGACCTAATTGAATATTCTTATTAGCTATGTATTCTTCATTACAAATACATTCGCCATGCAATAAAGGATCTACAGTGACATCATTTAAATGACCATATTGACCGCAGGCAACATCTAAATCACAATTTCCTCCTTCCATTCTCTGTGTGATAAGATGTGGATATTTACATATACACTTTAAATAAAATCCACCATCGTCACGACGTGCTAAAACCCATTCTCCAGTATTTGGATTACAATCTTCGTGTTCGTTTTTTGTGGGTAGACATATTCCTGTATTGACAGTATTATATTTTGGAAAATGATTTGCAAGCACACATCTGTATCCTGGCCACTGTGGCATGCAACTATTGGGATCTTTGACGTCACATCCTTGTGGTAAATCAAAATTATATTTTTTTAAATCAAAATTAGTCCATTGTTTAGTTTCCTTTTTTTCATCTATTGTCGTAAAATAACTTAATAGAATAATTAAATAAAACATAAGTAATAAATAAAGGAAAAAAACGATCATTTTTTTTCTTATTTTTTTAACTGGATTTTTTTAAACTCATCTTTTTTAAAACTTAATCATTAATTCATCCTTTATTTATAATTGAATGCATGCATTGGAAACAAAGAAATTTGATATTACAAAATTGTAATTCAATTATTAACAACCATTGGCTCAAATGTTAACAACAATAGATATTTTTGCATTTATATTTATTTTATGGCGAATATTAGTATTACCACTTATTTGTTGGGTTTTACCATTTGTTTCACCAATAATCATTAAATATATAGTACGATTATGGTTACCTCTACTACCTATACTACTAATAATTTTATGGAAGTTAATTTCACCAAGAATAATGAATCTTTTAATAAGAGAAATACCACCTCATATTATGATATTTTTATTAATTTTAGTCTTACCACCACCATTACAATTAATAATAGAAAAGCCACAAATTGTAATGTTATATCTTTTAATCCTGTTACCTCCATTTTTTATATCTATTCTAATTATAAGATATTTACTATCAATAAATTAAAGGAAAAAATTTTCAAAATTTGCACATTTAAGGGGGTTAAATTAAGTTGAAAAAGTTAAACATATACAAGAAAATGCAAGAAAGATTTGAAATTAAGAGATCTACTATTCATATAACTTACGATTTACTTTATAGTGAATTAGAAGCTCGTAATATATATAATCAACTATTTGATCAACTTAATTTCTATGAAGGATTTATAACAATTCAAAATCGAATGTGTAAGATTCCTAGAAAACAAGTAGCTTATGGAGATGCATATTTAAATTATAAATATTCTAATTGTCAATTAATTATAAAACCATGGATTCCTCTAATGTTGGAAATTAAACAAAAAATTGAAGATAAAATTAATGCAAAATTTAATTTTGTACTTATAAATTATTATGAAAATGGATCAAATTATATCTCAGAACATCAAGATAATGAATACAATCTTATCAAAACAGCACCAATTGCTTCTCTATCTTTAGGAGCAAAACGTTTGTTTTTATTACATGATAAGCAAAACAATGAGAAAATAAAAGTATTATTAGACTCTGGTAGTTTGCTAACTATGAAATTTCCAACAAATATATATTGGCATCATTCTTTGCCTAAAAGTCTAAAATGTAAAGAAGCAAGGATAAATTTAACATTTAGAAAAATAAAAAGTTTTATGTCTAATTTCTAAACAAAATAAACAAAATAAAATTCAATAGAAATAATGATCTATTAATTCTTTAAACGTTTCTTTACTCATTAGATTTTCATGATACAACATATCTAATACATCTTCACAAATAACTTGATCATTATCCATTAATTGTCCCTTGTAATTTACAATTAAATCTTGCATGTTATTACTTAATTTGAAATAATTATAGCCTGGTTTAGAAACACCTTTCATAGAATCTATCAGCGCATCGTAACCACTTTGAGCATGAACCAAATATTCTCTAGGATTCAAGCCATTGAAGAAAGAGGATTTTATATAGACGTCGTCAATAATTTCATCTGGTTGTGTGTGTTGCATGTACTGTTCACCTAATGATCCGACGAGTTGATACAAGTGGAAATTAGTACCTTTTGCACCAGATTTCACTTGAATTTGAAGACAATCTTCAGGAATCTGGTTTAAATTCGATTCAAATTCTTCAAAAGTGGTAGCAATTTCTTTTAAGTTTAGAATCTCTTGAAAATTGATCGAATAAGATATGAAATTTTCCATCGCATATAAATAATATTTTCTAAGTTCGTCAAAGCAACGGAAACATCTTTGAGAACCAAATAATTCATACACTGTATTTAAAATTTCAAATAAGTTTTTATCTTCACCAATATCTATTGGAAACAAATGTCCCAATTCTTTACGTTTCAAATAAAATGTGACCAACATATCTTGACTTGGATATAGTTTCAGACGGTTAGAAAAACTACCCATGTTGCTTTCACTATTCAAAATCGTTTCGCATTCAGCTTGAGCCTCCGGATTATAGAGGGGGAATAAATTCACTTCATCCCCATCGTAATCACCATTTATGACCTTGAGAATTTCACAAGGTATTCCAAAACAATCGTTTTCCCACGCTTCTGTCACGCGATGTGCACTAAAGCTCTCTGGAAGTAGTGAGGGCATTCTATTGATGATCACCCACCCTCCAAGATTTATGCACAATTCTTCTACAATTTTTTTAGGTAATGCTATCTCATTTGGTTTAAGATGTGGTGCTGGTATAATCATTGCTCTTGCAGTGTATTCAGCACGTTTAGCAATAGCAAACATTCGATAAAGAGAATGTTTACCTTGAGAACGATGAAATACACTACAATGGTTCAATGGAGCATTCTGTATTTGTAAATAATATTGACATAATTTATTATTGATTGTATTTAAAAGATCAGAATCTACACAGAAACGATTATCATAATAACTACCAACTAATATTTTTTTAAAGTTCGAAGATTTAATGTTGTGGATATTTACTTTTCCCTTTGACAAGAAAAAAGTAAGTACCTGTTCGTAAATTAAAGTAGATTGTATCTGCCAATATATTGGATCTGGTAAAATTAAAAATGATTGATCACTCTGTATTCCATGTTTATTCATTTTCATTCTCAAATAAGAAGGAATAAAATGTGCATTATCTGTTTTAACTGCAATTGATTCTACAAGATAATTTGAGCAAGGTTTAAAATAAAATTTCTTACAACATATTGCAAAATTTTTGAAAAAAATTATTTTAGTCTTACATATAAGGCAGTATTCTTCAACACTATTATGTAATCTCCAAGTTTTAATTAAATTGATCATTTCTGTTATACTATATCCATGTTTAATATCATTCAAGGTTAAAAGCTTCAATTTATAACTTGTAACAGACATAATTTATCTTTTAACATACATAATTTATCTTTTAACAGACATAATTTTATCTTTTAACAGCCATAATTATAAATATACAAATTATAAGCAAAATAATAATTTACAAATATTTTATATCAATCCTCTTTATATATTTTAGCAATTAATGTTGTTGTTTTATAAAAAATTTTTTGAAAAAATTTTGAAATGAATGAAGTTATAGTAAAAATAAAAAATAATTGTACTATGAGTAGCTATGATTTTAAAAAATCTGGTTTTGGTCAAGATTTTTGTATATCTTGTAAAAAATTTACTTTAATAAATAATCCAGACACTAATCCAGAAAAATTGAAATTAGCATTTATGAGAGGTTACAAATATTATTTATCTATATATTTAAAGACGTATGAATTTCCTCGGTGTGATAAATGTTGTAAAAATTATAAACCTTGTCCCGAATGTGGCTATAATGGTAAATCAAGTACATCTCACGAATACCGATGTAAGCGATGTTCTATCAGATTGTGTTCTCATCCAAAATTTGTTGAAGATAAATGTATCAATGGATTGATTTATTTGCTTGATATTGATGCATTAGTTAGAGATATTAATTTTTTTAATGAAAAAGATATTCAAAGTTTAGATTTCAGAACATTTCAATGTTTTTCAAATTGTATATGGTGTAAGAAAAAAGTTTGTAATGAATGCATTTTATATGTACCATTGGGAGAAAAATTCCATACTTTTATTTGTAAACTATGTAATTATAACTGTAAATCTAGTATAAGAAACTTATTTAATTTGTTTACTAATACATCTTCAGAATATGTGTTTATAAATGTTTGTTTAGTTGGAATGAATGAATTTAACGAGAAATTTAAAAAATATATTGTTAAGATTATAGATGTATCATTTGAGAATGAAACTGAATACACTATAAAATGCAATAACTACCAAGATTAATTATAATTACTTTCAAGATTAATTATTCTACATTGACTGTTTTCCTCGACGTTTGTCTAACTAATTATTCTCTATATTACTAATTATTCTCTATATTTCAATGAATTAATATAAGAATGAGATGAATAAATAATGTAACAAAGAAAACTATAACAATTAAATTATTTCTTCTCCAAAAATTACTTTCATAATCAGTTGATATGTAAAAAATATTATTATTTTTATCTAATGGGTAATATGTAATATTTGGAAATTTTTTTGCATAATATTTACTATTTCCATATTTAGCCAGAATGTCTCCTTTTACTGTGCTACGAGCATAAACTTCATTTAAAGATTTATCAACTCTGTATATTTCCTTCATTTTGTAAACTGGATAAAATGGATCTGAATATATATTTTTTGAAGCATAATAAAATTTTGAAGCATAATAAGTTTCACCATATTTATCGTGAGCAAATATGGGGGTTCCATCTCTTTTACAACCATAATATTCAGAATCATTTTCGTCTTTACAATATACTTCACCGTTGTTATTATCCCTAATATAATAATCATCTCTATATTCATTTTTCGGATATATCTCTGTATTATTATCCGTTATTGCATAATACTTACTTGTTTGTTCAATTCCCATTACCATAGGATAATACTGATTATTATATCTCATACAATAATAGTATTGTAATCCTCTTTTGGCAAAATATTCATTCAGTTTTTCATCTCGAGCATAGTACATATATGACTTATTAATTTTTGCATAAATTTCTTTATTATTCAAAGTAATATATTTTTCTTTTAAGTTTACGTTCCGTGGATATCGTTCCACGTTATTAATTTTCACATATTTGTCATATGATATTTCATTTCCTAAATCATCTCGTGGATAAAATTCTACTCCATTTTTTTTTGCATATATATAAGTACCATGCTTCTGAATTGGAAATTCACACTGAAATTTATCGATAGCATAATATTCATTGTTTTTATCATCTGTGCCATAGAATTCTAAATTGTTTTGGTCTTTCAAATAATATTCATTAAAAGAATGCTTGCGAGGATAAATTGGTTTTAAATCATTACTCTTAGCATAAATATTAGATATAGAATACTCATCATTTACAAAATTGCGAGCATAAATTTGAGATCCTTTTGCATTAATTGCATAGACGGAACCACTGTTTTCTATATATATTTCATCACCATTCGAATCTCGTAAATAATATTCAGTGGCATTACCAGATACATCAGTGTCCGTAAATATTTTTGCATAAAATTGATGTTGAAATGATTTCGTTTTATCCCACTTTGAAGCATAAAAAGGTTCACCATTACCCTTGACTGCATATCGTTCAACTCCATCTTTTTTCAAATAAAATTCGTCGTGTTTATAGACAGGATATATTTCATCTTTTGTTATTTTGTTTATTGCATAACGCGGTATTGTTTGTTCGTCAATAAAATACGATCTTGATATACTACTTTTCGCATACTGTTCAACATCATCAATAACCATGTAAAATTGTATGTCTAAATGATTTTTTGGATATATATCAATGCTCTTTCCATGTTTTGCATACGTATTATTTAAAATCACATCACTTCCGTAAACTGTTTTTGGGTAATATTCTGCCGAATATTCTTTCTTGGCATATACACCTCTCTCATCTATAAGTATATACTCTTCATTTTCATCCATGTTTAATGGATAATATTCATCACGCAATTTATTTTTTTTGCAATAATATGGTTTACCTTTCTCGTTAATAGCAAAAACAGGTACAACAAAATCACCAATTTTTTTGTATAAATAATATTCATAACCACTAGACTTATCACCTGGTTTAACATTCTTTCTTGCATAAATCTGGCGAAAAGCACCATTTGGATATTCCACTTGTTGATAATAACCTTCTCCTGTTGGTGTTGTTGGATAAATTTGATTATTTAATACATCAGTCTCATATAATTCGAAAATGTCATATTCAACTTCTATTTCTTCATCAGTATCAAAAAATTCTACCATTTTAGGTAAAAAAAAATCTTCATTATCGTCTTCATTTGAAATTACAGACATCTTATTTTTTATATTTAATTTTTATAATATTCACAAATATTAGGGGGATTTTCAAAATGAATGTGAGTTCTTCAGATGCAAATCGTCGTCAATGATTGTAGTTGGGTTGATATCTTATAGATCGTTTGGAGAATTAGTTAGATCTGAAGGTGTTGCATCTAAAGAATAATCATGCCATGACATTCAACGAGAAGAAATTTGTGGACTTGAAATTAAAACAAATAGTCTTGCTACAGATGATGCCCCTTGACATCGATATACTAACACAACTTTCAAGGGGACTCCCCACCGTAGTGTTGTTACAGAATAATCGTATAGATTCTAAATTTGTTAGAGGATGAATTTAGAGAATGAATTTCCAAAGGTTCCAATTCTTCATGTCGCACTATACAATCAACGACTTTTGTTATCCAACTGACCAATAATTGTAATGAATATTCGCAATCTCTTATGCTGTTTATTCGTAATCTCTTATTGCTGTTTATTTTATTCAAAAAAATTAGAAGTCAAAATGAAACGATGAAATATTTACCTGTGAGCAATATATTTAAACGTTGAAAACAAAAGTAGTAGGTTGAAAACAAAAGTAGAAATGACAAATGTTGAAAAAATATTTTAATATGCAAATGGTGAAAAAATGTTGAAAAAATATTTTCAATAAATAGTTTCTTGACATAATTGTAACCATAAACACTTGGAACCACCTCAGAAATTTAAGAAAAAAAAGAAGAAATTTCTTCTATAATCTTTAACCCTTTCGTTTTGTGAAATAGAATAAATTCTCGAATCATGTAGGGTGTGGTATTATAATAATAATTTGCTCTGAAAGCTGCTAGACACTGTAATTTAAGTATAACTCTTTTCTCTTTCACAAATTCTTCTAGGCAATATTCAGAAACGATATACGATTTGCGAGGAGTCATCGAACGATGAGTCTTAAATTGTTCAAGTACATTGTTTACTTGACTCATGATCTCATCACTTTCTTCCTTCTTCACACTCGGTAAATTGAACACGCATCTGTGAATTAGAATCGATATCACGCGTCTACAATTAGCGTCCCTTATTTGATCGTCAGCCGTGTACCAGTTTTCAGTCAACAGATCACGAATATCAAAACAGTTGCGAGTTGCCACAATACTCAAAATTTTAAAAAGAGTGAGCATTTTCGATTCTGGTACTCGAAAACTTTCATTTTGTTCCAAACAAAACGAAAGCATTTCCAGTACTTTCCACACATCCCAATTATTCCGATCTTCATCGTACTCTGACCATTTTTCCAAATACAACCAGATGTATATTAAAATCTCTGTGAATTCTTCTGGTTTTGGTGATTGATAATTATTTAAAAAATCTAAAATTAAATCTTGATCCCATTTTTTAGTTATATATCCATAGTCACGATGAAACAAATAAACATCTCTTATTGCAAATGTAAAAAATTTTGACGATCGATTCGTGTATGTGATGTAAAAATCTTGGATCAAATATTGAATTTGTTCTTCTCTGAATTCGTTGTTACAAATTTCATTTAACACGTAGTAATATTTCTCGAAATTATCACTTAATATATTTGCAAGTCTCAGTTCATGTTCAAATCGGATAGGTCTCAGTTCATCTTCGATTTGATAATTCTCATCGTCACTACCTTCATCATAGTTTTTCCAGATGAAAGTTTGAAACTCTTTTAATACAGCATAATCTAAATCCATAGTGACCTTTCAAGAAAAATAAAACTAATTAACACATCGAATTACAATTTTTTATTACATAATTTACACAATTTTTACATAACATTTCTACACAATGAAGATATTATCATCATGGGATAATCTGTGAGATGATATGAATTTTCGAATAGTATGAGGTATTTTACAATAATCGTTATTTACTTTAGATGCTGCCAGACACTGTAATTTTAGAACGTAATTTTTCTTCTCGAGTCCATCCAAACAAAATGAAAAATTCGAAAATTGTTCAAGTATTATATTTACATAACTCGTAATAACTTCACATTTCTTTACGGCATTTGGTAATACAGATACACATCTATGAAGTAGACTTGATATTATCACACTAGCATGATGATTCTTTTTCAGGGTATCAAAGGAACAATTGTGAATTACCACGACACTCATGGTTTTTAAAAGAATACATATTTTTGATTTGGGTATTCGAATATTATGTTTTTCCAAATTGAATGCAAGTGTGTTCAATACCCTCCACACTTTCCATTCTTTAAGGCATTCATTGTGCATAGACCATTTTTTCAAGTATAACCAGATGTACCTTAAAATTTCTGTAATCTCTTTGTCTTCTTTCAAACTTAAGAAATCTAAAATTAGATCTTGATCTCTCTCGTGATCCCATCCATATCGAAACAAATAAAGATCTCTTATTGCAAACACGAAAAATTCTGACGACCATTTTGTATATATACAGTAGAATTCCTCGATCAAATCTCGAATTTGAAATTCCCTGGAACTATTCGTACAAATTTCACACATTACATAGTAATGTCTGTTGATATCATCACTCAATATATTTGCAAGCCTGAGTTCGTCTTGGAATTGATTCCAAGGTCGATAAAAGTTGTTATTAATTCTTTTTTCAGATTCATATTGTTCGTATTTTTTCCATTTTTTCCAAACGAAGTTTTGAAATTGTTTTACGTATTCCATAACCTGCAATTGCAATTAATAAAAAATAAACATGCATAAATTATCTACTATGAAAAAACAATATCACAATCATCAAAACTTAAATTTATTCACATCAAAATTCCTTTTATATACCTTATATTTCGAAAAACTCTGGAACTTTGCATAGAATCTACACTACTTACCATTTTAACAATTTTTGACTTACCATTTTATTTTTAAAAATTTTTGATCATTTTTAACGTTAAATTATTTCTAAATTATTATTGCTAAGTTTTAGAAAAAGGAAATGATAGCTAGGTAGTCACCGAAAGGAGAGTTGTACACCAACCAATCCCCAGTGATGATGAACCAGCCAGGCCTAGCACCTAATGTCCAACCCCTCCTTCTCGTGGCGCAAGTCGTTAGTACATTCCAAAAAGAAACTGACTCAAAACTGTACTCTCTTATGAAAGTGAACAGAAGGGGGATGGCTGCCAGATTAGTGTGGCTTACTGATTTGAACAATTACTTTTATAACAATTACTTTTATATATGCAACCAATTTCGATAAAATGCAACCAGTTTTGATTTACATGAGATGTATAGAAATGAAATCTTATTCAGTACCATGTAAATCGAATCTGGTTGCATTTTTTGACCGTGCAAAGCCAAAAGTTTGTGAAAGTATCATGTAAATCAAGAGATAGGTATATTAAAAATGTAATATTTACCTTTATTTCTTTTTATCGAAAAGTTCCACTATGCAAGGAAATGGTGCTCACTCTGCAAAGAATCGTTTATTAAAGATGAGAAGACATTGTTATTATGACTGTTCAGGAACCTTTTCCTTCTTGGGGAGTCACTTAATGATTAGAGAAGTTACTTGAGGATATAACTTAAGGATGTCACCTGAGGAGTAATCACTTGAAACACCTGAGAAAAAGTCATTTGAGGATTGGAGAAGTCACTTGAGGTATATGAAGAAAAGTCACTTGAGGATTGGAAAAGTCACTTGAGGCATATGAGGAAAAGTCACTCGAGGCATATGAGGAAAAGTCACTCGAGGCATATGAGGAAAAGTCACTCGAGGCATATGAGGAAAAGTCACTCGAGGCATATGAGGAAAAGTCACTCGAGGATTGGAGAAGTCAATTGAGGCATCTGAGGAAAAGTCACTTGAGGATTGGAGAAGTCACTTGAGGGTTGGAGAAGTCACACATGATGAAAATAATATGAGGACATGAAAAATTCACTTGAGGATTGGAGAAGACAACTTTGAACATGGCTTTGATGTTTAGACATCAGAGATGACTGTTCAGGAGTCATCTTCTTGTCTAATTCATTCACTGTTGCACTTTATATAGTCTAGAATATAATGTCACATGGATCATTTTTTAAGTGGATTATCTGATAAAGTAGGCAAAATATCAAGTGGATTATTTGATAAAGTGCAAAATATCAAGTGGATTATTTGATAAAGTAGTGGGTCAAAGTATCAAAAGTCAAAAGCAGATACTTCTTATATCAACATTTTACATTTTACAAACACCTCCTTTTTTTCAACTATTTCCGCAATATCAAATTACTAGTTGCAAGTATGTTTGTTTTCATCGAATAAAGTTATAAACCCAATTCGATGGTTTTTATATGGATCCATATTTTTCCAAATGAAGTTCCTAAATTGTTTTATTACATAGTCCAATATCTGAAAATAAAGTAAAAAGGGAATTTCTTATACTTTATCTAAGACTTATAGGAAGTATAAAAATCATCGGTATAATTTAAATCAGAAATTTTCGTATCTCCAGCTCATTTAAGGCCAAAATCTTTCCCTTGAAGTGAATTTCGCATAACAATAATCAATAACCAAGCAAAAGAAAAAAAGAGACAAAATGCACCCTTGTCGAACATACTAAATCAATTGCTAAAACAAGCCTTAAATTGCTACAAGCTTTTAACCTACAAACCTTACCAACTCTCGCACACGACTCAGTTATTATAGAGATCTTTCATTATGTTAGATTTATCTGGTATACCATATCGCACCCCCGGCAAAAAAGTGACATAACTCAAAAATGCATTATTTGAGAAATTAGAAATAACTATGAAATTAGAAATAAATTAATGAAATTAGAAATAAATTAATGAAATTAGAAATAAATTAACTCAGGAGACGCCTAATCAAATAAATTTCTTCGAAATGAATTCCTTCGATAGTGCTTATATAACTTTTACAACTTAGCACACTTGCTTCTTTTGGGGAAGGGAAACTTTCGTTGCTGCTCGAATAACTCCGATTTCCTCTCTTTCCTATTGTTTCATGAAAGCGAGATTACGATAAGAGAAAATGGTAAAAAATAAAAGGTATAATAACAAATTAATAACAGAGTAATAACCGAGAATAACAGATGGCTCTAATTTCCTAGCGATCATTTTGTCGTTGACTCTTCCTTCCTAACTCATCATAATTATATTTAATTTATATATTTATAAAGAATAGAAGACCAATCTCACAAAAATATAGCAGGTTTGGATTATGAATACGCTTTTACAATGATTTTTTTCTTTCCACGTTTTTTCCAAAAAATATCGGACAACGCTTTGAAGTTTTAAAAATCGATAACAATATCTGTTTTAAATTTTTCACTGTAATTAAAAGGGTAACTTTCGAATACTCTTAGACTGGGCACTTCGTTTATAAATTGTTTGAGATCATTCGTCTCGTTATTGAAAATGTATAATTCACGCAATTTTCTAAAACCGTGCAATTTCAAAGCATTATTGAACGGTGCATCCATTTTCTCCTTAATTAACCTTAGAGTCGTACGAGAGGCTGTACGCCATTTTGTATAATATAATTTTATCGTAACTGCATTGGGAATAGCTAGCAGTATTTTCTCCAACACGACTAAACCGTATTCTTCAAAATTCCATTCGCTGCATATACTTATTTTGAGATTAACGACGTGAGGTAATGTAGCTATATTTCCATCGAATGCTTCTCTTGCCTTGTGCATCGTTCCATTCTCAACAAACGATAACAGATTTATATTTAAATATAAATGTTTCAAGTGGCATTTAGGTAATATTGTAGCCAATTTTCTAAAATCGTCACAGATATCTATAAAGACTAAATGAATTTGTGAACCTCTATCGACAAAAAAATTTTGTGCCTCTTCTATGTCGTAACGCGACAAAGGTTTTTTTAATATCATTTTTTCCAATGTCAAAGGACAATGGCGATTTAAATATTGCCAACTTTTAAAGCAGTCATCTATTTCTAAAATCTTCAATTTTGTGTAAACGGAAACAATCTTTTCTTCCATTTCTCGTGTCATCTCCCATTCTAGACTTTCCGATATTATTAAATAATTAAGATTTAAATTATTAATATCATAGGTTAATATTTTTCTATTTATAATCTCGTATAAATCTTTGTTGACCGATACACTGTGTGTTAGTGCCACAAAAATTTCGAGCAAAGGTAAATGACGCAATATTTTGGGAATCGCATTACATCCATCATAAAACAAGTCATTATTACAATAGACTCTGTCATCGTTAATATCTACAGCCGTCAAAATCAATTTTAGTAAATTAGGAAGTTTCACTTTGTCGGCAGTGATAATTTCTCTACATTTCTTTTCTTTACACAAATTTTGTCCAAAATCTTTGAAACGTATATTGGTTAAACTTACGTCTAACACAGTTAAAAATTCACAATTTAAAATTACGTGTTTCAAAATTTCACCGTCGCATCTCGATCTTCTCAAGTCCAATACCGTAATGTTTTTAGTGATAATTGTATAATAAATATCTGAATCTATAAATTTATGATTTGCAGATAAAATGTGTGTTAGAGCAGAATCTTCAATAGTCAACCACGGATTTCGAGCAATTGATTCTGTAATTATTATTTTTTTTAAGGATTTGTTTAACACAAATTTCCTCAAATTTATATCGGTTAGATCGATATTATTTTTCGCTACATGTTTCATTAATTTATCTGAGTATACCATTTCTAAAAAAAAGAAAACAGATTCGTTAGAGAAATAGAAATGCACCAAAAGGAAAACTCCAAAAATAAAAAAAAATACTTACTAAATCTTAAATACCATTTAGATTCTCCCGTCACATGTCTAGATAAATTTAATACAATATTATCAAAACAGAGCTTTTGCAATGATTTCATTTTAATGGTTAGTAGTTCTTTCTAAAGGTATTTATATAATTTTGTTTCAGCATTATTTTGTTTCAGCATTTTGATCAGCATTTTTATTCAAAATAGATCGTTTGCAGTTTTTAAAAATCGATAACGATATCGGTAAATTTGTCATTGTTGTAGTTTCAAATACTCGTAGACTGGGCACTTCGTTTATAAATCGTTTGAAGTCATTCGTCTCGTTATTATTGAAAATGTATAATTCACGCAATTCAATCTCTGGTTCAATATATAGGTTCAATTTTATTATTCATCCTTGAAACAAATTATAAATCTTTGATTTATTATTCATCCTTGAAACAGTATTATATCTTTAAAAACATCTTTGATTTATTATTCATCCTTGAAACAGTATTATATCTTTAAAAACATCTTTGATTTATTATTCATCCTTGAAACAGATGATCAGTTTCCAGAATTGATATCAGTGCAAAGTTCACTTTCGCAAATTTTTAACTTATCAAAATCTCTCATTTGAAGGCCCAACTTACTCTTAAGAACTTATCTATCTTTTTTTCATCAACCAGATTGTGTAAATAAAGCTAGTCAGGTTAAAAATATTCCTAGAATCCACATTGTGCAACGGTCAAAGTCGAGTGGGAGAGGGGTATATAAACACCAATTTCTCAGCGACTATCACTGTGTTCTTCATCTGTCATTTTGCTACTTGTCAGCCCTGCTCGCTCTCCGTTCCTTCTCTACCTGCAAGTCCTGCTCACTCGTCGATCCTTCTCTAGTCCTGTTTGCTCTCCGATCCTTCTCTAACTGCCAGTCCTATTTGCTCGTCGATCCTTCTCTACCTGCCAGTCCTGCTCACTCGTCGATCCTTCTCTACCTGCCAGTCCTGCTCACTCGTCGATCCTTCTCTAGTCCTGTTTGCTCGTCGATCCTTATCTACATAAGATGTCCACTATGCAAGAATTTTATGCTGAATCCTCAACGGATACCAGGTAAATGAATTGTAATGAATTTTTATTTAATCCTTAAGATGCTCAATTGAATCACCTATAAAGTCTTATTATAATATTAGGTGGTCAAGCTAGTAAAGTGTACTTTTATTACAACATAACTGTTCTAAGATAAAAATTATGTAAAATATTGACTAAATTATTTATCCAGGTCTGATGCTGGTCATCCCAATGATACCGATTACTTTGAACAGCTACTCACGGCAGTGCGCATTCTAGAAGCGGCAGCCAAAAGACCTGTTACACCTGAACTTCCTAAATCTGAACTTTCTACACCTGAGCTTCCTAAACCTGAAATTCATGTACCTGAGCTTCCTGAGCTTCCTACACCTGAGCTTTCTACACCACCAACTGTCTACTCCGAACATTATTTAAATAAATGAGGATATACGTCATACTCTCAATATATGCATATCTTTTTATGTTAATACAAGATTGATATAAAAATAAAAATATTTCCTAATAATTAATGATTTTTGCTTTTTTATCAAAAATTTTGTTGATGAAAGCTGTACATAAAGCAGAGTATCCAATTTAATATAGCATTCAATTTGCAGAATTGTTGAATTTGATTGTACAGGTTGTTGTGTAAAAATTAGGCTTACCTTCCAAGTCTCTCTGTAAGGTTGTTTACACCCTGTTTTTAGGAGTATAGAATGCATAGCATCAATATTTTATCAATATGTATTTCGAATCTTGGATTTAAAATTTTTTTCGATTTCTATCACTTGAACGAAGATATCATAAGGAACAAGAATTTCCTTCTTCTTTCGAAAGGCTCATTTGATATTGTGCTACCTAAGTGAAAATATATCAACACATCCCCTACCACTTCTGAATTGAAGTCATCCTTTCTTAACAGAATATCCTTCTCCTTCAACCTATCAGGTATCTAAGTGGGGGGGGCATAACATCAAATAACATTCCGCTTCTCTGAAAATTTTACTATAAGAGACTTTTGCACTCATATCCTAGAAGAACATTGCTAGCGTGTCTGCTGAGAAGCAGATCCACAGACCTTGGTTAATTATTATCCTACCTCTGAAAAAAGAATATTAATATTCTTATGAATCTAACCTTTATCTTTTCTTGTAAGCTGAAAATATTTAAATGATGGAATTCTTGTATGAGAACATCAAGAGGAGAGGACATCAAGAGGAAAAAAGCCCTCTTCACATTCCAACTACATACTGTAATAAAATGGTTAGTGGGATGAGAGTTTATTTGATTATCAAACAGCCTCCCCTTTAATCGCAGACATGGGGCAAAAACCTGTTCCTACTACTAAAGCGATCTAGAAGACTTCCTCCAATTTAGAATTTGACGATACCAATAGCACAGAATAGAAGAATTCAGGTACATTGCGATATAAGAATTCAGGTACATTGCGATAGAAGAATTCAGGTACATTGCGATATAAGAATTCAGGTACATTGCGATATAAGAATTCAGGTACATTGCGATATAAGAATTCAGGTACATTGCGATATAAGAATTCAGGTACATTGCGATATAAGAATTTGACGATACCAATAGCACAGAATAGAAGAATTCAGGTACATTGCGATATAAGAATTCAGGTACATTGCGATAGAAGAATTCAGATACATTATGATATAAGAATTCAGGTACCTTGCGATGACTTCTGCTCAAGATTATCCACCAGCTGATAAACATATTCTGTGAATCTATTGGGCCACCCCACAAACAAAACACAGTGGAAGATTTTTCCCAAGTATAACAAAACTCTATCAAATGCGACGACAGTTTCATGGTGAATTCTCAGTTGTTCTGCAGTTGTGGACAAACTCCATCTTCCTCATACCGATTATATGTCTATGATCGAACTCGCTCAGGTCGCCGTATTTTACCCATCATTAATTAAAATTTTATATTCAGGCAACTCACTTACCACAGATGTCTTATAGCAGTATACAGATATAACCCTAGGTAGAGAAGACTTATGAGGAAGGAGACACCTCAGCAGGAAGACACAACATACGGAAAAAAACTTCAGTCCTTTGTTTACAGTCTGTATCCAATAAGGTTTCACTATCTCCACATATTTTCAACTCAAATAATCCAATAAGGTTTCACTATTCACATATTTTCAACTCAAATAATCCAATAAGGTTTCACTAACTCCATTTGTTCCTCTCAAATAATCCAGTAAGGTTTCACTAATTTCTGCATCTGTTTTTGAACTATTGAAAGACCAAAGTTTATTCCTTGCAACATTATAAACAACGGACCCCAATTCTTCATTGAATTTAGAAAACATTTCATCTTCTGTCATTTTAAGACTGTACAATTCAAACGAAAAATCGTGAAACACAAATCGACGAGAATCAAAATTTTTACGACCTAAATAAGAAGTCTCGAAAGGATATGTCATATAATTATTGTGATAAAATATATCCATCGAATTTCCAACATACAGAGATATTATCATTATGCGACGTATTCTATTGATATTTCTATTTTTAAAAGTTAAGTACTTAGCGAATTCGCCAACCACATAAAATTTCTCTTTACGTTTTAACATCTTTTCCGTAGCAAATAATAATTTTTCTAAATCTTCTCTCCTTAATAATTTTTTCATCATTCCTTGATTCCTTGTGGTTTCAGTTTCCATCTAACTCATTCCTAGCAGATATCAGATTTTCCCCTAGTCTTAAGTATCTTTCTATTAGAAAAGTTTTACTGACAGGTAATACTTTTTTTATTTTTTTCGAGTAATTAAGTAATAATTGAGAAATCACACAGAAAATACACGTACAAAAGTGTTTTATTTATTTTTTTACATCACCAAAACAACCAAATCATTACAGTGATGGAACTTTTCGAGATCCACCGCCATTTTGCTCAAGGCCGTCTTAAACTGCAAAAGAGATTTTCGCGTCACTCTAAACCGATCGCTCTGAATACATCTCTCGACGCCGTCCGCGTCTCGGAAAAATGCAGCTATTTGAAACATTCGATATATCGGTAAATGTCTATAGACCAACTCCACATAAGTCTCGAGATCGTATTCCACACAGTGTTCCACACAGTGATAGGGAGAATCGACGACTCGTGCACAGATCACACACGAAGGAACCGAATTAAATAGATGTCGTTCGTAATTGATCATTAACGAATCGTAAACGTCTTCGAACTTGTTATTTTTCAGATAGCGATGGATAGAAGCCAAGTCATAGTCCTTTAGACGAATTTCGTCGATCAACTGGTTTTTTTCGTCGATCAACTCGTACTTCTGCTGCTGACGTGGCGGCGACGACATTCCTCTCACTACCATCTTGCAAACCTTAACGTTTTTCGAACAATCCGAGAGTTCCTTAGAGAATCTCTGCAAGACGTTCAGAATGTTGTTCGGAGTCAAGTCGGTGAGTTCGAAACGTAGCAAAGATCCGCCGTCGCTCTTAGATATCTCGATACCGCATTTTTTAAACGAGTTCTTTTTCAGATGCAGATCTTCGGCAATAGTCGCCACTACAGTCGCGACGTTGACGTCGTACAAGTCGTTAATCATCTGTTTCGATTTCAAGTCTACGAATCTCCTCTCTTGGAACGTCACACTGTGATCATTCTTCAGATGTAACGAATTCTCCATAACCTTACCACAGATTTCGCAGATCTTTCCCTTGAAATCGATACACTCACACAACTTATCCATGGTGCTGCTGCCTCTGAATGATCTCTTCTCCTCTCTTTTATATATACTCTCTCTTTACGTCACGTGATTAGTAACATTTGCTGAGTTGATTTATTATGATAGCTTACCAATCAGTTTATATAGCTCAAGTTGCTTACATTATCAGCTTGATGATGTGTGTTTTTTCCTTCTGACTCGGTTTTCTTTCTAATCTTTTATCTCAAATATTTACATTATCAGTTGTTGATAGATATATGTGTTTCTCATAAAAATTGTTATATCAGGACTTGCATTATAGGCTGTTTGATAGATATTTACATTTTAAGAGTATCATCGAGTATCATCGATCAAAAAATAGATATTTACATTTAACATCTCTTAATTAGAAGGACTTAAATTTTTCGTCGATCACAGTTCAAAAATAATAAAACGAAACATCGTGTCATCACAAACTCTCATATTCTCGGGTTGGAATTTTCATGCCAGGAATGAAAATTTAAACATCTTTTAACACATGGAATTGAATTTTTTAACTAAAGTGATAATGAAAGCTTCCTAAGAATAAAATAAATTTAAAAATTTCTTAAAAATTTATTCTCTTTTTGACAATTTCGCCTTATAATTCATCACTAAAATCTATTTCTTTGATATATTTATTTGATAAGTGTTCTTCATCGTTCTTGGATAAATGTCCATCGTTCTTGGATAAATGTCCTTCGTTTTCGGATAAACTCTTTTTTCCTCTATAATCTTTTTTGATAAACATTCATCATTACTATCAAAACATTCATCATTACTATCTTCACTTTCGCTATTCAGCTTGTATAAACGTTTTAAATCTTGGGATATCAACTTTAACATATAGTTCATACCAACTAGATCCATTATATTCATGTTTTTGAAAAGTTCATATTGTTTGGAAAGACCTTTTATTTTTAAAATTTTTAGAATATGTTTTTTTAAAAATTTTTTAGAAACTTTAACACTATTTTTAATACGATTTATTTTACGACTGCAACGCACACATGGACCCATAATTTCTTCAAGTTTTAGGTAATAACAAGTTGTTTTAACTTACTAATCTTACTGATCTAGCTCATTTTTATAGTTAAAAGTATTTAAAAATAATAATAATAAAAATTATAACTCAAAGATGATCATAATTGAAGAATAAGATTGAACCTATAAATTGAAGAATAAGATTCAAAGATTCATAATTGAAGAATAAGATTGAACCTAGAAATTGAAGAATAAGATTGAACTTCGAAACTTACGTTTCAATTTCCAGGTTCAATCTTACGTTTCAATCTTTAGGTTCAATCTTAAGTTTCAATCTCTACGTTCAATCTTACGTTTCAATTTTTAGGTGTAATTATCTGATAAAGTCGGTCAAAGTATCTAGATAATTCGTATATCAACACTTACTTCTTTCATCAACACTTACAAAAATATTTTTCAACTAATTAATTCCAATTAACTTTTCGACATTTACAAATTTTTTGATGTAAAATATTAATCTTGAAAAAACTGAAAATTGGTTTTCTCATCTTTATGTTTATTAAGTGTACGAGTTTTGACTCAAGCTTTAATTCGTACTTTTGAAGACGATTATAAATAAACGTGTTACGATTATATACGATTATAAATAAACGTGTGTGTTTGTGTTTCACATCTTCCTTTGACAGTTTCGTTTTGATAGCTTCCTTCATAATGGAATATTACATACCCAATGATGGTGTAATTTCAATACAAATGAATGGCGATGAATATTATGTGGAAATTATGGTTTGTGAGGAGGACGAATGTAGTAAAATCAATTTGTCGATGAAAGAATGGTTTGAATTTCTCAAATTATTGAAATCTTTTGATATATGCACTCAATATACGGAATTTGATATTTCTGTTCACGTATTAGTCATTGTTTTACCTTTTAAACGGGGCTTGCTCATCAGGAAAAGTAGACGATTGGGAACTACAAATGCTGTTTACTTAAGTGCAGAACAATTAAAGACTTTGAATGAGGGTTATGAAATTATCTTGTATGATATAATGCTTTTAAAATTCAAAGGGTTTCAAAATTTATTTTTTACTAGATCTGATTGTGATGAACTAAAAAATATTGTCAAGCCCTTAAATGAATTTAAATATTTTTTGTTAAATTGTTATGCAGAAAAATTTCCAGCTATAATTGACGACGAAATGTCTCCAGAAACAAAATTAAAGACATTACTGAAACAATGCTTAATAATTAATGTATTGCGTGATATGAAATTATTCTTTAAGCGTGAGTATTTGTTTGATTATCTGAATGTTCCGCTATATGCTAAAATAATGTTTGATCTAGATTTGAAAACATTTGCCGATTGGATTTATACACTTGTCATGGATATAAAGTGTCTTCCCTATTTTCTTAAATATATAAACAATTTAAATTTGAAATTTTTGTTAGAGCAAGTTTATGAAGATATTTGTACTTTATACGATAAATAAAAAATTGTTATCAAATGCGATAGTTTCATGGTGAATTCTGAGTTGTTCTGAAGTCGTGGACATGAAAAACTCCATTCCTCACACCGACATTCCATATTACGACTTCCATGATCGAACTTGTTCAGGTCTAAGTTCAATCTTGCTTCAATCTCTAGGTTCAATCTTACTTCAATCTCTAGGTTCAATCTTACTTCAATCTCTAGGTTCAATCTTACTTCAATCTCTAGGTTCAATCTTACTTCAATCTCTAGGTTCAATCTTACTTCAATCTCTAGGTTCAATCTTGATTCAATCTCTAGGTTCAATCTTGCTTCAATTCTAGGTTCAATCTTGCTTCAATTTCTAGGTTCAATCTTGCTTGAATCTCTTGCTTCAATCTCTAGGTTCAATCTCGCTCGGGGGTACGACCGGCCTCCTCAGCCGGTCCCAGCTGAAACAGGCCGGCTGCACCAGCTGGAACAGGCCGGCTGCACCAGCTGGAACAGGCCGGCTGCACCAGCTGGAACAGGTTTTGCCGGTCGGTCCCCGGCTGAAGCCAACCGAGGTCGAAGACGCTGCTGGCCGGCTCGATTGCCGGTCGGGTGGTGACGGCGTCCTCTCAGGAGACCTGTGTGGTCTGTTCGACGGCTCTGCCGAAAAACCCGCCTGTAGGCACGAGCTGTCAAAAAAGTCTGGGTCTTAACTAAGAGTCTCCGGGTGCCGATCGAGATCCCGGGGGAATAAAGTATGGCCGGTGCTTTCCTTCTATAGGACTGCTTCCATGTGAGGCTGGGGTGCGCCTATAAGGCGTATTCCTTGCCCCCGGCTCTAGATGGTCATGGCTTTAACCAGGTAGTGCTGCGGAACCGGGAATTGCCGATCGCAACGTAGAGATCCACGTATACCGGTTCATGTTACTTCTGCGACCTTGTCGAAACTGACTGCACGCGTCAAACAGCTAGCTGTGCTTGAAGTACACACAGCGCCCTCTACACCACCATGTGTGCCCCCCCATAAGCTCCCCAAGTTTGTTTGGTAACTCCTTGTGCCTCCCCCCGTCGTGAGTGCTATATGTACTGAGAGACAGCTCACACCTAAGTTTATCTGACAGCTGTGTCACAGGGTTTCAAGGTCTCTCATTATTGCCCAATTACTCTTCCAACAATCCAGAGTGCTAATAAAAACAAAAGACACGAACAGAAGAAATCTACTTTTAATTGTTATAATGCTGACTGTTCAGAAACAATTAGAAATAACTCGTAGAAATTTGGGGATCCATCCTTAATTGGTTCGGTCTCTTTCGTCATTCGTCAGCTGTATAAGGTAATCAGAGATAGTCTTTACGTCTCTTCGTTTAAAGTAGAAGAAATATTTCCATCTTGAATACAATCTCTATTCCAGGTAAACTGTTCAATTTCATTATCATCGTCATCAGAATTATCTTCATCAGCAGCCACTACTCCATTAGATTCATTCATCAATGAAAACAACTCGAACTTAAGGTCTTTTAGACCCAGGTTAACAATTGATAAATCACGCATTAATGGAATTATTAATGGATTTAATAATCCTTCTCGTTGAAGACTTCTTAGTTTAAAAATAAAATTCTTTAAATGATCCGTTTTTAAACGCTTGACATCTTCTCTCATCATATTAATGTATTCTAACTTAATATTAACATATCTAACCATTTTGATGCACCTGAGCAGCAGAAGTCAGTATGTACCTGAGCAGCAGAAGTCAGTATGTACCTGAGCAGCAGAAGTCAGTATGCACCTGAGCAGCAGAAGTCAGTATGCACCTGAGCAGCAGAAGTCAGTATGCACCTGAGCAGCAGAAGTCAGTTGATGCACCTGAGCAGCAGAAGTCAGTTGATGCACCTGAGCAGCAGAAGTCAGTATGCACCTGAGCAGCAGAAGTCAGTATGCACCTGAGCAGCAGAAGTCAGTTGATGCACCTGAGCAGCAGAAGTCAGTATGCACCTGAGCAGCAGAAGTCAGTATGCACCTGAGCAGCAGAAATCAGTTGAGGATTTTCGAAGCTTTGATGTTTGAAGACATTGGAGATGACTGTTCAGGAGCCGTCTTCTTCTTGTCTAATTCATTCACTGTTGCCGCTTTATATATAATGTCATCGTTTTTTCAAGTGGATTATCTGATAAAGTAGATCAAAGTATCAAGATAATATCAACCTTCTTTCATCAACACTTACAACCTCCGTCGTTTTTCTCAACTCATTTTGCGGAAAATGATAAGGAAATAATAAGTTTTTTCTGCTGAGATCTTTACATTCCCCCTTTATTAAAACTGACAGATTTCTGTGGCAAGTCGTCGTTTGATGGCCTAAAAAAAATATCGGCATTGTTGAAATAATATCGATGGAACTTTTAAAACAATATCGGTGTTAAATTTTTTTAAAACAATTATCGGTGTTAAATTTTTTACTGTGTAGCTTTCGAATACTCGTAGACTGGTCACTTCGTTTATAAATCGTTTGAATCATTCGTCTCGTTATTATTGAAAATGTCGCAATTTTTAAAACCGTTGCAGTTTCATTATTCGTCCACTTTCTCCTTAATTAAACCTTAAGAGTCATATGAGAAATTCTATGCCGTGTAATATACTTCTATCGTAACTGCATTGAATATACTTCTATCGTAACTGCATTGGGAATAGCAACTGAAACCTATAGAAAACGCATGAAACCTATAAAATGAAACCTGTGGAAAACGCATGAAATCTATGGAAAACGTATGAAACCTATTGAAACTCATAGAAAACATTTATTTGAACATTCACTGATACCCAGAACCCTCAAAACTTTCATTTAAATTTTATCAAATAAATATTTGATCTTGTGCTAACCGTGTCACATTCCCACGTTCACAGTGGTGTAGTTTTTAAGAATTCCGGTATGGATTTCCAAGAATTCGGTATGAACTTACAAAGATTTCCTTCTTCTTTCGAAAGAATTCATTTGATCTTGTGCTAACCGTGTCGCATTCCCACGTTCCACTGGTGTAGATTTAAGATTTCCGGTATGTATTTCAAAGACTTCGGTATGGACTTTGGTATGGATTTCATAATGAACAAAGATTTCCTTTCGATCATTTGATATTGTGCTAACCGTGTCACATTCCCACGTTCCACTGGTGTAGATTTTAAGAATTCCGGTATGGATTTCGAAGACCTTGGTATGGATTTAAAATATTTTTCAATACAAAGATATCGTAATGAACAAACAAAGATTTCCTTCTTCTTTCGAAAGGATTGATCTTGTGCTAACCGTGTCGCATTCCCACATTCCACTGGTGTAGATTTTAAGATTTCCGGTATGTATTTCGACAGATTTCCTTTTTCTTTCGATCATTTGATCTTGTGCTAACCGTGTCACATTCCCACGTTCCACTGGTGTAGATTTTAAGAATTCCGGTATGGATTTCGAAGACCTTGGGGATGGTTTAAAATATTTTTCAATTTTCTACTAAAGATATCGTAATGAACAAACAAAGATTTCCTTCTTCTTTCGAAAGGATTGATCTTGTGCTAACCGTGTCACATTCCCACGTTTCATTGGTGTAGATTTTAAGAATTCCGGTATGGATTTCGAAGACCTTGGTATGGATTTCGAAGACTTTGGTATGGATTTAAAATATTTTTCAATTTTCTATCGTCTGAACAAAGATAATGAACAAACAAAAATTTCCTTCTTCTTTCGAAAGGGTCATTTGATCTTGTGCTAACCGTGTCACATCCCCACGTTCCACTGGTATGGATTTCGAAGACCTTGGTATGGATTTCGAAGACCTTGGTTTAAAATATTTTTCAATTTTCTATCGTCTGAACAAAGATATCGTAATGAACAAACAAAGATTTCCTTCTTCTTTCGAAAGGGTCATTTGATCTTGTGCTAACCGTGTCACATCCCCACGTTCCACTGGTATGGATTTCGAAGACCTTGGTATGGATTTCGAAGACCTTGGTATGGATTTCGAAGACCTTGGTATGGATTTCGAAGACCTTGGTATGGATTTAAAATATTTTTCAATTTTCTATCGTCTGAACAAAGATAATGAACAAACAAAGATTTCCTTCTTCTTTCGAAAGGGTCATTTGATCTTGTGCTAACCGTGTCACATCCCCACGTTCCACTGGTATGGATTTCGAAGACCTTGGTATGGATTTCGAAGACCTTGGTATGGATTTCGAAGACCTTGGTATGGATTTCGAAGACCTTGGTATGGATTTAAAATATTTTTCAATTTTCTATCGTCTGAACAAAGATAATGAACAAACAAAGATTTCCTTCTTCTTTCGAAAGGATCATTTGATCTTGTGCTAACCTTGTCACATCCCCACGTTCCACTGGTATGGATTTCGAAGACCTTGGTATGGATTTCGAAGACCTTGGTATGGATTTAAAATATTTTTCAATTTTCTATCGTCTGAACAAAGATAATGAACAAACAAAGATTTCCTTCTTCTTTCGAAAGGATCATTTGATCTTGTGCTAACCTTGTCACATCCCACGTTCCACTGGTATGGATTTCGAAGACCTTGGTATGGATTTCGAAGACCTTGGTATGGATTTCGAAGACCTTGGTATGGATTTAAAATATTTTTCAATTTTCTATCGTCTGAACAAAGATATCGTAATGAACAAACAAAAATTTCCTTCTTCTTTCGAAAGGATCATTTGATCTTGTGCTAACCGTGTCACATCCCCACGTTCCACTGGTATGGATTTCGAAGACCTTGGTATGGATTTCGAAGACCTTGGTATGGATTTCGAAGACCTTGGTATGGATTTCGAAGACCTTGGTATGGATTTCGAAGACCTTGGTATGGATTTAAAATATTTTTCAATTTTCTATCGTCTGAACAAAGATATCGTAATGAACAAACAAAGATTTCCTTCTTCTTTCGAAAGGATCATTTGATCTTGTGCTAACCGTGTCACATCCCCACGTTCCACTGGTATGGATTTCGAAGACCTTGGTATGGATTTCGAAGAACTTGGTATGGATTTCGAAGACCTTGGTATGGATTTCGAAGACCTTGGTATGGATTTCGAAGACCTTGGTATGGATTTAAAATATTTTTCAATTTTCTATCGTCTGAACAAAGATAATGAACAAACAAAGATTTCCTTCTTCTTTCGAAAGGATCATTTGATCTTGTGCTAACCGTGTCACATCCCCACGTTCCACTGGTATGGATTTCGAAGACCTTGGTATGGATTTCGAAGAACTTGGTATGGATTTCGAAGACCTTGGTATGGATTTCGAAGACCTTGGTATGGATTTAGAAGACCTTGGTATGGATTTAAAATATTTTTCAATTTTCTATCGTCTGAACAAAGATAATGAACAAACAAAGATTTCCTTCTTCTTTCGAAAGGATCATTTGATCTTGTGCTAACCTTGTCACATCCCCACGTTCCACTGGTATGGATTTCGAAGACCTTGGTATGGATTTCGAAGACCTTGGTATGGATTTAAAATATTTTTCAGGATTTAAAATATTTTTCAATTTTCTATCGTCTGAACAAAGATATCGTAATGAACAAACAAAGATTTTATTCTTCTTTCGAAAGGATCATTTGATCTTGTGCTAACCGTGTCACATTCCCACGTTCCACTGGTATGGATTTCGAAGACCTTGGTATGGATTTCGAAGACCTTGGTATGGATTTCGAAGACCTTGGTATGGATTTAAAATATTTTTCAGGATTTAAAATATTTTTCAATTTTCTATCGTCTGAACAAAGATATCGTAATGAACAAACAAAGATTTTATTCTTCTTTCGAAAGGATCATTTGATCTTGTGCTAACCGTGTCACATTCCCACGTTCCACTGGTATGGATTTCGAAGACCTTGGTATGGATTTCGAAGACCTTGGTATGGATTTCAAAGACCTTGGTATGGATTTCAAAGACTTTGGTATGGATTTAAAATATTTTTCAATTTTCTATTGTCTAAACAAATTTCCTTCTTCCTTCGAAAGGATCTAGAATTACTAGTCTTTACCCTAGATATAGAGAAAGCGTCATTGATCATAATTCAGTGTCATTGATCATAATTCAGTGAAAAAAGTTGCAGAAATATGAGAGATAATATGGAAAAATGTTTATACAAAAATATCAACATAACATTCATTCGTATAGAAAATTTCTTTATCGATTAGAATAGAGATTGAATCATGAGAATTGAATCATGGAAGTAGATAGATCATGTGGAGAAGTATATATTTTCATCCAAATAATCCAGTAAGGTTTCACCAATTTCTGCATCTGTTTTTGAATTGTTAAACGACCAAAGTTGATCCTTTGCAACATTATAAACAACGGACCCCAATTCTTCATCTAACTTAGAAAACATTTCATCTTCTGTCATTTTAAGACTGTACATTTCAAACGAAAAATCGTGAAATGCAAATTTATAAGAATCAAAGTTTTTACGACCTAAATAATAAGTTTCGTAAGGAACTGTCATATAATTATTGCGAGAAAATATATGCCTCGAATTTCCGGCATACAGAGATATTATCATTATGCAACGTATTCTATTGATATTTTTAATTTTACCAGTTAAATACTTAGCAAAATCGCCAACCACATAAAATTTCTCTTTACGTTCTAACATCTCTTCTGTATCAAATAATAATTTTTCCAAATCTTTTCTCCTTAATAATTTTTGATTATTATTTTTCATCTTGATTAATACCTGACTGTTGTCTAGTTCAATCTTGCTTCAAATGTCTAGTTCAATCTTGCTTCAAATGTCTAGTTCAATCTTGCTTCAAATAGTTCAATCTTGCTTCAAATAGTTCAATCTTGCTTCAAATGTCTAGTTCAATCTTGCTTCAAATGTCTAGTTCAATCTTGCTTCAAATGTCTAGTTCAATCTTGCTTCAAATGTCTAGTTCAATCTTGCTTCAAATGTCTAGTTCAATCTTGCTTCAAACCTCTATTTCAATCTTGCTTCAAATGTCTAGTTCAATCTTGCTTCAAACCTCTATTTCAATCTTGCTTCAAATCTCTAGTTCAATCTTGCTTCAAATCTCTAGTTCAATCTTGCTTCAAATCTCTAGTTCAATCTTGCTTCAAATCTCTAGTTCAATCTTGCTTCAAATATCTAGTTCAATCTTGATAGTTTAATTTGTTATTTACTAACATCAACTAAATGTTTGTAAAAATAAATTTAAGCTATCTATCGGAATATTTATATCAACACTCAATTTACCTTATTAATTTTTTATTAATTTTTATCTAACTATTTTTCATTTCTGACTATAAATATAATTATAAAAAAATTGACAGACTTCTTGGCACACTGGAGCAGGCTTCTTGGCAGACTTCTTGACACACTGGAGCAGGCTTCTTGGCAGACTTCTTGACACACTGGAGCAGGCTTCTTGGCAGACTTCTTGACACACTGGAGCAGGCTTCTTGGCAGACTTCTTGACACACTGGAGCAGGCTTCTTGGCAGACTTCTTGACACACTGGAGCAGGCTTCTTGGCAGACTTCTTGACACACTGGAGCAGGCTTCTTGGCAGACTTCTTGACACACTGGAGCAGGCTTCTTGGCAGACTTCTTGACACACTGGAGCAGGCTTCTTGGCAGACTTCTTGACACACTGGAGCAGGCTTCTTGGCAGACTTCTTGGCACACTGGAGCAGGCTTCTTGGCAGGCTTCTTGGCACACTGGAGCAGGCTTCTTGGCACACTGGAGCAGGCTTCTTGGCACACTGGAGCAGGCTTCTTGGCACTGGAGCAGGCTTCTTGGCACACTGGAGCAGGCTTCTTGGCACACTGGAGCAGGCTTCTTGGCACATTGGAGCAGGCTTCTTGGCACACTGGAGCAGGCTTCTTGGCACACTGGAGCAGGCTTCTTGGCACACTGGAGCAGGCTTCTTGGCAGACTAGAGCAGGCTTCTTGGCAGACTTCTTGGCACACTGGAGCAGGCTTCTTGGTAGGCTTCTTGGCAGATTTCTTGGCAGACTGGAGCAGGCTTCTTGGCAGACTTCTTGGCACACTGGAGCAGGCTTCTTGGTAGGCTTCTTGGCAGATTTCTTGGCAGACTGGAGCAGATTGGATAAATGTTACTTTTATATACCTCAAATATATTTTTCGTCTCAAATATTTTTTCCCTCAAATATTTTTCGTCAAATATTTTTTTCTCAAACAGTCTATTAAATAAATATCCGAACAAAATGGTTGATTACAAAATCAAATCTCTGAACCTTCAAAGTTAAACAGAAAGTCAAACTATCCATTTATTACCCAATAATGTTACAAAGTCGGCGGTAAAACCCGTTTAACCCTTTCAAGATCATTCTAATAATGTTACAAAGTCTGCGGTAAAACCCGTTTAACCCTTTCAGGATCATTATGAGATTAAATAACCGTGTCACATTCCATGTTCCACTGGTGTTTCAGAATTCATCATCAATATTTGGTGGGAGTAGGTAATAAGAAACGAAGGAACATTCCCAAAAACATTTGCTCTGAAAGGAAAAAAATATGAGAATTACTCTGAAGGTTTCAGGCTTCAATAATAAAAAGTTTGACTTTAATTTTTAACTGTGAGTAAATAAAAATGTCATCTGATAAATAAAAAATAGTTGTTTGGAATTTTTATTTACATTAGGCAGGTGTATGCCCAAGTCAGTCAGGTAGGCCCGTGAGGTAAAAGGCCCAAGTCAGTCAGGTAGGCCCGTAAGGTATCTCCTTACTCTTCAACCTCTAGGTTCAATCTTATTCTTCAACCTCTAGGTTCAATCTTACTCTTCAACCTCTAGGTTCAATCTTACTCTTCAACCTCTAGGTTCAATCTTACTCTTCAACCTCTAGGTTCAATCTTACTCTTCAACCTCTAGGTTCAATCTTACTCTTCAACCTCTAGGTTCAATCTTACTCTTCAACCTCTAGGTTCAATCTTACTCTTCAACCTCTAGGTTCAATCTTACTCTTCAACCTCTAGGTTCAATCTTACTCTTCAACCTCTAGGTTCAATCTTACTCTTCAACCTCTAGGTTCAATCTTACTCTTCAACCTCTAGGTTCAATCTTACTCTTCAACCTCTAGGTTCAATCTTACTCTTCAACCTCTAGGTTCAATCTTACTCTTCAACCTCTAGGTTCAAACTTAATCTTCAACCTCTAGGTTTAATCTTAATCTTCAATCTCTAGGTTCAAACTTAATCTTCAATCTCTAGGTTCAAACTTAATCTTCAATCTCTAGGTTCAAACTTAATCTTCAATCTCTAGGTTCAAACTTAATCTTCAATCTCTAGGTTCAAACTTAATCTTCAATCTCTAGGTTCAAACTTAATCTTCAATCTCTAGGTTCAAACTTAATCTTCAACCTCTAGGTTCAATTTCTAGGTTCAAACTTAATCTTCAATCTCTAGTTTCAATTTCTAGGTTCAATCTTACTCTTCAATCTCTAGGTTCAATTTCTAGGTTCAATCTTACTCTTCAACCTCTAGGTTCAATTTTTAGGTTCAATCTTACTCTTCAACCTCTAGGTTCAATTTCTAGGTTCAATCTTACTCTTCAACCTCTAGGTTCAATCTTACTCTTCAACCTCTAGGTTCAATCTTACTCTTCAATCTTACTCTTCAACCTCTAGGTTCAATCTTACTCTTCAACCACTAGGTTCAATTTCTAGGTTCAATCTTACTCTTCAACCTCTAGGTTCAATTTCTAGGTTCAATCTTACTCTTCAACCTCTAGGTTCAATTTCTAGGTTCAATCTTACTCTTCAACCTCTAGGTTCAATCTTACTCTTCAACCTCTAGGTTCAATCTTACTCTTCAACCTCTAGGTTCAATCTTACTCTTCAACCTCTAGGTTCAATCTTACTCTTCAACCTCTAGGTTCAATCTTACTCTTCAACCTCTAGGTTCAATCTTACTCTTCAACCTCTAGGTTCAATCTTAATCTTCAACCTCTAGGTTCAATCTTAATCTTCAACCTCTAGGTTCAATCTTAATCTTCAATCTCTAGGTTCAATCTTAATCTTCAACCTCTAGGTTCAATCTTAATCTTCAATCTCTAGATTCAATCTTAATCTTCAACCTCTAGGTTCAATCTTAATCTTCAATCTCTAGATTCAATCTTAATCTTCAACCTCTAGGTTCAATCTTAATCTTCAATCTCTAGATTCAATCTTAATCTTCAATCTCTAGGTTCAATCTTAATCTTCAATCTCTAGGTTCAAACTTAATCTTCAACATCTAGGTTCAATTTCTAGGTTCAATGTTACTCTTCAACCTCTAGGTCCAATTTCTAGGTTCAATGTTACTCTTCAACCTCTAGGTTCAATGTTACTCTTCAACCTCTAGGTTCAATGTTACTCTTCAACCTCTAGGTTCAATGTTACTCTTCAACCTCTAGGTTCAATCTTACTCTTCAACCTCTAGGTTCAATCTTACTCTTCAACCTCTAGGTTCAATCTTACTCTTCAACCTCTAGGTTCAATCTTACTCTTCAACCTCTAGGTTCAATCTTACTCTTCAACCTCTAGGTTCAATCTTACTCTTCAACCTCTAGGTTCAATCTTACTCTTCAACCTCTAGGTTCAATCTTACTCTTCAACCTCTAGGTTCAATCTTACTCTTCAACCTCTAGGTTCAATCTTACTCTTCAACCTCTAGGTTCAATCTTACTCTTCAACCTCTAGGTTCAATCTTACTCTTCAACCTCTAGGTTCAATCTTACTCTTCAACCTCTAGGTTCAATCTTAATCTTCAACCTCTAGGTTCAATCTTAATCTTCAATCTCTAGGTTCAATCTTAATCTTCAATCTCTAGGTTCAATCTTAATCTTCAATCTCTAGGTTCAATCTTAATCTTCAATCTCTAGGTTCAATCTTAATCTTCAATCTCTAGGTTCAATCTTAATCTTCAATCTCTAGGTTCAATCTTAATCTTCAATCTCTAGGTTCAATCTTAATCTTCAATCTCTAGGTTCAATCTTAATCTTCAATCTCTAGGTTCAATCTTAATCTTCAATCTCTAGGTTCAATCTTAATCTTCAATCTCTAGGTTCAATCTTAATCTTCAATCTCTAGGTTCAATCTTAATCTTCAATCTCTAGGTTCAAACTTAATCTTCAATCTCTAGGTTCAATCTTAATCTTCAATCTCTAGGTTCAAACTTAATCTTCAATCTCTAGGTTCAAACTTAATCTTCAATCTCTAGGTTCAAACTTAATCTTCAATCTCTAGGTTCAAACTTAATCTTCAATCTCTAGGTTCAAACTTAATCTTCAATCTCTAGGTTCAAACTTAATCTTCAATCTCTAGGTCCAATTTCTAGGTTCAATGTTACTCTTCAACCTCTAGGTCCAATTTCTAGGTTCAATGTTACTCTTCAACCTCTAGGTCCAATTTCTAGGTTCAATGTTACTCTTCAACTTCTAGGTTCAATTTCTAGGTTCAATGTTACTCTTCAACTTCTAGGTTCAATTTCTAGGTTCAATGTTACTCTTCAACCTCTAGGTCCAATTTCTAGGTTCAATGTTACTCTTCAACCTCTAGGTTCAATTTCTAGGTTCAATGTTACTCTTCAACCTCTAGGTTCAATTTCTAGGTTCAATCTTACTCTTCAACCTCTAGGTTCAATTTCTAGGTTCAATGTTACTCTTCAACCTCTAGGTTCAATTTCTAGGTTCAATGTTACTCTTCAACCTCTAGGTTCAATTTCTAGGTTCAATGTTACTCTTCAACCTCTAGGTTCAATGTTACTCTTCAACCTCTAGGTTCAACCTCTAGGTTCAATGTTACTCTTCAACCTCTAGGTTCAATTTTACTCTTCAACCTCTAGGTTCAATGTTACTCTTCAACCTCTAGGTTCAATTTCTAGGTTCAATGTTACTCTTCAACCTCTAGGTTCAATTTCTAGGTTCAATGTTACTCTTCAACCTCTAGGTTCAATTTCTAGGTTCAATGTTACTCTTCAACCTCTAGGTTCAATTTCTAGGTTCAATGTTACTCTTCAACCTCTAGGTTCAATTTCTAGGTTCAATGTTACTCTTCAACCTCTAGGTTCAATTTCTAGGTTCAATCTTACTCTTCAACCTCTAGGTTCAATTTTACTCTTCAACCTCTAGGTTCAATGTTACTCTTCAACCTCTAGGTTCAATTTCTAGGTTCAATGTTACTCTTCAACCTCTAGGTTCAATTTCTAGGTTCAATGTTACTCTTCAACCTCTAGGTTCAATTTCTAGGTTCAATGTTACTCTTCAACCTCTAGGTTCAATGTTACTCTTCAACCTCTAGGTTCAACCTCTAGGTTCAATGTTACTCTTCAACCTCTAGGTTCAATTTTACTCTTCAACCTCTAGGTTCAATGTTACTCTTCAACCTCTAGGTTCAATTTCTAGGTTCAATGTTACTCTTCAACCTCTAGGTTCAATTTCTAGGTTCAATGTTACTCTTCAACCTCTAGGTTCAATTTCTAGGTTCAATGTTACTCTTCAACCTCTAGGTTCAATTTCTAGGTTCAATGTTACTCTTCAACCTCTAGGTTCAATTTCTAGGTTCAATGTTACTCTTCAACCTCTAGGTTCAATTTCTAGGTTCAATGTTACTCTTCAACCTCTAGGTTCAATTTCTAGGTTCAATGTTACTCTTCAACCTCTAGGTTCAATTTCTAGGTTCAATGTTACTCTTCAACCTCTAGGTTCAATTTCTAGGTTCAATGTTACTCTTCAACCTCTAGGTTCAATTTCTAGGTTCAATGTTACTCTTCAACCTCTAGGTTCAATTTCTAGGTTCAATGTTACTCTTCAACCTCTAGGTTCAATTTCTAGGTTCAATGTTACTCTTCAACCTCTAGGTTCAATTTCTAGGTTCAATCTTACTCTTCAACCTCTAGGTTCAATTTCTAGGTTCAATGTTACTCTTCAACCTCTAGGTTCAATGTTACTCTTCAACCTCTAGGTTCAACCTCTAGGTTCAATGTTACTCTTCAACCTCTAGGTTCAATTTTACTCTTCAACCTCTAGGTTCAATGTTACTCTTCAACCTCTAGGTTCAATTTCTAGGTTCAATGTTACTCTTCAACCTCTAGGTTCAATTTCTAGGTTCAATGTTACTCTTCAACCTCTAGGTTCAATTTCTAGGTTCAATGTTACTCTTCAACCTCTAGGTTCAATTTCTAGGTTCAATGTTACTCTTCAACCTCTAGGTTCAATTTCTAGGTTCAATGTTACTCTTCAACCTCTAGGTTCAATTTCTAGGTTCAATGTTACTCTTCAACCTCTAGGTTCAATTTCTAGGTTCAATGTTACTCTTCAACCTCTAGGTTCAATTTCTAGGTTCAATGTTACTCTTCAACCTCTAGGTTCAATTTCTAGGTTCAATGTTACTCTTCAACCTCTAGGTTCAATTTCTAGGTTCAATGTTACTCTTCAACCTCTAGGTTCAATTTCTAGGTTCAATGTTACTCTTCAACCTCTAGGTTCAATTTCTAGGTTCAATGTTACTCTTCAACCTCTAGGTTCAATTTCTAGGTTCAATCTTACTCTTCAACCTCTAGGTTCAATTTCTAGGTTCAATTTTACTCTTCAATTTCTAGGTTCAATCTTACTCTTCAACCTCTAGGTTCAATTTCTAGGTTCAATAAATTATTAATGCTAAGTAAATTTGGAAATTAATGTTATTTTTTAAATTAAAAATTTATTTTTAAAAATCTTTTTTCCCACCCACCTCCCTAGACGGTGTTTCATATTTATAGTTTTTTTCTGAAAAAATTATTTTTAAAAAAATTTTTTATTAAAAAATTTAAACGATAAAATTTCAATTAAAAATATTTTCATAAAAATATTTTTCATAATGATTAATTCATTTTTCATTATGACTAACTTATTAATATTTAAAATATTTTTCATAATGATTAATTAATTTTTCATAATGATTAATTAATTTTTCATAATGATTAATTAATTTTTCATAATGATTAATTAATTTTTCATTATTTAAAAATTATTATTAAAGAAATTTAATTTTAAAAATTTAATTTTAAAAATTTAATTTTAAAAATTTAATTTTAAAAATTTAGATTTAAAATTATAATGTATAATGAATAATAATAATAATAATTGAACATAGAGATTGAAACGTAAGACTAAAAACTAAAATGTAACACGTTTTATACAATTAATGAATTTATTTGTTCACATAAAATACTTTAAATATATTTATAATAATCTTTGGTTTTAAGATTAATAACAGAAGTGAAGAGTAAGATGAACCTCTAGGTTCAATCTTACTCTTCAACCTCTAGGTTCAATCTTACTCTTCAACCTCTAGGTTCAATCTTACTCTTCAACCTCTAGGTTCAATTTCTAGGTTCAATCTTACTCTTCAACCTCTAGGTTCAATTTCTAGGTTCAATCTTACTCTTCAATTTCTAGGTTCAATCTTACTCTTCAACCTCTAGGTTCAATTTCTAGGTTCAATAAATTATTAATGCTAAGTAAATTTGGAAATTAATGTTATTTTTTAAATTAAAAATTTATTTTTAAAAATCTTTTTTCCCACCCACCTCCCTAGACGGTGTTTCATATTTATAGTTTTTTTCTGAAAAAATTATTTTTAAAAAAATTTTTTATTAAAAAAGTTAAACGATAAAATTTCAATTAAAAATATTTTCATAAAAATATTTTTCATAATGATTAATTTATTTTTCATTATGATTAATTCATTTTTCATTATGACTAACTTATTAATATTTAAAATATTTTTCATAATGATTAATTAATTTTTCATAATGATTAATTAATTTTTCATAATGATTAATTAATTTTTCATAATGATTAATTAATTTTTCATAATGATTAATTAATTTTTCATAATGATTAATTAATTTTTCATAATGATTAATTAATTTTTCATAATGATTAATTAATTTTTCATTATTTAAAAATTATTATTAAAGAAATTTAATTTTAAAAATTTAATTTTAAAAATTTAATTTTAAAAATTTAGATTTAAAATTATAATGTATAATGAATAATAATAATAATTGAACATAGAGATTGAAACGTAAGACTAAAAACTAAAATGTAACACGTTTTATACAATTAATGAATTTATTTGTTCACATAAAATACTTTAAATATATTTATAATAATCTTTGGTTTTAAGATTAATAACAGAAATGAAGAGTAAGATGAACCTCTAGGTTCAATCTTACTCTTCAACCTCTAGGTTCAATCTTACTCTTCAACCTCTAGGTTCAATCTTACTCTTCAACCTCTAGGTTCAATCTTACTCTTCAACCTCTAGGTTCAATCTTACTCTTCAACCTCTAGGTTCAATCTTACTCTTCAACCTCTAGGTTCAATCTTACTCTTCAACCTCTAGGTTCAATCTTACTCTTCAACCTCTAGGTTCAATCTTACTCTTCAACCTCTAGGTTCAATCTTACTCTTCAACCTCTAGGTTCAATCTTACTCTTCAACCTCTAGGTTCAATCTTACTCTTCAACCTCTAGGTTCAATCTTACTCTTCAACCTCTAGGTTCAATCTTACTCTTCAACCTCTAGGTTCAATCTTACTCTTCAACCTCTAGGTTCAATCTTACTCTTCAACCTCTAGGTTCAATCTTACTCTTCAACCTCTAGGTTCAATCTTACTCTTCAACCTCTAGGTTCAATCTTACTCTTCAACCTCTAGGTTCAATCTTACTCTTCAACCTCTAGGTTCAATCTTACTCTTCAACCTCTAGGTTCAATCTTACTCTTCAACCTCTAGGTTCAATCTTACTCTTCAACCTCTAGGTTCAATCTTACTCTTCAACCTCTAGGTTCAATCTTACTCTTCAACCTCTAGGTTCAATCTTACTCTTCAACCTCTAGGTTCAATCTTACTCTTCAACCTCTAGGTTCAATCTTACTCTTCAACCTCTAGGTTCAATCTTACTCTTCAACCTCTAGGTTCAATCTTACTCTTCAACCTCTAGGTTCAATTTATAAGTTCAATCTTACTCTTCAACCTCTAGGTTCAATCTTACTCTTCAACCTCTAGGTTCAATCTTACTCTTCAACCTCTAGGTTCAAACTTACTCTTCAACCTCTAGGTTCAATCTTACTCTTCAACCTCTAGGTTCAATCTTACTCTTCAACCTCTAGGTTCAATCTTACTCTTCAACCTCTAGGTTCAATCTTACTCTTCAACCTCTAGGTTCAATCTTACTCTTCAACCTCTAGGTTCAATCTTACTCTTCAACCTCTAGGTTCAATTTATAAGTTCAATCTTACTCTTCAACCTCTAGGTTCAATTTATAAGTTCAATCTTACTCTTCAACCTCTAGGTTCAATCTTACTCTTCAACCTCTAGGTTCAAACTTACTCTTCAACCTCTAGGTTCAAACTTACTCTTCAATCTCTAGGTTCAAACTTACTCTTCAACCTCTAGGTTCAATCTTACTCTTCAACCTCTAGGTTCAATCTTACTCTTCAACCTCTAGGTTCAATCTTACTCTTCAACCTCTAGGTTCAATCTTACTCTTCAACCTCTAGGTTCAATCTTACTCTTCAACCTCTAGGTTCAATCTTACTCTTCAACCTCTAGGTTCAATCTTACTCTTCAACCTCTAGGTTCAATTTATAAGTTCAATCTTACTCTTCAACCTCTAGGTTCAATTTATAAGTTCAATCTTACTCTTCAACCTCTAGGTTCAATTTATAAGTTCAATCTTACTCTTCAACCTCTAGGTTCAAACTTACTCTTCAATCTCTAGGTTCAAACTTACTCTTCAATCTCTAGGTTCAAACTTACTCTTCAACCTCTAGGTTCAATCTTACTCTTCAACCTCTAGGTTCAATCTTACTCTTCAACCTCTAGGTTCAATCTTACTCTTCAACCTCTAGGTTCAATCTTACTCTTCAACCTCTAGGTTCAATCTTACTCTTCAACCTCTAGGTTCAATCTTACTCTTCAACCTCTAGGTTCAATCTTACTCTTCAACCTCTAGGTTCAATCTTACTCTTCAACCTCTAGGTTCAATCTTACTCTTCAACCTCTAGGTTCAATTTATAAGTTCAATCTTACTCTTCAACCTCTAGGTTCAATTTATAAGTTCAATCTTACTCTTCAACCTCTAGGTTCAATTTATAAGTTCAATCTTACTCTTCAACCTCTAGGTTCAAACTTACTCTTCAATCTCTAGGTTCAAACTTACTCTTCAATCTCTAGGTTCAAACTTACTCTTCAACCTCTAGGTTCAATCTTACTCTTCAACCTCTAGGTTCAATCTTACTCTTCAACCTCTAGGTTCAATCTTACTCTTCAACCTCTAGGTTCAATCTTACTCTTCAACCTCTAGGTTCAATCTTACTCTTCAACCTCTAGGTTCAATCTTACTCTTCAACCTCTAGGTTCAATCTTACTCTTCAACCTCTAGGTTCAATCTTACTCTTCAACCTCTAGGTTCAATCTTACTCTTCAACCTCTAGGTTCAATCTTACTCTTCAACCTCTAGGTTCAATTTATAAGTTCAATCTTACTCTTCAACCTCTAGGTTCAAACTTACTCTTCAACCTCTAGGTTCAAACTTACTCTTCAACCTCTAGGTTCAAACTTACTCTTCAACCTCTAGGTTCAAACTTACTCTTCAACCTCTAGGTTCAAACTTACTCTTCAACCTCTAGGTTCAAACTTACTCTTCAACCTCTAGGTTCAAACTTACTCTTCAACCTCTAGGTTCAAACTTACTCTTCAACCTCTAGGTTCAAACTTACTCTTCAACCTCTAGGTTCAAACTTACTCTTCAACCTCTAGGTTCAATCTTACTCTTCAACCTCTAGGTTCAATCTTACTCTTCAACCTCTAGGTTCAATCTTACTCTTCAACCTCTAGGTTCAATCTTACTCTTCAACCTCTAGGTTCAATCTTACTCTTCAACCTCTAGGTTCAATCTTACTCTTCAACCTCTAGGTTCAATCTTACTCTTCAACCTCTAGGTTCAATCTTACTCTTCAACCTCTAGGTTCAATCTTACTCTTCAACCTCTAGGTTCAATCTTACTCTTCAACCTCTAGGTTCAATCTTACTCTTCAACCTCTAGGTTCAATCTTACTCTTCAACCTCTAGGTTCAATCTTACTCTTCAACCTCTAGGTTCAATCTTACTCTTCAACCTCTAGGTTCAAACTTAATCTTCAATCTCTAGGTTCAAACTTAATCTTCAATCTCTAGGTTCAAACTTAATCTTCAATCTCTAGGTTCAAACTTAATCTTCAATCTCTAGGTTCAAACTTAATCTTCAATCTCTAGGTTCAAACTTAATCTTCAATCTCTAGGTTCAAACTTAATCTTCAATCTCTAGGTTCAAACTTAATCTTCAATCTCTAGGTTCAAACTTAATCTTCAATCTCTAGGTTCAAACTTAATCTTCAATCTCTAGGTTCAAACTTAATCTTCAATCTCTAGGTTCAAACTTAATCTTCAATCTCTAGGTTCAAACTTAATCTTCAATCTCTAGGTTCAAACTTAATCTTCAATCTCTAGGTTCAAACTTAATCTTCAATCTCTAGGTTCAAACTTAATCTTCAATCTCTAGGTTCAAACTTAATCTTCAATCTCTAGGTTCAAACTTAATCTTCAATCTCTAGGTTCAAACTTAATCTTCAATCTCTAGGTTCAAACTTAATCTTCAATCTCTAGGTTCAAACTTAATCTTCAATCTCTAGGTTCAAACTTACTCTTCAATTTCTAGGTTCAATGTTACTCTTCAACCTCTAGGTTCAATTTCTAGGTTCAATGTTACTCTTCAACCTCTAGGTTCAATTTCTGGGTTCAATGTTACTCTTCAACCTCTAGGTTCAATTTCTAGGTTCAATCTTACTCTTCAACCTCTAGGTTCAATTTCTAGGTTCAATAAATTATTAATGCTAAGTAAATTTGGAAATTAATGTTATTTTTTAAATTAAAAATTTATTTTTAAAAATCTTTTTTCCCACCCACCTCCCTAGACGGTGTTTCATATTTATAGTTTTTTTCTGAAAAAATTATTTTTAAAAAAATTTTTTATTAAAAAAGTTAAACGATAAAATTTTAATTAAAAATATTTTCATAAAAATATTTTTCATAATGATTAATTTATTTTTCATTATGATTAATTCATTTTTCATTATGACTAACTTATTAATATTTAAAATATTTTTCATAATGATTAATTAATTTTTCATAATGATTAATTAATTTTTCATAATGATTAATTAATTTTTCATAATGATTAATTAATTTTTCATAATGATTAATTAATTTTTCATAATGATTAATTAATTTTTCATTATTTAAAAATTATTATTAAAGAAATTTAATTTTAAAAATTTAATTTTAAAAATTTAGATTTAAAATTATAATGTATAATGAATAATAATAATAATAATTGAACATAGAGATTGAAACGTAAGACTAAAAACTAAAATGTAACACGTTTTATACAATTAATGAATTTATTTGTTCACATAAAATACTTTAAATATATTTATAATAATCTTTGGTTTTAAGATTAATAACAGAAGTGTAGTGTTCTGAAGGAAACCTTCCAATAAATGTGGTAAAACAATCCTGATTAATACATGCATATGTACTTGGTAATAAATATTTACGACCAACAAATTTTCTCATTTGATTATACATTTGTTCACATTTTAAAGTAGAAATAACATAACAATAATGTACTATTTCTTTAGCTATGAAATTTATGTCATTATGAGTCATTAAATAAGACATGTAATCCGGATAAATATAAAAAGTAGTGATTTTTACACTATTGTTTGGAAAAAAGGTTTTTTCTGTAATTTTTAAATTATCCCAGACACTATATTTTACACAATTTGGAATATCGTATATTGAAGTTAATGAAAACGACCCAATAATATTTGTATTTGTCTTTTTAATATTATTATTAGTAATCATGTAATCTTTGTTGGTGAATTGTTTTTTAAAAGCCCAAACTATCCTTTTATAATAACGTTTTGTATTATTGATGTTTGGTTGAGGGTGTTGGTATGGTGGAGATTTAGACCTGGTTCGGGGGGACCTAGACCTGGTTCGGGGAGACCTAGACCTGGTTCGGGGAGACCTAGACCTGGTTCGGGTAGACCTAGACCTGCTTCGAGTGGATCTAGACCTGGTTCGAGTGGATCTAGACCTGGTTCGAGTGGACCTAGACCTGATTCGAATGGACCTAGACCTGGTTTTTGATCTGTTTTTTTTGGATGAGTACAATCCTTTTTCTAATATATACGGATAACTTGTATTTTTTGTTTGGTATGGTGAATGGAATTTAGAATATTGAGATCTGGATCTCGTTTGTGATTTATATGGAGGAGAATTTACTGGAGATCTGGATCTCGTTTGTGATTTATATGGAGGAGATCTCGTCCTGCGGTCGGATGGAGGAGATCTCGTCCTGCGATCGGATGGAGATCTCGTCCTGCGGTCGGATGGAGATCTCGTCCTGCGGTCGGATGGAGATCTCGTCCTGCGATCGGATGGAGATCTCGTCCTGCGATCGGATGGAGATCTCGTCCTGCGGTCGGATGGAGATCTCGTCCTGCGGTCGGATGGAGATCTCGTCCTGCGATCGGATGGAGATCTTGTCCTGCGATCGGATGGAGATCTTGTCCTGCGATCGGATGGAGATCTTGTCCTGCGGTCGGATGGAGAATTCACTGGAGATCTTGTCCTGCGGTCGGATGGAGTAGGGTATTTGACTGGTGTTATATATTTTACTTCAGATTTAAACCTTGCTGGAGAATCAGAATTTTCTGAAGATATTGATCTTTTTCTAGATGAAGATTTTGTTGGAGAACTTGGAAATCTTATTGGTGAAGGAGACGCACAGTTAATAGGAGCAATTGGTGGTGATTCCTCAACACTTCTTATTAATTCTCCGTGTGGCTTGTTGGATTCTATTAGGTCACACATTTTTAATATTTTTACTATCGTACCACCTTTTTATATACACGAGTTCAATAAAGTTTTCGGAAAAAAGCTTATCAACTTTCAAGTTTGTGAAATTCAGAATATTTTTTTCTAATATTTTTTAAAAAAATACAAAACATTTACTGTCATTGAGACACCCTCAAAATTTTCACTTCAACCTGAATTAGTAATGGAAAGTATATAAGAAAGTGCGAGTTATTGATAATTCATTATAAAACTAAGATGGAACAAAAAATGGAAGAATTAAATAAAGAGCAATTAAATGTAGAAAACAATGTAGGACAATCAAATATATCAATATTACAATTAAATAATAAAGCTGAACTAAAAAATAAAATATTAATATATAGAAAAATTTTAAACGATTATTTTGATTCAATTGATTCAGTTTTAAATGACAATACCTTAAGTCATAATGAAATAAATAATAAATTATTATTAATAATTTTTGATTTGATAAAAAATATTACAGAATATCACGTTGATAATTACGAACAAATTAAAATATTATTAAAGAAGATTTTCATAAAAACGAAAGATAGTTTAGTTTGTGTGCTTAACAATACAGATATAATTTTTAATAGAAAGTTCTATATTAATTATTTAGAAAGTATTGTAAATATTCTTTCAGTTGAAGAATAAATATTTAAGATTTATTTAAAATGACTTGGCAAAATTATCTTCGATTGAAATGGAAAGAATTTAAAAGATCGAAAAAGAGGGAAAATATTAATGAAATACTTCGTTTAATGAAAGAAATAACCGCTCAATTTTCTTCGTACGATCACGAGGAAATCATAGAAATAATTACCGAAGTCTTTAAATTTTTATTAGGAATACGACAGTTATATTCGATGGATACTTGGAACAAGAAAGAAACACTCTTACATCGAATGTGTAAACAATGTGCTTTTTTAGATCAAAATTACGAAATTAATAAGCATTCTTCGTTTTATTTGTATTCTTTATCATTTTTCAATAGATGTAAAAATTATACGTGCAATAACTTGGTAGAAAAATTTAAATTCGAAATTTTTAGAATGACAATGTGTATATTAATATTGATTAATAGTAATAGTATCGGAAGCCACTGCGACTGTAAGAACGAAGAATTGAACACTCCCATGCATTTTTTAAAAGGTTGTAAAGATGATGCATTTTATTTATTGTTGTTATTAGCTGGAGCAGATCCATTTGTAAAGAATAATCGTGGTGAAACTGCGCTACCCACTGATAAGATGTATATTTTAAAACGATACGATGACTTTCATCCATTGACGAAATGTATTTTAGAAAATTATATATATTTACAAGAAATACTTGTAAATTCTAAAAAAAGGAAAAAAATCAAGATTATTTTATATGATATTACTTTTCCTCCCAAGTATTATATACCAACAAAATATCGTAATTACGTAAAAAGTATAATTATTCATTAATTCGGTTTTTCAAACTTTTTTATTTCTAACAACATTTAGTAATTTGTTTTTTGAGTTCTTAACAATCAAATAATTGTTAAAACTATTTTTTCTTCCATCAATAGTTTTTCTTCTTCATAATTTTGTCGGTATATAAATAAGGAAATAGCAGGGTAATTTTAGAAACATAATGAATTACGAAAAGAATCGATTAAAAAGTTTTGAGGGTTTTGAGGATAGATGGTCATCAAAATTTATATCGACACATGATTTGGCTGCAGTTGGATTTTTTAATTTGAAAGTCTATGATAAAGTTAAATGTGCTTTTTGTATGGGAATACTCGGTAATTGGAAAAAAGGGGATAACCCATTGAAAGAACATGTAAAACATTTTCCATTCTGTCCACATCTATTTAATAATGAAACTAATAATGTTCCAATAGATCCTAAAGAAAATTGGAGAAATAGAGATTCGTTTCCTGAACGGGGTAGATATTCATCGGAAAAACCATTGTGTGATATTTGTCATGTAAAACATTTTCCATGCTGTCCACATATACGGGGTAGATATTCATCGGAAAAACCATTGTGTGATATTTGTCATGTAAAACATTTTCCATGCTGTCCACATATAGAAATGAATAATTTTCCATGGATAAATAGAGAACGATTATTGTTTCCTGAAAGCATCGGAAATACAGTTGTGTGATATTTGTAAAACCTTTAGAGATATTTTTTCATGTAAACACATGACTATTTGTTATTATAAATGTAAAAATTAATAAAAGATATTGAAAATTTGTGAGCACGTTATTTAAAAAGGAATGAGAAGGATAAATATTATTCCCAAGTGGGTGAGATACAGTGTTGAAAGTTATGTCAATATCTCATGTTATCATTATTTATATGACTTATCTACAAGTCACTTATCTACAAGGATTCTGATTCGTTATCCAAACATTTATCTGTTATAATAATCTCGTGTGCAAAAGAAAATTTGCCTATATAACTCTGTACTGAACACTAGAAATTATTCAGCAACGAATTCAGAAGCACGACTTCATCCTTTTGCATGATGTCTCCAGCGATGCCTGATATCTTGGCCTCTTCCACGATGCCTGACATCTTGGATTATTGCACGATGTCTCCAGCGATGCCTGATATTTTGGCCTCTTGCATGATGCCTGTCACGACTTCATCCTCTTGCACGATGTCTCCAGCGAGACCTGTCAAGATGCCTCCTCCCAAGATGCCTGACAAGATACCTCCTCCCACGATGCCTGACATCTTTGCCTCTTGCACGATACCTGTCAAGATGCCTCCTCCCAAGATGCCTGACAAGATGCCTCCTCCCACGATGCCTCACATCTTTACCTCTTGCACGATACCTGTCAAGATGCCGCCTCCCACGATGCCTGACATCTTTGCCTCTTGCACGATACCTGTCAAGATGCCTCTTCCCAAGATGCCTGACATCTTTGCCTCTTGCACGATACCTGTCAAGATGCCTCCTCCCACGATGCCTGACATCTTTGCCTCTTGCACGATACCTGTCAAGATGCCTCCTCCCACGATGCCTGACATCTTGGACTATTGCACGATGTCTCCAGCAATGCCTGATATCTTGGACTATTGCACGATGTCTCCAGCAATGCCTGATATCTTGGATTATTGCACGATGTCTCCAGCAATGCCTGACATCTTGGACTATTGTACGATGTCTCCAGTGATGCCTGACATCTTGGACTATTGCACGATATCTCCAGCGATGCCTGACATCTTGGACTATTGCACGATATCTCCAGCGATGCCTGACATCTTGGACTATTGCACGAGGTCTCCAGTGATGCCTGACATCTTGGACTATTGCACGATGCCTGTCAAGATACCTCCTTCCACGATGCCTGTCAAGATACCTCCTTCCACGATGCCTGTCAAGATACCTCCTTCCACGATGCCTGTCAAGATACCTCCTTTCATGATGCCTGACATCTTGGACTGTTGCACGATGTTTCCAGCGATGCCTGACATCTTGGACTGTTGCACGATGTTTCCAGCGATGCCTGACATCTTGGACTGTTGCACGATGTTTCCAGCGATGCCTGGCATCTTGGACTCTTGCAAGATGTCTCAAGCGATGCCTGGCATCTTGGACTCTTGTAAGATGTCTCAAGCGATGCCTGGCATCTTGGACTCTTGCAAGATGTCTCAAGCGATGCCTGGTATCTTGGACTCTTGCAAGATGTCTCCAGCGATGTCAGGCATCTTGGACTCTTGCAAGATGTCTCCAGCGATGCCTGGCATCTTTGACTCTTGTTGTACTATGTCTTCAGCGATGCCTGGCATCTTTGACTCTTGTTGTACTATGTCTTCAGCGATGCCTGGCATCTTTGACTCTTGTTGTACTATGTCTTCAGCGATGCCTGGCATCTTTGACTCTTGCACGATGCCTGACATCTTAGACTCTTGCACGATGCCTGACATCTTAGACTCTTGCACGATGCCTGACATCTTAGACTCTTGCACGATGCCTGACATCTTAGACTCTTGCACGATGCCTGACATCTTAGACTCTTGCACGATGCCTGACATCTTAGACTCTTGCACGATGTCTCCATCACTTCTGAATCCACATTGCTCATCACGCAATTGCCTGTCATTCTTAATTCTATTAAGCACAATCATGGAAAGAATTTTACCTAGAACGGAGAATAGGCTGATACCCCCTATAGTTATCACGAGAACTGCGATCACCTTTTTTGAAAATAGGGATAATAAGAGCTCTGGTAAAATCTTTAGGAACCATGCAGGCTCAAGTCAGGTAAGCTCAAATCAGGCATGTATTATATTCTTTAGGTCTTTTAAAATCAGGCCTTTTCAAATCAGAACGGCCTTTATCATAAAATCATTGCAAACAATGGGAATAGAACTAACCACATTGTTTAGAACATCACAGAAATGCTGCTCAGATCACCTAGCCATGACAGAATTCTCACCTTCTATAACCTTGCCTTCAATCCCTGTATACCTGTTTCGTTTTCTACCACACATTAACTATATCTTAACCATGACAGAATCCTCACCTTCTATAACCTTGCCTTCAATCCCTGTATACCTGTTTCGTTTTCTACCACACATTAACTATATCTTAACCATGACAGAATCCTCACCTTCTATATAACCTTGCCTTCAATCCCTGTATACCTGTTTCGTTTTCTACCACACATTAACTATATCTTAACCATGACAGAATCCTCACCTTCTATATAACCTTGTTTTCAATCCCTGTATACCTGTTTCGTTTTCTACCACACATTAACTATATCTTAACCATGACAGAATCCTCACCTTCTATATAACCTTGCCTTCAATCCCTGTATACCTGTTTCGTTTTCTACCACACATTAACTATATCTCAACCATGACAGAATCCTCACCTTCTATATAACCTTGCCTTCAATCCCTGTATACCTGTTTCGTTTTCTACCACACATTAACTATATCTCAACCATGACAGAATCCTCACCTTCTATATAACCTTGCCTTCAATCCCTGTATACCTGTTTCGTTTTCTACCACACATTAACTATCTCAAAACATTAACTATCTGGGGCGGTCTCAGTCGGTAGCGCGCCAGGCTCGTAATCTGTAGTTCCCAGGTTCGAGTCCCAGCTGGGTCAGCGTTGAGATTTATCTCCGCAACCCACCCTGCCCACGGTCAGTAGGGGACACCGATGGGCTTGGCCGCCGTCCGTCGGATGGAAGCCGTGGCTCCGTGTGCGGGAGAGCCATGCGCTGTGCACGCTAAAGAACACGCTGGGTGGCCTTGACGGGAGGCTACCATCTGTCTCCCAACAGCTGTTCCAGTGGGTCCCCTCCCCCAACCTTCTCTGAACCTTCGGGGTCCATGTGACCTGGCCGTTTAGCCCATGGTGTGCAAAAAAAGTGCCACTCAGAGGTAAAACAACCCATTAACTATCTGGTACAGCTCTTTGCTGTTGTGCTGTCTAACTGCTTCCTCAGCTTTGTCAGCAAGACCATTAAGCCAAAGATTCTTATCAGTAGCTAACTGATCCTTTACGCGTTTATTAAAGGGAGGGACGTTTATTAAAGGGTACTGATTAAGGATATTCCTCCTTCTTTCTGAAATAAGCTTATTCTGTCTCCTCTGTTCCTTTTTCCCTAAGAGAGTACTGTTCCAAAAAAGCCTGTTTGGCCCCATTCTTCCTCAACTTCAGTGCAAACCATGAATGTCATTATAAGTAACCTTTCATGGTTCTATAACTGGTTTCAGTATTAAAGGTAAAATTTTTAACCCTCACTTTTTAAGTTGCACTTTTAACAATGGTCAGATCCCATTTCAGCTCCTATATGCCCTGGTATTTCTAACAGAACTAGCCCATTTGCTGTTAATTAATATATAATCAATCAACCCATGTGTATTTGTGTGTCGCGGTGTTTATGTGTTAGTTATTCTGAAACCATTTACTTACCTGTAGGAGACGTTGCCCATTGCAGCTACCCAAAAGGGTCTCCTTCCGAAAGGTCATAGTCGGTACCAACTTTGGCATTGAAGTCACCAAGAACAAGGGTCTCCTTTCTTGACAGAATTCAAAATATCCGTCTGTAAAACCTTCTCATCAGAATCCTCAGTGGGGGCATAATATCAGATTCAAGTCTTTAATCTGAAATTTTGCTGTAAGAAACCTTTCATTAATGCATTCATATCCTAGAAGAGCATCACTAGCAACTGAGCAGCAGGTCTTGGTGATGCTTTTCATCCTCCCTCCCTGTAAAAAGAAATTTAAATATATAAGGGTGGACATTTATAAAGGCCCTAATGTCATTCCGTCATTAAATTTAGAAAAATTCGACTGTCCAAAAATTACCGAACTTCTAAATAAAGATGTTCGAGGGATGTGGTCATCATCTCTGGGGTTTCGTTTCGAGGTGAAAGCATTTAGAGAATGGATCAAATATATCCTAATCCTAGAAATACGATATATATTAGGTCATCACAGATAAGAATGAACGTAAGAGGCACGAGTGGTTATCTAACTATTGATGATGACGGGTAATTTTTTATTCAACTTGAGTAAAAAATTATTAAGAGTATTGGTTGTTGTCGATAACCACTCATCAGAGATACATTGATCCCTCTTGGTTCTTTAACCTCTCTCTGCATGGTATTTGTCCCATCAAAACTATTCAGTTCAACAAACATCAGCAGTTTATCGTGGGAGGTGGTCAACGTCTTCAGTATTATCATAAACTTGTCTTGGTTGGACTCTGCCCGTCTGGACGTTTACCTGCCTGACTTGCCTGCCTGACTGGCCTGTCTGACTGGACTGTTCAGAATTATATTTTAGTAATGTATTTGACTTTTTGAGTTATATTAAAAATTTGATTTTTATATTATGATTTGATATGATTTGATATTTTACCACCTATAAACATTGAACCAGTATCTACTCAAAAACCTACTCAAAAGATGAAATTTTTTAGATATTCGTGAATTCAACTCATTTAGAATAAAATCAAGATGAAAAAATCATTAAATTTTAGAGGGTGAGAAAAAATAAGTTATGGAAAATAAAACGTATAAAAAAGATAAAAGTAATTATTTACAAGATGTCCTCGAACGGTTGCAAATTTATCTTCACAAACAACGTTCACAAGATTTGAAATATTCACCATTTATTAATTTAGAACAAAAACAGGCGTTAGATCGTGAAAGATATAGATATAATTTTGATAGGTTAGAAGAAACAAATAAATCCATTCAACAATCAGTAAATAATTCAATTGATATAAATAATAATTTTAATTTTATGAAAAATAGAAATAGGAAATAAAAAAACTAGTTAGAAGGAGTTTTTCTAACGAGCTTATTTTAGAAAATAATTTTCTAAATTTTAGAAAATAATCACAAAAGACAGAGAAATTAAATGAAGTAAAACTCAATTTGTAGAAAATGAAGCTGATTGTACAAGGCTGTACAGGTCAGAAGCTGATTGTACAAGGCTGTACAGGTCATTGTGTAAAAACTTTTCACGTTTCAAGTATCTTGTAAAAACTTTTCACGTTTCAAGTATCTTGTAAAAACTTTTCACGTTTCAAGTATCTTGTAAAAACTTTTCACGTTTCAAGTATCTTTCCAACCTAGGTCAGTCAGTAAGTAATAGTTGATAAAAACATTCTTGTTTTGGAATACTTGGTTCAATTATGCTTTAAAACTACAATCTCTCTCAATTAATTAAGTTAACAATATGAAGACAAGCATTTATATTAATCTAGTTATTGTTATATTATCTACGAGTTGTGAAAGTTGTTGTGAAGATTTTGAAAACAACGAGATAAAAAAAAATGAGATAAATAAAGAAATATTAGATTTGTTTCTTGAACATAGTGATAAAATGGAAAATTATCATTGTCATGATCCTATTCCTCAAATTTTATCCATGAAAGATTTATATCCAAGCTCAAATATTCTCTATACACCTTCATGTGTACTTCTTCATCGTTGTACTAAAAAATCTGGATGTTGTACAAATGGGAGAAAATGTACACCTCTTAATACTAAAGTAATTGAATTATACTTTAAAAAGAAAAATATATTTGAAAGAAAACGGCAGATAATAAAATTATATTTCATTAACCATACTCAATGTCATTGCGAATCTAACCTTAGAAATAAATTAACGAATATAACCTTAAGAGATTGATAATAAAATGATTTCTCAAAAACTGATTTTTCAAATCTTGTTGGTTAATCATGCCTAATTTTCATTAGTTTTTCTCTGTTTATATAACCACTCATCAACAGCTCGAATGAAAGAGTTAATTCATCTCATCAACATTATTTGTTAAAAGGGCTAAATCATCGGCATGATCAGAAATTTTCGTATCTCCAGCAGGCCAAAATCTTTCCCTTGAAGTGGAATTTCATTCACATAATCAAAAAGCAAGCTAAAGAAAAAAGATGCACCCTTGTTGAACATCAGAAGTATAACTTGTTTGATATAATTCACACAATCAACCACAAATTATGACGATCAACAATACCATATCACACAAACAAATTATGACGATCAACGCTTTTTTGAAACAACAAAACTAACAACGTTTCTGAAACTCTTTCTCAATCTCAAGAATCTTCCTAAATGAAAATGATCAACCACTTCTGAAGTCACCAAGGATAATAAGTTGTTCATAAAATCTATCTGACATTTTGGGTCTTGTTGGTGGAATTCTGAGGACATCCAGGGGAACTCACATTTCAACTACCTATCTAAGCCTGGCCGATTTTATGCATCATCACAGGGATGCATCTCCAGTGATAACTAATTTTATTTTTTCTTGATTCAGAGTTAAAAGTATCTAAGGGTGAAGAAAAACATCCTGGGTATAGAGGCAAACTTGCTGCTAACCACTTGGTAGAAAAATTTAATGCCATTGTTGTGACTGGTTCTCATTATTTACCACAGCAGAAATTCTAGATAGGCTTATTTTTCAAAAAATTTTCACATACAATTGGATGATGTCGGAGAAAGGAAGGTGCGGACGTCATCAGAACAGTGTGTGAAATGATATAAATTCTCGAATCGAGTTAGGTAAATTTTTACAATTATTTATATTTACTCTTAATGCTGCCAGACACTGTAAATTTAAAACATTTTTCTTCTTAAATTCTTCTAAACAATAAACATCTTTTATTTCTTCGAGTATGGTATTTATGTATCTCGTAATTTTCTTATTCTTTAATAAACTCGGTACACATCTGTGAATTAAAATAGACATCACGCGAATACACTTCTCGGTGGGACAGTTGAATAACGCCACGTCTTTCATAAGTTTTAAAAGAATACTCATTTTAGATTCCGGCACTCGAAAGTCGTCGTATTTTTCCAAATTGAATGCAAGTGTTTCCAATACTCTCCAAACTTTCCACACACCGGTCGTGGGAGGGTCCAACCATTTTTTATCGTAAATCTCGTCTTCTTCTTCTGTTAGAAAATCTAAAATGGTCAGATCTCGATCCCATTTTTCATCGTACATCGACCATTTTTCCAAGTACAGACATACGTATCTTAAAATCTCGTCTTTATTTTTTTCTTCTTCTTTTAGAAAATCTAAAATGATATCTTGATCTATTCCATATTCAAACAGATAAACGTCTTTTATTGCAAAAATGAAAAACTCTGACGATCGTTTTGTGTAGTTACGGTAGAATTCTTCGATCAGGTCTCGAATTTGAATTTCTCTGGAACTATTACAATAAATCTTCCTCATTACATAATAACTTCTATTGACATTGTCACTCAATATATTTGCAAGTCTACCTGCGTCTTTGTAGTCGTAGAATACATTTGCAAGATACGTGCGTTTTCGATAGTTTTCAAGGTGATAAAAACTGTATTTTTTAAATTGTTCGTCTTCGATTTTATACCAAGACCAAGGATGATTAATTCTTTTATAGTTTGTCCAGTATTGTTCCCAGAAAAAGTTCCGAAATTGTTTTATGTAATCCATAATATTGTATGGATTTAGGAGTAAAATTACTATGGATTTAGTAGTAAAATTACTATGGATTTAGGAGTGAAATTACTATGGATTTAGGAGTGAAATTACTCCTTTTTATACTGTAATTTTGGGAAGAAGGGAAGACTGCTGGCAAGAAATAAAAATATAGTAATTTTGATTAAGGAGAAAGAAGGGAGAAATTATTAAAGACTGGCTGATAAAAAATAATTTAAATATTTGTCCTGACTAAGCGTAAACTACCTCAGTGATGATGCACAGAACCGGCCAGGTCTAGCACCTAATGTCCGACCCCGCCTTCTCGTGGTGCAGGCCGTTAGTACCTTCCAAAAGAGCTCTTTTGGAAGGGCTGCCAGTTCACTACTGATCTGGTCAGGCCACTTTTTTCAGTTGAGGAGTGGTCAACTGGTCCTGGTGCTGACCACCTACTGGGACTTGTTTATGGATTTGAGCTTGGGATCCTGGACTTGCTGCACTGGTGGGCCTCTGTTGAGGGCTGTGTTTTCTGTTTGCTTCTGCCAGCTCTAAGTGAACAGAGGCATGGGATACCTTATATCAGCTGGTATCCTAATCAGAGGCCATCGCAGGTACCTGAACCTCACTTTGCATCGTCAAGCCTAAACTGGAGTAATGTGCTAGTTCTGTTAGAAATACCAGGGCATATAGGGGAGCTGAAATTGGATCTGACCATTACCTTGTTAAAAGTGTCTTGCAACTTAAAAAGTGGAGTTAAAAAATTTACCTTTAATACTGAAGCTCTGAATGACCCAGTTATAGCTAAAGCTTACCATGGTAGATTACTTAGTCATTATGACGGTCATGGTTTGCTTAATACTGAAGTTGAGGAAGAATGGGGCCATTTTAAACAGGCTTTAACAGTCAGTACTCTTTTAGGAAAAAAGTAGCAGAGGAGGCAGAATTATGTAAATGACAAGGCAATTGAGCTTATTTCAGAAAGAAGGAATTGCAGGAATGTCCTTAATCAGTACCCTATCAGAGAGCTTAATAAACGTGTAAAAGATCAGTTAGCTACTGATAAAAATCTTTGGTTTGATGGCTGACAAAGCTGAGGAAGCAGTTAGGCAGCACAACAGCAGATAGCTGTACCAGATAGTTTTATGTGGTAGAAAACGGACAGGTATACAGGGATTGAAGGATAAACAAGGTAGTCATGGCTAGGTGGGCTGAGCATTTCAGTGATGTTCTAAACAATGTGGTTAGTTCTACTCCTTGTTTATAATAATGATAGATGCTGCCTTTAATGTTGGCCACACAATCTGAATGGCTAAACTGAAACTTCATAAATCCCCAGGGGTAGATGAAATTACTACAGAAATGCTCAGAGCTGGGAATGTTTTTGGTTATCACTTGGATGACTGAAATTTTGAATCCATGGTTCCAAAAGATTTTACCAGAGCTATTATTATCCCTATTGTCAAAAAAGATGATCGCAGTTCTTGTGATCTTCTTATATTGGTATCAGCCTACTCTCTGTTCCAGGTAAAGTTCTTTCCTGTGCTTAATTAAGAATCTGGTTGATAAGCAATTGCGTGATGAGCAATGTGGATTCAGAAGTGGTAGGGGATGTGTAGATCAGATATTTTCACTGAGGCAGATTCTTGAGAAATGTTTAGAGTTTGGTTGCTAGATTTGTTGATTTCAAAAAGGCTTTCGACTCTGTTGATCGTCATAATTTGTGGTTGATTGTGAAATCATATGGTAGACAAGTTAGTTAACATAAGATCTCTATAATAACACTGAGTCGTGTGTGAGAGTTGGTAAGTCTTGTAGCAATTAGTTTAGCTATTACTTCTGGTGTTCGACAAGGTGCATTTTGTCTCCTTTTCTCTTTAGTTTGTTATGCGAAATTCACTTCAAGGAAAAGCTTTTGGCCTTAAATTGGCTGGAGATACGAAAATTTCTGATTTAGATTATGCTGATGATTTACGAAAATTTCTGATTTAGATTATGTTAGAGAAAACTAAAGTGAAAATTGATCAGGTAGGTTGTGATTCAGTTAATCTGAATGGTTGCAGTCTTGAGCAGGTGTCACAGTTTAATTATCTTGGGAGATTAACAGACGAATAGGTGTTGTTGCCGGGACTTTTAAGAATCTATGGAGATTGTGGAGAAATAAGCGTATACCTAAAGACTAAAATTAAGACTATAATAGTTTGGTTCTTTCTAGGATTAGTTATGGTGCTGTGTAAACAAGATAACAGGAAACTATATGCTTTTGATTCTAGATGCTTACGCAATATCTTGGGCATTAGGTGGTTCAACTTTGTAACTAATGATGAGATTAGGCAAAGGAGTTTGCAACCTCCTTTAAGCAGCATATTGTGCAGAGAGACTCCGTTGGTTTGGCCATGTTGCCCGTATGGATAATGTTGGCGAATAAGGTTATGAACAGTTGCCTAGAGGCCTCAGAAAGAAGGGGAGACCTAGGATGCGGTGGGCAGACAATGTCAAATTGAGCTAAGACGGAGAAATTATGAAAGAAGGGAGAAATTATTAAAGACTAAAAAATAATTTGAAATAAATATTTGTCCTGAACCCTTGAGCTAAGACATTGTTTTCAGATCAGTGAATAAAATAATCAGTTATTGTCCCTAAGTTATTAAGTAGTTTTCAGACCAATTTCTTATGTGAGGATATAAATTTCAGACAAATATATCAAAATAATTCTTTTATTTAATAATTCTTTTATTTAATTGCGAATTATTTAAGGATATTTTTTACAGTAACAAATTGGATATTGACATGATATTTATATCGAAATTATAATTCTACCTTCATTAACAGAAACAACTCTTTTTACAGGATTATTCATGACATTTTCACCAGGATTAACATTTTCACTAGGATTGTTTCGTTTAATTATTGTACCAGGATGTTTACAGATTTTTATAATTCTCTGATCTCTCTGGTATTCATTTTTTTCTTCATTTTTCGATTGATTTTTCCATTGAAATTTAGATTTAAAATATGGATGTCTACGTACTTGAGGTTGTTGATATGTAATTGGAGTCATTGGAGAAGAAGACATCAGGAATGGTACCAATATAGGCTGAGACACCATCGGAGGATGTTGAGACATCATCGGAGAATGTTGAGACATCATCGGAGAATGTTGAGACATCACCGGAGAATGTTGAGACATCATCGGAGAATGTTGAGACATCACCATCGGAGGAGGCTGAGACATCACCGGAGAATGTTGAGACATCATCGGAGGAGGCTGAGACATCATCGGAGAATGTTGAGACATCATCGGAGAATGTTGAGACATCATCGGAGAATGTTGAGACATCACCATCGGAGGAGGCTGAGACATCATCGGAGAATGTTGAGACATCATCGGAGGAGGCTGAGACATCATCGGATGAGGCTGAGACATCATAGGATGAGGCTGAGACATCATTGGAGAAGGTTGAGACATCATTGGAGAAGGTTGAGACATCATTGGAGAAGGTTGAGACATCATTGGAGAAGGCTGAGACATCATTGGAGAAGGCTGAGACATCATTGGAGAAGGCTGAGACACCATCTGAGGGGGCTGAGACACCATCTGAGGGGGCTGAGACACCATCTGAGGGGGCTGAGACACCATTGGAGAAGGCTGAGACACCATCTGAGAGGGCTGAGACACCATCTGAGGGGACTGAGACACCATTGGAGAAGGCTGAGACTCTTGAGGAGGCTGAGACACCATCTGGGGGGGCTGAGACTCTTGATGAGGCTGAGACACCATCTGAGGGGGCTGAGACTCTTGAGGAGGCTGAGACACCATCTGAGGGGGCTGAGACTCTTGAGGAGGCTGAGACACCATCTGAGGAGGCTGAGACACTATCTGAGGAGGCTGAGACACCATCTGAGGAGGCTGAGACACCATCTGAGGAGGCTGAGACACCATCTGAGGAGGCTGAGACACAATCTGAGGAGGCTGAGACACCATCTGAGGAGGCTGAGACTCTTGAGGAGGCTGAGACTCTTGAGGAGGCTGAGACTCTTGAGGAGGCTGAGACTCTTGAGGCTCTTCAGGAGAAGGTGGCTCTTGAGACACCATTGGAGAAGGATGTGGCACTTTAGGAGATTGTAACTTCAATGGACACTGCAACTTTGAAGGCAGTTTTGATGTTTGCTGAGGCAGAGTCCGAAATGGGGAAGACATCTGAGGCAGAGTCCGAAACGGAGAAGACATCTGAGGCAGAGTCCGAAATGGAGAAGACATCTGAGGCAGAGTTTGAAGCGGAGAAGACATCTGAGGCAGAGTTTGAAGCGGAGAAGACATCTGAGGCAGAGTCTGAAGCGAAGAAGACATCTGAGGCAGAGTTTGAAGCGAAGAAGACATCTGAGGCAGAGTCTGAAGCGGTGTCTGAGTTGGAGTAGACTGTTCAGGAGCCGTTTCCTTCTTGTCTGACACATTCACTGTTGCCGCTTTATATAGTCTACAGTCACATGATCGTTTTTCAAGTTTGGCTGATAAAATAGTTCAAAGTTTAATAGTTCAAAGTTTAATCAAAAGTTGAGTTCAATCAACATTTCTTTCATCAAACTTTTTTATTTACTGAATTATGATCAGTTAAAGGATCAGATCGTGAAAGATATAGATATAATTTTCATAAGAAACAAATAAATCTATTCAAAGACCAGTAGAAGAAACAAATATTCAAAGATCAGTAAATAATTCAATTGATGCAATGAAAAATAGAAATATGAAATAAAAATTTATATGAAAAAACTTTAGATGATTCCATTTTATTAGAGATGAAGAAAAAACTAAATTTAGATTATTGACAAAATAAGTAAAACCTCCTCAAGCAGTACATAGGTCTGACAGGTTCCTGTCAGTTTTATTACGCCATAATAATTTTGAGAGAGATTATACTTTAATAATCAATTTAAACTCTTTAAAACTCTCATTTTAATTTTGACATGTAAAGGCCTTCAAAAAAGTTTTGCTAAGTTGGTTTTCAAATTATTTTGCGAAAGTAAAAAACTTTGCAATTGATATCAAACTTATCGATAACTGTTTTGGATGAATAATAAATGAAAGGATGTTAAGGAATAATCTGTTTCAGGGATGAATAATAAATTAAAATATAATCTGGTTCAAGGATGAATAATAATTTATTCAATTGAGATCAGATGAATTATTACAACTTAAAAACTTTTTTGGAAATGGTTTTTTGAAAATGTCTTCCTGATTGTCTTCCACGCATGAAGACATTCTTTCCAGTATTCTTTCTATTTCCTCTGGATCAAAATCATATATCGTTGTCACCGTGTAGCAGGAAATTTTTCTCTGGATTGTTTTTTTCTTCATAATTGGTTTTTTAACTGCTTCAATCATTCTTTCCATTCTTTCCATAATTTTGTCCATTTTGTCCTAAAAACAGATTGATATGTTGGAATTAGTAAAAAAAGTAAAAAAGACATCTTTTTACAGTTAAAAACAATTTCCAAAAACAATGTAACAATTTACATTTTTGTCTGAGGCACAAATTGTTAACTGGTTGCTAAAATTTTCTTCCTTGAATGCTGGTTAACGTTCTTGAATGCTGGTTAACGTTCTTGAATGCTGGTTAACGTTCTTGAATGCTGGTTAACGTTCTTGAATGCTGGTTAACGTTCTTGAATGCTGGTTAACGTTCTTGAATTCTGGTTAACGTTCTTGAATTCTGGTTAACGTTCTTGAATTCTGGTTAACGTTCTTGAATGCTGGTTAACGTTGGAAGCCAACGATGCTGGTTAACGTTGGAAGCCAACGATGCTGGTTAACGTTGGAAGCCAACGATGCTGGTTAACGTTGGAAGCCAACGATGCTGGTTAACGTTGGAAGCCAACGATGCTGGTTAACGTTGGAAGCCAACGATGCTGGTTAACGTTGGAAGCCAACGATGCTGGTTAACGTTGGAAGCCAACGATGCTGGTTAACGTTGGAAGCCAACGATGCTGGTTAACGTTGGAAGCCAACGATGCTGGTTAACGTTGGAAGCCAACGATGCTGGTTAACGTTGGAAGCCAACGATGCTGGTTAACGTTGGAAGCCAACGATGCTGGTTAACGTTCTTGAATGCTGAAAGCCACTGATGCTGGTTAACGTTCTTGAATGCTGAAAGCCACTGATGCTGGTTAACGTTCTTGAATGCTGAAAGCCACTGATGCTGGTTAACGTTCTTGAATGCTGAAAGCCACTGATGCTGGTTAACGTTCTTGAATGCTGAAAGCTACTGATGCTGGTTAACGTTCTTGAATGCTAGTTAATGAACAAATCTAGCTGGGTATTTTATACCTCAAATGTGAAAAATATTGCTTCAAAGTGAAAAATAATATTGCTTCAGAGTGAAAAATAATTTGCTTCAGAGTGAAAAATAATATTGCTTCAGAGTGAAAAATAATATTGCTTCAGAGTGAAAAATAACTTCAACCTCTAGGTTCAATTTCTAGGTTCAATCTTACTCTTCAACCTCTAGGTTCAACCTCTAGGTTCAATCTTACTCTTCAACCTCTAGGTTCAATCTTACTCTTCAACCTCTAGGTTCAATCTTACTCTTCAACCTCTAGGTTCAATCTTACTCTTCAACCTCTAGGTTCAATCTTACTCTTCAACCTCTAGGTTCAATCTTACTCTTCAACCTCTAGGTTCAATCTTACTCTTCAACCTCTAGGTTCAATCTTACTCTTCAACCTCTAGGTTCAATCTTACTCTTCAACCTCTAGGTTCAATCTTACTCTTCAACCTCTAGGTTCAATCTTACTCTTCAACCTCTAGGTTCAATCTTACTCTTCAACCTCTAGGTTCAATCTTACTCTTCAACCTCTAGGTTCAATCTTACTCTTCAACCTCTAGGTTCAATCTTACTCTTCAACCTCTAGGTTCAATCTTACTCTTCAACCTCTAGGTTCAATCTTACTCTTCAACCTCTAGGTTCAATCTTACTCTTCAACCTCTAGGTTCAATCTTACTCTTCAACCTCTAGGTTCAATCTTACTCTTCAACCTCTAGGTTCAATCTTACTCTTCAACCTCTAGGTTCAATCTTACTCTTCAACCTCTAGGTTCAATCTTACTCTTCAACCTCTAGGTTCAATCTTACTCTTCAACCTCTAGGTTCAATCTTACTCTTCAACCTCTAGGTTCAATCTTACTCTTCAACCTCTAGGTTCAATCTTACTCTTCAACCTCTAGGTTCAATCTTACTCTTCAACCTCTAGGTTCAATCTTACTCTTCAACCTCTAGGTTCAATCTTACTCTTCAACCTCTAGGTTCAATCTTACTCTTCAACCTCTAGGTTCAATCTTACTCTTCAACCTCTAGGTTCAATCTTACTCTTCAACCTCTAGGTTCAATCTTACTCTTCAACCTCTAGGTTCAATTTATAAGTTCATTTATTGCTTCAGAGTGAAAAATAATATTGCTTCAGAGTGAAAAAATAATATTGCTTCAGAGTGAAAAAATAATATTGCTTCAGAGTGAAAAAATAATATTGCTTCAGAGTGAAAAAATAATATTGCTTCAGAGTGAAAAAATAATATTGCTTCAGAGTGAAAAAATAATATTGCTTCAGAGTGAAAAAATAATATTGCTTCAGAGTGAAAAAATAATATTGCTTCAGAGTGAAAAAATAATATTGCTTCAGAGTGAAAAAATAATATTGCTTCAGAGTGAAAAAATAATATTGCTTCAGAGTGAAAAAATAATATTGCTTCAGAGTGAAAAAATAATATTGCTTCAGAGTGAAAAAATAATATTGCTTCAGAGTGAAAAATAATATTGCTTCAGAGTGAAAAAATAATATTGCTTCAGTGAAAAATAATATTGCTTCAGAGTGAAAAATAATATTGAAAAATAATATTGCTTCAGAGTGAAAAATAATATTGAAAAATAATATTGCTTCAGAGTGAAAAATAATATTGAAAAATAATATTGCTTCAGAGTGAAAAATAATATTGCTTCAGAGTGAAAAATAATATTGCTTCAGAGTGAAAAATAATATTGCTTCAGAATGAAAAATAATATTCCTTCAGAGTGAAAAATAATATTGCTTCAGAGTGAAAAATAATATTGCTTCAGAGTGAAAAATAATATTCCTTCAGAGTGAAAAATAATATTCCTTCAGAGTGAAAAATAATATAAGCTTCAGAGTGAAAAATAATATTGCTTCAGAGTGAAAAATAATATAAGCTTCAGAGTGAAAAATAATATTGCTTCAGAGTGAAAAATAATATTGCTTCAGAGTGAAAAATAATATTGCTTCAGAGTGAAAAATAATATTCCTTCAGAGTGAAAAATAATATTGCTTCAGAATGAAAAATAATATTGCTTCAGAGTGAAAAATAATATTGCTTCAGAGTGAAAAATAATATTGCTTCAGAGTGAAAAATAATATTGCTTCAGAGTGAAAAATAATATTGCTTCAGAGTGAAAAATAATATTGCTTCAGAGTGAAAAATAATATTGCTTCAGAGTGAAAAATAATATTGCTTCAGAGTGAAAAATAATATTCCTTCAGAGTGAAAAATAATATTCCTTCAGAGTGAAAAATAATATTGCTTCAGAGTGAAAATTTTTATAAATCTTCTCTCCCTAATATTTTCATCTTGAATTAATACCTGATTGTTGTTTTTAAACATGATTCGTTCCTTGTGGTTTCAGTTTGATTCATCCATCTGACTCATTCATAGCAGATATCAGATATTTTCCCTTCAATAATAAAAGTTTACAAAGTCTTTCTTTTAGAGTAAAAAGTTTGGTAATATTGTAACATTTGAACTTTTTCGAGTATACGAGTTTATTTAAAATTGAGAAATCACACAAAAACACACAAAAATACATACAAAAGTGTTTATTTACCAACGTTTTACATCACCAAAACAACCAAATTATACCAAAACAACCAAATTATTACAGTGATGGAACTTTTCTAGATCCACCGCCATTTTTCTCAAGGCGATCTTAAACTGCGAAAGAGATTTTCGCGTCACTCTAAATCGATCACTCGGAATACACCTCTCGACGCCGTCCGCGTCTTGGAAGAATGCAGATATTTTTAACATTCGATATATTGGCAAATGTCTATAGACCAACTCCACATAAGTCTCGAGATCGTATTCCACACAGTGTTCCACACCGTGATAGGGAGAATCGATATCTCGTGCACAGATCACACACGAAGGAACCGAATTAAATCGATGTCGTTCGTAATTAATCATTAACGAATCGTAAAAGTCTTCGAACTTATTATTTTTCAGATGACGATGGATAGAAGCCAAGTCATAGTCCTTTAGAGGAATTTCTTCGACCAAGTGGTTTTTTTCGTCGACCAAGTGGTTTTTTTCGTTGATCAACTGGTATTGCTGCTGCTGACGTGGCGGCGACGACATTCCTCTCACGACCATCCTACACACCTTAATGTTCTTTGAACAATCCGAGAGTTCCTTAGAAAATCTCTTCAAGACGTTCAGAATGTTGTTCGGAGTCAACTCGGTGAGTTCGAAACACAGCAGATATCCGGCGTCGCTTTTGTATATCTGAACACCGCATTTTTTAAACGAGTTCTTTTTCAGATGCAGATCTTCGGTGTTGGCGATAGTCGCCACGACAGTCGCGACGTTGACGTCGTACAAGTCGTTCATCATTTGTTTCGATTTCAATTCTACGAATTTCTTCTCTTTGAACATCACGCTGTGATCATTCTTCAGATGTAACGAATTCTCCATTACCTTACCACAGACTTCGCAGATCTTTCCTTTGAAATCGATACACTCGCACAACTTATCCATGGTGCTGCCTCTGAATGATTTCTTCTCCTCTTTTATATATACTCTTACATCACGCTCTGAAGCTAATACATATAACACTCTGACACAGTCTATCAAATAAATATCCGAACAAAAGGTTGATTACAGAGTCAAATCTCTGAACTACAGTCTATCAAATAAATATCCGAACAAAATAGTTATCCGAACAAAATAGTTGACTACATAATAAAATCTCTGAACCCGATTTATCACACAGTGTGACCTAACGCGCTTTCCCTGTGGAAAGGTAATATACGATGTATGGCTATTACGCTGTTTCATGCGTTTTCTATAGGGCTTCATCATTATTTTCGGCTATTGATGAAAGAAAAATGCACTTTAAAAGTATGATTGACTAATAAGATTCGAGACAAATTTATTTATACCATGACTTAATAATATTACAGATATGTTGAGGCAAAAATTGAAAATATGCCTCCTCTTTATACTTGTAATATGTATGTTCAAAATATATATTTAAATTGTGATATTTAATATATTTTTTTGCATATGTTTCTATAACATGATTAGAGTCAATAATTTTGAAAGACTTCAAATGCTGTAATTTTAATATGTTCACTAGACATTTCTTTTTAATACTACATTTTAATGTTAAATTTTTAATTGAAGAAAATATTTCTGTTACTTTAGTAATTCTGTGACCAACAAATATTAAATTATGAATGTTTTTAATTATACTCTGTAACTGATTTAAATGATACACTGAATTTCTATTTAAATTATGGTACACTAAAGTTTCTAAATTGTATGATTTTTTAGCTTTACCATAAAAGGCAATATTTTTAATGCTTAATTTTTTTATTGCTGGACAACATTTTAATACGTCTGATAACACAACTAATGAAATATTAATGATGTCACTAGTATTGCGGAAGTGTAACACTTTAAGGTTATGCTTTTTGTTTGATAGATATTGTAAATAAAATTTTTTTAAATCATTTTCAGAACAAATTATTAATTGTAATTCTTCCAGATTTTCTGGTAATAAATGGTAAACATCAATTTCTACATTACATTTTAATATTGTTAGATCTGGTAGGTAATTATTTATTTGAGAAAATGTTTGAGAGACTGTATGAATATTAAACGATGTAAGTTTTAAATTTTTCAAAGCTACACTTTGGTTTAAGAACTCGGTAAAGTAATTCATATCATGTGCAATATAAATGGGGTTGCTGTTTGGAAGTTTATTTTTTAATAAAGAAAAAATTCCTTCTTGTGATACACTTGTATTATTCAGATTTATAAACAATAAGTTTTTAGGCAAATGTAAAATCATATCGTCAGTGATGTTCAAACTACAATAAAGAACTAAAACTTTTAAATTTGGACAATTAAGTATTAAATTATTATGTATTTTCATAAAACTAAGATCCATAAAGATTAAATTGTTGTGATTGAATTGAAATTTACCATAAGGATTATAAAAATTAAGTTTTAGAATTTGTAGATTCTGTAAAAGGGAAAAAAGAAATTATAAGGGGAATAGGTTATAAAAAATTATTTTTAAGTATAAAAATTAAGAACTTACTTGAAATGTTTCTAATTTTTTGATAAATGTTTGGTAATTCTCGAAACATTTTAAACATTTCTCCATATTAAAACTTTTGCAAGGTTTACATTTATTTGTTAAATCTTTAATTGAGAAATGTGTTAATTGATTATTGAAAATTAAATCGGGAGTATAATCTATTTGTTTCCGCAGTTGACGATAAATTTCATTGCTATATAATTCTGTAAAAAATAAAACATGAGTTAGAAATTTTTTAAGAATAGAATTTGCCTATTTTGGGTTTTTAAGGCTTTATAATGAAGCTAAATTATTATAGGAGGGAAGCTAAAATCATTATAGTAGGGAAGCTAAATCATTACAGGAGGGAACCTAAATCATTATAGGAGGGAACCTAAATCATTATGGGAGGGAAGCTAAATCATTATGGGAGGGAAGCTAAATCATTATGGGAGGGAAGCTAAATCATTATGGGAGGGAAGCTAAATCATTATGGGAGGGAAGCTAAATCATTATGGGAGGGAAGCTAAATCATTATGGGAGGGAAGCTAAATCATTATGGGAGGGAAGCTAAATCATTATGGGAGGGAAGCTAAATCATTATGGGAGGGAAGCTAAATCATTATGGGAGGGAAGCTAAATCATTATGGGAGGGAAGCTAAATCATTATGGGAGGGAAGCTAAATCATTATGGGAGGGAAGCTAAATCATTATGGGAGGGAAGCTAAATCATTATGGGAGGGAAGCTAAATCATTATGGGAGGGAAGCTAAATCATTATGGGAGGGAAGCTAAATCATTATGGGAGGGAAGCTAAATCATTATGGGAGGGAAGCTAAATCATTATGGGAGGGAAGCTAAATCATTATGGGAGGGAAGCTAAATCATTATAGGAGGGAAGCTAAATCATTATAGGAGGGAAGCTAAATCATTATGGGAGGGAAGCTAAATCATTATGGGAGGGACTAAAGAAGGACAGCATCTTTGGAGTGATGCTATTATTGCAAGTTAACTGAGTTAATAATACTATTAGGGGGAACCTATGTGTAGTATGAAAAGTTTCTTACGTAATATTAAATAATCAAGTGGGTTTTTTTTATAATTTTCATTATGGAAATCTATATTTTCTCTGATATTTTGAATGATATTAACAAGACAAATATCTACCAGTTTTAAAACTGGTTTTTGATTCATTTTTATTGTTTATTATACAATTTAATTCTTATTTATAATTAGCTTCAGAGTCTTATTTATAATTAGCTTCAGAGTGTTATATATGTATTAGCTTCAGAGTGTTATATATGTATTAGCTTCAGAGTGTTATATATGTAAATATCCGAACAAAAATGGTTGATTACAGAATCAAATCTCTGAACTCAAATCAAATCTCTGAACCCAAATCAAAATCTCTGAACCCAAATCAAATCTCTGAACCCAAATCAAATCTCTGAACCCAAATCAAATCTCTGAACCCAAATCAAAATCTCTGAACCCAAATCAAAATCTCTGAACTCAAATCAAAATCTCTGAACCCAAATCAAAATCTCTGAACCCAAATCAAAATCTCTGAACCCAAATCAAAATCTCTGAACCTAAATCAAAATCTCTGAACCCAAATCAAAATCTCTGAACTCAAATCAAAATCTCTGAACCGAATTCATCAAAATATTCCCATTTAACTTTCTGGTTCAGCTAAAATATTTAAAATAAAACACATCCCTTAGATTATTTAACCACACAAAAAACTTTGTAAAAAGACAAAAAACTTTGTAAAAAGAAGTACAACAAGTTAAAATTTTAAGTTAAAATTTTAAGTAACAAGTTAAAAATTTTAAGTAAAACAAGTAAAAAACTTAAATAATTTTTTTATTTCAAAATTACATCTTCCAAATTCCACTGTAAGTCCCATAGTTCGAATATAATTTACAAAGTAGGTGTAACACAACATTATAATCTTCGTGCGACCAAAAAACTTTTCGTTCATAATTACACTAATTTGCAATATTTCGGGTCTAAAAACCCTAGCAGTCCAATGGTAGCGTATGCTGAGATTGTCCATATCACTCTGCAGTTTGATGATGTAAGGAGCATTTTCAACGATTCTGTTATTAAAGATTTGATTCTGTTATTAAAGATTGCTGTTAACTCTGTTAACACGTCAATTGTTTTTTTCACAAGAATATTGTCAACTGACAATAATATCCAATAACTGATAATAATATCAATGCTTGACTCCATCCATATTCGGTACTGGACAAGATTTCCAATGATAACAATACCCTCAAAGTTTTTAGCTTCGGTTACAACTCCAACAAGAAAAATGCAACAAGAAAATTGCAACGCCAACAAGGTAGAACAGTTGGATAGTTAAACAACGCATTTTACTAAACACACAACATTTTACACACAGCATTTTACTAAACACACAGCATTTTACACACAGCATTTTACTAAACACACAGCATTTTACACACAGCATTTTACACACAGCATTTTACTAAACACACAGCATTTTACTAAACACACAGCATTTTACTAAACACAACATTCTCGTCAATGTGGGCTGTTCTTTGTGTAGGTCAAATTTAAAATGTTAAATCCGAAAGATAAATTCGAATGATTAAATAGTTCAAATATAAAAATATCAATAAAAAATTAAAATAGCAAATCAATTATAGATAAATTCACTTTTCATTTTTTATACATTCATAAAGGATTCATAAAGGTTTTGTAGAATTTCATAGTCTTTATACATGTTTGTTATACTTATATCTAAATCGTAAGCATAATCATTCTGAGATAAGAAATTTTTATAATAACAAACTAAACAAAACTCAAAGATCGATATTATTCTACACACTGAATCGTAAAATTCATGTGTTTCTTCCAAACGAAAGCTTTCGATCAAATACTTCAAATAATCACTGGGACGAAAAGTTTGATCTTTGCGATACAGGTCATTAACCCATTTACCTGTATATTTAATGAAATATTTTGAAGGCACATCAACAAAAAATATATCAAATGCACCATAAGTGTTCTTCAGACGTCCTACGTTTTTCACGAAAGTTATTGATCTTATCGTTTCTTTTTCGAACGTGTCTTTCCACGAATTCTGATCGAAAACGTGTTTGTCGTGCAAGTCCATGAAGTCGTCCATATCCATCGTACACACTTTGACATCCGGAATTCCATTTTTTGTCACGTAAGCTTGACCGACCAACACATTATTCTCCTCATCGTTTTCGAGCACTCCATCTGGAAATTCGAGGTCGTGGTCTTCGAGGATCACGGGAACGACCAATTGGTAGCAAAGGTCTTTTACTGTTTTTTGTGGAGTGTAATCAATCCATTCTTTCAAATTTGTCTCCAAGTTGATGTAAGATTCTGATTTTTCACCCTGCATTATTAAATGAAATACTTTTTGGTCACGAGGGATCACTTCTCTTGGAATCACTGAAGGCGGTGTCCAAAAGATTATCCAGCAGCTAAAGATCCAACAAGCAAGAGTACGAATGATTATTTCCAGTTAACCAGTAAGCTTTATATATCGTGTTAAATTAATTCTTTAAAGGATTTATTAATTCTTTAAGGTTTTTTGAATTATTTCTTGATCTCGAAAAATATTCTTAAGAAAATAATAACCGGGTGGAATGTTCAACTTCATAAAGAGAAACAAAGGCCAAATATATTCTAAAGGCCAAATATATTCTAAACAACCCACAAGTTCTCACACCTATTTTTTAATTTTCCTATCTTAAAAAACAAACTGGGACTGACGGTTCAGAATGAATCTCAAAGTATATTTTTTCGATTGGAGGATTCCTATCTTAAAAACGAACCGGGACTGACGGTTCAGAATGAATCTCAAAGTATATTTTTTCGATTAGTTAAAATAATTTTCTAATCGTTCTTTGAACATAAACAGTTGACTAAGATTAAATATGTGTCAAGTTTATTAAATCAATCCAATTCATTTCCCTATTTTGACCTTTAGAAATTTCCGTAACATCTTCTTTTTCTATCAAACTTTGAACTTCCTTCTGAATTTCTTGAAATTCTTTTTCTTGAAAATCTTTTTGAACTTTCAAAATGTTCCGAATTTTTTTTTCATCCTTCATATTTTTCTGAACTTTTTTTTCATCTTTCATATCTTTCTGAACTTCCTGAACTTTTTTTTCATCTTTCATATTTTTCTGAACTTCCTGAACTTTTTTTTCATCTTTCATATTTTTCTGAACTTCCTGAACTTTTTTTTCATCTTTCATATTTTTCTGAACTTCCTGAACTTTTTTTTCATCTTTCATAATGTTCTGAACTTCTTTCTGGTATTTTGAATTATTTACTTTTTTATTTGGATTTCCATCTTTTCTATCACGTTTTTTTTGAGTTTTTTTCACTTCTAGTTCTGTTTTTTGATCCTCGTTAGTCATACCAAGTTTAAATGTAGTCGAATGTTGAATTTCATCCATAATGGAAATATTAGAATTATTTTTAGAAGTACTTGCTTCTAAGTAACTTACTTCTTTTTCTTTTATATACAGAATTCCTCAAAAATTTAATATTATTTATTAATTTTGTAAAAAACACCAATAACGACACAGTAAAATAATACTTAAGAAGAATAATTATTCGTTTTTCAATATTTAATATCATTGGATATGGTGTTTACGTGATTACTGATGTTTACTTTATAATGTTTACTTTATAATATCTGATAAGTTAGATAAAAGTCAAAATGTTATTTTTTTGTATATGTTTCTAAACTATATAAAGAGACAACATTGAATGAGTATCAGACATCCTCAGCAGTCTCTATCTGTCATGCCGTCTCTGACATCTACCATGCAGTCTCCGACACTTACTCCTCAGACATCTGCCATGCAGTCTCCGATATCTCTATCTATGCAGTCTCCGACATCTGCCATGCAGTCTCCGATAACTCCATTTACCCAGACTTATCCTTCTGCCATGCCGTCTCCGGCATCTACTTCTGCCATGCCGTCTCCATCTACTTCTGCCATGCCGTCTCCATCTACTTCTGCTATGCCGTCTCCATCTACTTCTGCTATGCCGTCTCCATCTACTTCTGCTATGCCGTCTCCATCTACTTCTGCCATGCCGTCTCCGACATCTACTTCTGCCATGCCGTCTCCGACATCTACTTCTGCTATGCCGTCTCCATCTACTTCTGCTATGCCGTCTCCATCTACTTCTGCCATGCCGTCTCCGACATCTACTTCTGCTATGCCGTCTCCGACATCTACTTCTGCTATGCCGTCTCCGACATCTACTTCTGCTATGCCGTCTCCGACATCTACTTCTGCTATGCCGTCTCCGACATCTACTTCTGCTATGCCGTCTCCGACATCTACTTCTGCTATGCCGTCTCCGACATCTACTTCTGCTATGCCGTCTACGACATCTACTTCTGCTATGCCGTCTCCGACATCTACTTCTGCTATGCCGTCTCCGACATCTACTTCTGCCATGCCGTCTCCGACATCTACTTCTGCCCAGACTTATCCACCTTCATCTATCCACACATCTGCCATTCAGTCTCCAACATCTGCCATGCAGTCTCCAACATATGCCATGCAGTCTCCAACATATGCCATGCAGTCTCCAACATATGCCATGCAGTCTCCAACATATGCCATGCAGTCTCTGACATCTGCAAGGCAGTCTCCGACATCTTCATTGCTACCAACTCCACCACTGTTGCAGATACCACGACAGTATTTTCCAATAATGTCACCTCAATCTTTTGTTCCTATGACTCATCGACCTCAAGTACGTAGACATTTTAAACATCTTAAACATCAAGGTATGAACTCTTATGAATCATCAATCGATGATCAATCTCAGAGAACTGAAACTGTTGCAGCATACTTAACATTTAACTTCAACAGAGATCCCTTTGAGAAAAAAGTAAGGAAATTTTGTTTGTTTATTAACAGCAGAAATTTTTGTGTGCAGCATATTCCAACAAATATATCCTGGAATCATTGCCTTGCTCAAAAAATAAGAAAATATAGAATAAACAAGATTATTTGTGCAGAAATTCATCAGGAATTTTTAAAATTTCATATAAATGACCCAGACTTACGTATTAAAGCAATTAAAAAACCACCAAAAAAATTCAAAACTAAAAATAATATGGTTTGCAAAACTTGTAATTATAAAAAATGTTGTTTTTTAAAAGCTCAACACATCGATAAATACTATCGTAGATATTTTCACTAGGTTCTAGTCAGAAAGTGTAAAGGTCTGAGAGGATCTCAACAGATAAACTATACAAATAGCCATACCTTATCCGGGGCTCGAACTCAGGTTCTCTTAGATCAGTAGTCCAGTACGCTAACCACTTGGCCATTGGACTGCTTATTTAAAGGTATTTTGGAATATACTTGGACAATAATTCTGGGCATCATTCAATTTATTTTATGAAAACAGAAATTATGTATCAATAAGTTCAACATATATATTTCAAAGTCAAATATGTTCAATGTATTTCAAAGTTAATATCTATGTTGTATAATAGTCAAATATGTATCAATATTTTTCAAAGTATCTCAAATTCAATATAACTTTAAAAGTCAAATTTATATATCATGTTATATGTATTTTCAAAAATTATGTATATTCAAAGTACAAAAATATAAAATTAAACAGTTCTGTCTACATCTTGTGATGTCTGCATCTTGTGATCAAAGTACAAAAATAAAATTAAACAGTTCTGTCTACATCTTGTGATGTCTGCATCTTGTGAATTAAAAACATCGTCATCTAAATTCCGTATGAAGCTACCTTAAGAAGTAAACATATGTGACAAAAATGAAGTAAAACATTTGATCAATTTTGATCAATCCATGATCAATCCACCACTTTCGTACAGTAATCTGCTTATTCTTTTAAATGTTTTATTAAAAGGAAAATATTCTTTCTAATTCACATTCCCATTCTTCGAAAAGTAAAGTTCGAAATGGTAAATCAATCTCACAATTGTGGAACATAATTATATTTCTTATAATTCTAGGTATATATTCATTTACATAAGTTATTTTGTTTGCAGCAATACATTGTAATTTTGGTACAAAATGATTATTTTTAAGATTTTCTTCTAAACAATTTGATAATTCAAAACCTGGTGCATTTAATGCAAGTGTTATTCGAGATGTATTTTGGAAAATTTTAACTATATCATTCAATTTTTTCAAAATACTTTTAGTTTCTAAAGATGGAAATTTATACATACATTTGTGAATTAAGACAGATATTAAACGTCTTATGTATCTATCCTTATCAAATATATTCAAACAATTAAACATAAATAACGACGTGTGTTCTAATGTAATAATTAATACATTTAAAATTTTATTTAATTTTGTTTTAGAAAAGTTGCAATATTCCCAGCACCGTGAGAGTATACACAATACTGTCCACAATTTCCACTCAGAACATGCTCCAATTTCGTCTACGAATGACCATTTTTCAAGAAAAAACCAAATGTAATTTTGTAATTCTGAAAATTGAATTGGATTATTTAAACTTTCTAATATCAGGTCGAAACGTTGTTGCTGTTGGAATAAATAATTATCTTTTATAGCAAAAGAAAAGATTTCAGAAGTTCGATTCTTTTGATAAAATTTAATAATTAAAGATTTGATTATGTTCTCTTTAATTTCATTTCCACAGATATTTCTCAAAGTATATAAATAACCGATTTGGTCATCATTACACATTATCCTTGCTAAATTTTTTCTTTCTTCATTTTCTTCAATATATTCCTCTTCTTGGAACATATTAAAATAATTTTCGTAGAACATATCAAATGAATAGTTATATTCTGTATTCAATTTATTCAATTTCATAAAATATTTAAACCATATGAAACGTCGAAATTTGTAAAGTATTTTACTATTCATTTTATGGTTTCTAATATTTTAGTGCTAAGCTTGGTAAAGTATTTTACTATTCATTTTATGGTTTCTAATATTTTAGTGCTAAGCTTGGTTAACTATTGAACAGTTAATGTTAAAACTATTGAAGAAGTTTATCAGACCTTTGTGGGTTTACCTCTGAGTGGGTCAGGTCACATGGACCCTGAAGGCTCAGAGAAGGATTGGGTAGGGGAGACAGATGGTAATATCACGTCTAGGTCATCCAGCGTGTTCTTTAACGTGCACAGGCTCTTTTGCACACAGGCTACGGCTTAACGTCCTATCCGATGAATGGCGACCTTTCCCCCCTATTGACCGTGGGCAGGGATTTTTTGTGATTCGAAACGCTGACCCAGCTATTCCAAATTTACTTTGCTATTCCAAATTTACAAGTTTTATTATTTTATCCTTCGGTAATTAGATAACAAGAATCTTAAAATTTTAGATCATTTTATAGGTAAGTGTATATCATAATTGAAATTATTCAAAATTGAAATTATTCAAAATAATAACTTAACTCATAAAAGATTTTTTATTGTCAAAAATAAAATTAAAGTTTAAATTTTGTGGAATAAATCTTTAAATTTTGTGGTGTGAAATAAATCAAAAATCATTTATAATTTTAACCATATAAAAATAACATCATAAATATAAAGGAATTGAGCTATATAAAAGAGGAAGTAATGTAGTGAGCACCAGTTCCTTCCAGAATCTCTTATAAAAGAAAAAAATAAATATTTTATTAATATCCCGACAATTGGAAACCAGAACGATGGGGTGTGAATTTCAGAAATTAACTGAAAGACATACGAAGTATAAAGATAGCATTACTGGAAAATAAAAATTCGAGAAACGATTTTGGTTCTTTTAAGAGTATTTTCTCAAGTGTAACATCAAACAAACTTTGTAAAAATAAGTAGAAACAATAAAAAATTTTTATTTACATAATATTTACATCAGGCAGGTAGATCAAAACAGAATTAAGTCAGGTGGTCAAAACAGGATTAAGTCAGGTAGGTGGAGCCGACATCTTGGAGAGCAGACATCTTGGGAGCAGAAGCAGACATCTTGGGAGCACACATCTTGGGAGCAGACATCGTTGGGAGCAAAGATCTTGGACATATTGAGAGACATCTTGGACATTGTGGGAGCAGAGAAAGCGAACATCTTGGGAGCAGAGAGAGCCATCTTGGGAGCAGAGAGAGCCATCTTGGGAGCAGAGAGAGCCATCTTGGGAGCAGAGAGAGCCATCTTGGGAGCAGAGAGAGCCATCTTGGGAGCAGAGAGAGCAGACGTGGACATCGTGGAAGCAGAGAGAGCTGACATCTTGGACATCGTGGGATCAGAGAGAGCAGACGTGGACATCGTGGAAGCAGAGAGAGCAGACGTGGACATCGTGGAAGCAGAGAGAGCTGACATCTTGGACATCGTGGGATCAGAGAGAGCAGACGTGGACATCGTGGAAGCAGAGAGAGCAGACGTGGACATCGTGTAAGCAGAGAGAGCAGACGTGGACATCGTGGAAGCAGAGAGAGCAGACATCTTGGACATCGTGGAAGCAGAGTGAGCAGACATCTTGGACATCGTGGGATCAGAGAGAGCTGACGTAGACATCGTGGAAGCAGAGTGAGCAGACATCTTGGACATCGTGGGATCAGAGTGAGCAGACATCTTGGACATCGTGGGATCAGAGTGAGCAGACATCTTGGACATCGTGGGATCAGAGAGAGCAGACGTGGACATCGTGGAAGCAGAGAGAACAGACGTGGACATCGTAGAAGCAGAGAGAACAGACGTGGACATCGTAGAAGCAGAGAGAACAGACATCTTGAGAACAGATATCTTACGAATAGACATCTTACGAACAGACACCTTACGAACAGACACCTTACGAACAGATACCCTATGAACAGACACCTTACGAACAGACATATTGAGAGCAGACATCTTGAGATCATACATCGTGGGAGCAAAGATTTCAGATATAGTTAGATGTAAGATGTCATATATCGTGGCTGAATACTGATGTCGGATATCGTGACTGAATACTTTCTGGTGTTCAGTCTAGAGTTATATAGCAAATTTCTTTTGCACACGAAATTATTATAACAGATAAAGGTTCGGGTAACGAATCAGAATCCCTGTAGATAAGTGAAATGATATAATCTAACACTAACATGAGATATGATATCTCAACTCTCAATCATTTATTTATCTATTGGGAGTCCTAACATTTACACTCTGAAGTACATATTTACAATCTGATAGGCAGTATATAATATTTACACTCTGAGCAGTATTCTTATGAACAGGGTCATTGTGATTTTCAACTTAATCATTTATTTATCAGATGACGTCTTAGTTTATAATCATTTATTTATCAGATGACGTCTTAGTTTAAGAAACCAATCCAAAATATATTTCAGTTATCAGATGATGTCTTAGTTTAAGAACCAATCCAAAATATTCTTTTAATTTTCAGATAAGGACTAATCTAATCATTTGGCTACGTCAACATTTTGTATATAAAAGTTCAATTCACAAGCAAAGAACCAAATTATTCAGTGAAACGTATTTAGTGAAATCTATTTGTCTGCCAAAATGAGGCCTCCTGAGTCTACCTGCCTGAGTTGTTGGAGTCTACTTGCCTGAGTTGTTGGAGTTATGGATAACGTTGAAGAAATATTGTTATCATTGGAAGTATTCTTACTTTCTTGTAAGTGAAGAGCCTTCTTGTAAGTGAAGAACCTTTTGAGCATTTTTGTAAAACATCAAGTGAAAGATCTAAGAATTTATATCTAAGAATTTATTAAGAATATTAATGATGGAAAAACAAATTTATTTGATAGGAAAAAATTCTGATGACATAGAAAGAAATGTACCTAATAATAAAAATGTACAATTTGATAAATCAGTAGTAATATTTTACTATAAATCTCCTAATGAAACAGATCAAACTTGGTATTCTGGACGAGAATTACAAGAACAAATTAATATTTTAAAAGAAGAATTGCTGATAGAACCAGATCCTATATTAACGAAGATATTGGAATATTAACGAAGATATTGGAACATTGACGAAGATGATTCACAGAACCAGCCAAGCCTAACACCTGACCCTTACCTATTTGTATTGCAGGCCTTCTATTCTGGGGGGGGACTGCCACATCAATATGACCTGCTGAACTGATCATCTGTGGCCATACTGAAATAATTTGATAAATGATCAATTGGACTGTCTTGTGGCTTAGAGCTTCAATACAGATCATGGATTTGTTGCAACTATTGGACCTCTGTTCTAGTGGGTCTCCCTCCCCCAACCTTCTATGAGGGTTTGAAGTCCTTATGACTTGATCATTTAGCTCATTGTGTGCAAAAGCTACTCAGAAGTAAAAACAACAATAACAGTGTTAGCACAAATCTTATTTTTTACTCTAGTTCCATTTTATTATTTTTTCTCTTTGTTGTTTATATTAAATGATTTGTATCAGAGTTATTTAATAAATTTTATTGTAATTAAATTGTTGGAAGATGTTGATATGAGAAGAGTTTTCTAGTTCTTTGTTTACTTCTTAAATATGTCACAAAGTTATAGTTATGCCATCTTTTCATCAAAGTTCGTTAACGTAAGTTACAACAATCTAATTTAAGCATAAAAAGTAGTACAAATGGGAATGCAAATGGGGATTAGTTTTACGAGCAACGTTCGGTTTCTGTTATTTTAGTTGTCAGATGACATTATTCTTTCCAATATTAGAAATGAATAAATAATAAGAACATTTACCTTTAAGGTATAACTTAAACCACCGATGACGTCAGGCCTAGAGTCTTTTCCCTCCCGCTCTACAGGATTATTCACTCGCTTGAGAAAAAATCATATCTTCAAAGTATAAAACACATCGTACAATCTATCAAATAAATATCCGAACATAATGGTTGATTAGAGAATCAACTTATCTGAATCCTCAAAGTTTAAAGTCTTAAACTTTTATTGAAGCGTAAACGCATGAAAAATCTATAGAAAACATTTATCTAGGAGAAAACATTTTACAAAAACTAAAAACTATTAGTTGATTATCACACAGTCCCATCAAATAAATAATCAAATAAATAAAACTAGTTATTTATCACACAGTCTATCAAATAAATATCCGAACATAATGGTTGATTAGAGAATCAACTTATCTGAATCCTCAAAGTTGAAATTAAAGTCTTAAACTTTTATTGAAACCCTATAGAAAACGCATGAAAAATCTATATAAAACATTTTATCTATCAAATAAATAATCAAATAAATAAAACTAGTTATTTCTCACACAGTCTATCCAAAATGGTTGATTGCAGAATCAAATCTCTGAACTCATGGATGTAGCAAAGATAAGAGGAGGAGCCCTAACACTTGAAAATGATGCTACGGCCGACGTTTCAGCCGACGTTGAGGTTTCAGCCGACGTTGAGGTTTCAGCCGACGTTGAGGTTTCAGCCGACGTTGAGGTTTCAGCCGACGTTGAGGTTTCAGCCGACGTTGAGGTTTCAGCCGACGTTGAGGTTTCAGCCGACGTTGAGGTTTCAGCCGACGTTGAGGTTTCAGCCGACGTTGAGGTTTCTCATGAACTTTCTCGTGAAAATCGACTTGATGACTCAGAAATAACAAATCTACCTGAAAAATATTTTCCTGCATACATAAATTTATTGACGGCTCTGAGACCTGACAGGCCCTCGATTGAAATCGATATATGAAATGGCCCTTTAGCCCTGAGGATGACATATTATCCTCAAAATGGCACCTTAGTCCCAAGGATGATAATCAAAAATTATTATCTTAAATCAGAAGAGCCGAGAGAAATTCTTCTTGGGAAAAACGTGAAGTGTGATCAATTAAACTTTCTCGTGAAAATGAACATTTCTTGTGAAAATGGACTTGATGACTCAGAAATAACAGATCTGCACTTTATTGATGACTCACCTGACCGGCAGACGTCGAGGCAATTGGAAAAATCATCTCTGAAGACATTATTAGTAAACTCGACGGTGGAACAACAGAAACCAATTCTAATTTTTTCTGAAGTAGGAGAAAATTCAAAAATGGCCCTTTAGTCCTAAGGATGATAATATCAAAAAATTAAATTACAATAAACAATATCAAAAATTATTATTTTAAATCAGAAGAGCCAAGAGAAATTATTGGGAAAAACGTGAAGTGTGATCAATTGAACTTTCTCGTGAAAATGGACTTGATGACTCAGAAATAACAGATCCACCTGAAAAATATTTTCCTGCATAAATTTATTGACGGTTCTTACAAAATTTATCGACGGTTCTCTGTTTTTGATTGGTTCTTAAACTGACGTCATCCGATAACTGGTTTTGGATTGGTTCTTAAATTAAAACGTCATCTGATAACTGAAAGATAGTTTTTGGATTAATCAATTTATATAAATTTTTTATAGTAATTTCTGATACTCCTGTAATTTTTGATATTTCAGTTATATTTTTTCCAGTTGCCATAAATATTGCTGTAGCAGTAATTGAAATTGGACTTTTCCCTTTTAATAATACACGTTCGGCTTCAGTTGCAATACGTATTGCTATTTTTTGTGCATTTTTATCGATATTTAAAATATTACAGAATCTAAATATGAAATCTGCTGTCGAAATTATTACGTTGTTTTTCACAGTAAAGTTTCTGACAATATATTTTGAACAATGAGCAATTTCTTTTTTAGAAACGTTCGAAATGGCACAAATTTCTTTAAATGTTCTAGGTAAACTTTCTTGTTTACATATAAGGTACAGACAACCAGCTGCTAATGCAGAATGACTGCGACCTTTTGAAAGTTTCGAATCGTAAATTTGTTTGAATAAATTTTTAGTTTTATTTTCTATTTCTGCAGAAACTTGTATTCGAGTGGTTAAATTTTCGATTTCAGCTAAATAAATTAACAGTGTTTTTTCCCTTGCACTCATTTTTTGCTGTCGGTATTCAAAATTATTTTCGATAAACGTCGTTATAGAGTTGTCGGAACCAACGCGAGAATTGTCTAAATCTGAAAAATTTCGCCATTCGCAACCGACATCAATCACTCTGTCTCCAACAACTAGACCGCATTCGGTACATATTAAATCACCAGCACTTTGATCTTCGATCACATAAGCATCAGGATCATACGGACAAACAACTTTATTCATATTTTTAAAATTCCTTCAGAGTAACTATTTCAGCATCGTCAGTAACTATAATCTCTTCTTCTGTAGGTGGGAGTAATTCTCTAAGTATAGGTATCGCAACAGGATTGATTTGTTCTGGAAATTGTACAGTGAACTGAATAATTAAATTTCCTTTTTCAAAGGATTTTTATACTTTGGCATTCCTTCATTTAACACATATCTGATTTCGTTGTGTTTGGTGATTTTTTCTGACGAAGAAAAAATTAATGTTCGATTGTCTAATGTTTTAATACTTTTTTTGAAATCCACAGAGAGATTCTTTTAATGTGATGTTTATCTGCGTTATTAAATCTTCATTATTTCTCACAAAATATTCGTGATCTTTTTGACTAATTATGATATCTATATTTCCAGGATTTGAACCAGGCTCTTGATCTCCTTCACCACGTAAAACAATTTTTTGTCCATTTAACATTCCTTTTTCGATTTGAATCACGTATAATTTTTTTTCGAAAACAATTTTTTTTCCTTTGCAATTTTTACATTTATTAATGGTACCTTGTCCGTTGCACGTATGACATATCACTTTAGATAATTCGCCACTAATAAAACCATCACCTTCACAATTCTGACAAGTGCGTTGAATACCGGTACATTCATCACAAATAATATTCCTTCCAATCATTATTTTTCGTGTCGTTCCATTGTACAAATCATTTAGGGAAACGTTGAGGTGAAATATCGTATTTTTGGTTTTTTCAAAGAAAAACCTTGAAAAATTTCCACTAAAAAATATGTTGGAATGATCTGTAAACATCCGTACTCTTCAACCTCTAGGTTCAATCTTACTCTTCAACCTCTAGGTTCAATCTTACTCTTCAACCTCTAGGTTCAATCTTACTCTTCAACCTCTAGGTTCAATCTTACTCTTCAACCTCTAGGTTCAATCTTACTCTTCAACCTCTAGGTTCAATCAATCTTACTCTTCAACCTCTAGGTTCAATCTTACTCTTCAACCTCTAGGTTCAATCTTACTCTTCAACCTCTAGGTTCAATCTTACTCTTCAACCTCTAGGTTCAATCTTACTCTTCAACCTCTAGGTTCAATCTTACTCTTCAACCTCTCTTACTCTTCAACCTCTAGGTTCAATCTTACTCTTCAACCTCTAGGTTCAATCTTACTCTTCAACCTCTAGGTTCAATCTTACTCTTCAACCTCTAGGTTCAATCTTACTCTTCAACCTCTAGGTTCAATCTTACTCTTCAACCTCTAGGTTCAATCTTACTCTTCAACCTCTAGGTTCAATCTTACTCTTCAACCTCTAGGTTCAATCTTACTCTTCAACCTCTAGGTTCAATCTTACTCTTCAACCTCTAGGTTCAATCTTACTCTTCAACCTCTAGGTTCAATCTTACTCTTCAACCTCTAGGTTCAATCTTACTCTTCAACCTCTAGGTTCAATCTTACTCTTCAACCTCTAGGTTCAATCTTACTCTTCAACCTCTCTTACTCTTCAACCTCTCTTACTCTTCAACCTCTAGGTTCAATCTTACTCTACAATCTCTAGGTTCAATCTTACTCTACAATCTCTAGGTTCAATCTTACTCTTCAACCTCTAGGTTCAATCTTACTCTTCAACCTCTAGGTTCAATCTTACTCTTCAACCTCTAGGTTCAATCTTACTCTTCAACCTCTAGGTTCAATCTTAATCTTCAACCTCTAGGTTCAATCTTAATCTTCAATCTCTAGGTTCAATCTTACTCTTCAACCTCTAGGTTCAATCTTACTCTTCAACCTCTCTTACTCTTCAACCTCTAGGTTCAATCTTACTCTTCAACCTCTCTTACTCTTCAACCTCTAGGTTCAATCTTACTCTTCAACCTCTAGGTTCAATCTTACTCTTCAACCTCTAGGTTCAATCTTACTCTTCAACCTCTAGGTTCAATCTTACTCTTCAACCTCTCTTACTCTTCAACCTCTAGGTTCAATCTTACTCTTCAACCTCTAGGTTCAATCTTACTCTTCAACCTCTAGGTTCAATCTTACTCTTCAACCTCTAGGTTCAATCTTACTCTTCAACCTCTAGGTTCAATCTTACTCTTCAACCTCTAGGTTCAATCTTACTCTTCAACCTCTAGCTAGGTTCAATCTTAATCTTCAACTTCTAGGTTCAATCTTAATCTTCAACTTCTAGGTTCAAACTTAATCTTCAACTTCTAGGTTCAAACTTAATCTTCAACCTCTAGGTTCAATCTTAATCTTCAACCTCTAGGTTCAAACTTAATCTTCAATCTCTAGGTTCAAACTTAATCTTCAATCTCTAGGTTCAAACTTAATCTTCAATCTCTAGGTTCAATTTCTAGGTTCAATGTTACTCTTCAACCTCTAGGTTCAATTTCTAGGTTCAATGTTACTCTTCAACCTCTAGGTTCAATTTCTAGGTTCAATGTTACTCTTCAACCTCTAGGTTCAAACTTAATCTTCAATCTCTAGGTTCAAACTTAATCTTCAATCTCTAGGTTCAATTTCTAGGTTCAATGTTACTCTTCAACCTCTAGGTTCAATTTCTAGGTTCAATGTTACTCTTCAACCTCTAGGTTCAATTTCTAGGTTCAATGTTACTCTTCAACCTCTAGGTTCAATTTCTAGGTTCAATGTTACTCTTCAACCTCTAGGTTCAATTTCTAGGTTCAATGTTACTCTTCAACCTCTAGGTTCAATTTCTAGGTTCAATGTTACTCTTCAACCTCTAGGTTCAATTTCTAGGTTCAATCTTACTCTTCAACCTCTAGGTTCAATTTCTAGGTTCAATCTTACTCTTCAACCTCTAGGTTCAATTTCTAGGTTCAATCTTACTCTTCAACCTCTAGGTTCAATCTTACTCTTCAACCTCTAGGTTCAATCTTACTCTTCAACCTCTAGGTCAATCTTAATCTTCAACCTCTAGGTTCAATCTTAATCTTCAACCTCTAGGTTCAAACTTAATCTTCAATCTCTAGGTTCAAACTTAATCTTCAATCTCTAGGTTCAAACTTAATCTTCAACCTCTAGGCTCAAACTTAATCTTCAACCTCTAGGCTCAATTTCTAGGTTCAATGTTACTCTTCAACTTCTAGGTTCAATTTCTAGGTTCAATGTTACTCTTCAACCTCTAGGTTCAATTTCTAGGTTCAATGTTACTCTTCAACCTCTAGGTTCAATCTTACTCTTCAACCTCTAGGTTCAATTTCTAGGTTCAATGTTACTCTTCAACCTCTAGGTTCAATTTCTAGGTTCAATCTTACTCTTCAACCTCTAGGTTCAATTTCTAGGTTCAATCTTACTCTTCAACCTCTAGGTTCAATTTCTAGGTTCAATGTTACTCTTCAACCTCTAGGTTCAATTTCTAGGTTCAATCTTACTCTTCAACCTCTAGGTTCAATTTCTAGGTTCAATCTTACTCTTCAACCTCTAGGTTCAATTTCTAGGTTCAATCTTACTCTTCAACCTCTAGGTTCAATCTTACTCTTCAACCTCTAGGTTCAATCTTACTCTTCAACCTCTAGGTTCAATCTTAATCTTCAACCTCTAGGTTCAATCTTAATCTTCAACCTCTAGGTTCAAACTTAATCTTCAATCTCTAGGTTCAAACTTAATCTTCAATCTCTAGGTTCAAACTTAATCTTCAATCTCTAGGTTCAAACTTAATCTTCAACCTCTAGGCTCAAACTTAATCTTCAACCTCTAGGCTCAATTTCTAGGTTCAATGTTACTCTTCAACTTCTAGGTTCAATTTCTAGGTTCAATGTTACTCTTCAACCTCTAGGTTCAATTTCTAGGTTCAATGTTACTCTTCAACCTCTAGGTTCAATCTTACTCTTCAACCTCTAGGTTCAATTTCTAGGTTCAATGTTACTCTTCAACCTCTAGGTTCAATTTCTAGGTTCAATCTTACTCTTCAACCTCTAGGTTCAATTTCTAGGTTCAATCTTACTCTTCAACCTCTAGGTTCAATTTCTAGGTTCAATGTTACTCTTCAACCTCTAGGTTCAATTTCTAGGTTCAATCTTACTCTTCAACCTCTAGGTTCAATTTCTAGGTTCAATCTTACTCTTCAACCTCTAGGTTCAATTTCTAGGTTCAATCTTACTCTTCAACCTCTAGGTTCAATTTCTAGGTTCAATCTTACTCTTCAACCTCTAGGTTCAATTTCTAGGTTCAATCTTACTCTTCAACCTCTAGGTTCAATTTCTAGGTTCAATTTCTAGGTTCAATCTTACTCTTCAACCTCTAGGTTCAATTTCTAGGTTCAATGTTACTCTTCAACCTCTAGGTTCAATTTCTAGGTTCAATCTTACTCTTCAACCTCTAGGTTCAATTTCTAGGTTCAATGTTACTCTTCAACCTCTAGGTTCAATTTCTAGGTTCAATGTTACTCTTCAACCTCTAGGTTCAATTTCTAGGTTCAATGTTACTCTTCAACCTCTAGGTTCAATTTCTAGGTTCAATGTTACTCTTCAACCTCTAGGTTCAATTTCTAGGTTCAATCTTACTCTTCAACCTCTAGGTTCAATTTCTAGGTTCAATCTTACTCTTCAACCTCTAGGTTCAACCTCTAGGTTCAATCTTACTCTTCAACCTCTAGGTTCAATCTTACTCTTCAACCTCTAGGTTCAATCTTACTCTTCAACCTCTAGGTTCAATCTTAATCTTCAATCTCTAGGTTCAAACTTAATCTTCAATCTCTAGGTTCAAACTTAATCTTCAATCTCTAGGTTCAAACTTAATCTTCAATCTCTAGGTTCAAACTTAATCTTCAATCTCTAGGTTCAAACTTAATCTTCAACCTCTAAGTTCAATTTCTAGGTTCAATGTTACTCTTCAACCTCTAGGTACAATTTCTAGGTTCAATGTTACTCTTCAACCTCTAGGTACAATTTCTAGGTTCAATGTTACTCTTCAACCTCTAGGTTCAATCTTACTCTTCAACCTCTAGGTTCAATCTTACTCTTCAACCTCTAGGTTCAATCTTACTCTTCAACCTCTAGGTTCAATTTCTAGGTTCAATCTTACTCTTCAACCTCTAGGTTCAATTTCTAGGTTCAATCTTACTCTTCAACCTCTAGGTTCAATTTCTAGGTTCAATCTTACTCTTCAACCTCTAGGTTCAATTTCTAGGTTCAATGTTACTCTTCAACCTCTAGGTTCAATTTCTAGGTTCAATGTTACTCTTCAACCTCTAGGTTCAATTTCTAGGTTCAATCTTACTCTTCAACCTCTAGGTTCAATTTCTAGGTTCAATCTTACTCTTCAACCTCTAGGTTCAATTTCTAGGTTCAATCTTACTCTTCAACCTCTAGGTTCAATCTTACTCTTCAACCTCTAGGTTCAATCTTACTCTTCAACCTCTAGGTTCAATCTTAATCTTCAACCTCTAGGTTCAATCTTAATCTTCAACCTCTAGGTTCAAACTTAATCTTCAATCTCTAGGTTCAAACTTAATCTTCAATCTCTAGGTTCAAACTTAATCTTCAACCTCTAGGCTCAAACTTAATCTTCAACCTCTAGGCTCAATTTCTAGGTTCAATGTTACTCTTCAACTTCTAGGTTCAATTTCTAGGTTCAATGTTACTCTTCAACCTCTAGGTTCAATTTCTAGGTTCAATGTTACTCTTCAACCTCTAGGTTCAATCTTACTCTTCAACCTCTAGGTTCAATTTCTAGGTTCAATGTTACTCTTCAACCTCTAGGTTCAATTTCTAGGTTCAATCTTACTCTTCAACCTCTAGGTTCAATTTCTAGGTTCAATCTTACTCTTCAACCTCTAGGTTCAATTTCTAGGTTCAATGTTACTCTTCAACCTCTAGGTTCAATTTCTAGGTTCAATCTTACTCTTCAACCTCTAGGTTCAATTTCTAGGTTCAATCTTACTCTTCAACCTCTAGGTTCAATTTCTAGGTTCAATCTTACTCTTCAACCTCTAGGTTCAATCTTACTCTTCAACCTCTAGGTTCAATCTTACTCTTCAACCTCTAGGTTCAATCTTAATCTTCAACCTCTAGGTTCAATCTTAATCTTCAACCTCTAGGTTCAAACTTAATCTTCAATCTCTAGGTTCAAACTTAATCTTCAATCTCTAGGTTCAAACTTAATCTTCAATCTCTAGGTTCAAACTTAATCTTCAACCTCTAGGCTCAAACTTAATCTTCAACCTCTAGGCTCAATTTCTAGGTTCAATGTTACTCTTCAACTTCTAGGTTCAATTTCTAGGTTCAATGTTACTCTTCAACCTCTAGGTTCAATTTCTAGGTTCAATGTTACTCTTCAACCTCTAGGTTCAATCTTACTCTTCAACCTCTAGGTTCAATTTCTAGGTTCAATGTTACTCTTCAACCTCTAGGTTCAATTTCTAGGTTCAATCTTACTCTTCAACCTCTAGGTTCAATTTCTAGGTTCAATCTTACTCTTCAACCTCTAGGTTCAATTTCTAGGTTCAATGTTACTCTTCAACCTCTAGGTTCAATTTCTAGGTTCAATCTTACTCTTCAACCTCTAGGTTCAATTTCTAGGTTCAATCTTACTCTTCAACCTCTAGGTTCAATTTCTAGGTTCAATCTTACTCTTCAACCTCTAGGTTCAATTTCTAGGTTCAATCTTACTCTTCAACCTCTAGGTTCAATTTCTAGGTTCAATCTTACTCTTCAACCTCTAGGTTCAATTTCTAGGTTCAATTTCTAGGTTCAATCTTACTCTTCAACCTCTAGGTTCAATTTCTAGGTTCAATGTTACTCTTCAACCTCTAGGTTCAATTTCTAGGTTCAATCTTACTCTTCAACCTCTAGGTTCAATTTCTAGGTTCAATGTTACTCTTCAACCTCTAGGTTCAATTTCTAGGTTCAATGTTACTCTTCAACCTCTAGGTTCAATTTCTAGGTTCAATGTTACTCTTCAACCTCTAGGTTCAATTTCTAGGTTCAATGTTACTCTTCAACCTCTAGGTTCAATTTCTAGGTTCAATCTTACTCTTCAACCTCTAGGTTCAATTTCTAGGTTCAATCTTACTCTTCAACCTCTAGGTTCAACCTCTAGGTTCAATCTTACTCTTCAACCTCTAGGTTCAATCTTACTCTTCAACCTCTAGGTTCAATCTTACTCTTCAACCTCTAGGTTCAATCTTAATCTTCAATCTCTAGGTTCAAACTTAATCTTCAATCTCTAGGTTCAAACTTAATCTTCAATCTCTAGGTTCAAACTTAATCTTCAATCTCTAGGTTCAAACTTAATCTTCAATCTCTAGGTTCAAACTTAATCTTCAACCTCTAAGTTCAATTTCTAGGTTCAATGTTACTCTTCAACCTCTAGGTACAATTTCTAGGTTCAATGTTACTCTTCAACCTCTAGGTACAATTTCTAGGTTCAATGTTACTCTTCAACCTCTAGGTTCAATCTTACTCTTCAACCTCTAGGTTCAATCTTACTCTTCAACCTCTAGGTTCAATCTTACTCTTCAACCTCTAGGTTCAATTTCTAGGTTCAATCTTACTCTTCAACCTCTAGGTTCAATTTCTAGGTTCAATCTTACTCTTCAACCTCTAGGTTCAATTTCTAGGTTCAATCTTACTCTTCAACCTCTAGGTTCAATTTCTAGGTTCAATCTTACTCTTCAACCTCTAGGTTCAATTTCTAGGTTCAATCTTACTCTTCAACCTCTAGGTTCAATTTCTAGGTTCAATCTTACTCTTCAACCTCTAGGTTCAATTTCTAGGTTCAATCTTACTCTTCAACCTCTAGGTTCAATTTCTAGGTTCAATCTTACTCTTCAACCTCTAGGTTCAATTTCTAGGTTCAATCTTACTCTTCAACCTCTAGGTTCAATTTCTAGGTTCAATCTTACTCTTCAACCTCTAGGTTCAATTTCTAGGTTCAATCTTACTCTTCAACCTCTAGGTTCAATTTCTAGGTTCAATCTTACTCTTCAACCTCTAGGTTCAATTTCTAGGTTCAATCTTACTCTTCAACCTCTAGGTTCAATTTCTAGGTTCAATCTTACTCTTCAACCTCTAGGTTCAATTTCTAGGTTCAATCTTACTCTTCAACCTCTAGGTTCAATTTCTAGGTTCAATCTTACTCTTCAACCTCTAGGTTCAATTTCTAGGTTCAATGTTACTCTTCAACCTCTAGGTTCAATTTCTAGGTTCAATCTTACTCTTCAACCTCTAGGTTCAATTTCTAGGTTCAATAAATTATTAATGCTAAGTAAATTTGGAAATTAATGTTATTTTTAAATTAAAAATTTATTTTTAAAAATCTTTTTTCCCACCCACCTCCCTAGACGGTGTTTCATATTTATAGTTTTTTTCTGAAAAAATTATTTTTAAAAAAATTTTTTATTAAAAAAGTTAAACGATAAAATTTTAATTAAAAAATATTTTCATAAAAATATTTTTCATAATGATTAATTTATTTTTCATTATGATTAATTCATTTTTCATTATGACTAACTTATTAATATTTAAAATATTTTTCATAATGATTAATTAATTTTTCATAATGATTAATTAATTTTTCATAATGATTAATTAATTTTTCATAATGATTAATTAATTTTTCATAATGATTAATTAATTTTTCATAATGATTAATTAATTTTTCATTATTTAAAAATTATTATTAAAGAAATTTAATTTTAAAAATTTAATTTTAAAAATTTAGATTTAAAATTATAATGTATAATGAATAATAATAATAATTGAACATAGAGATTGAAACGTAAGACTAAAAACTAAAATGTAACACGTTTTATACAATTAATGAATTTATTTGTTCACATAAAATACTTTAAATATATTTATAATAATCTTTGGTTTTAAGATTAATAACAGAAGTGAAGAGTAAGATGAACCTCTAGGTTCAATGTTACTCTTCAACCTCTAGGTTCAATCTTACTCTTCAACCTCTAGGTTCAATCTTACTCTTCAACCTCTAGGTTCAATCTTACTCTTCAACCTCTAGGTTCAATTTCTAGGTTCAATCTTACTCTTCAACCTCTAGGTTCAATTTCTAGGTTCAATCTTACTCTTCAACCTCTAGGTTCAATTTCTAGGTTCAATCTTACTCTTCAACCTCTAGGTTCAATTTCTAGGTTCAATCTTACTCTTCAACCTCTAGGTTCAATTTCTAGGTTCAATCTTACTCTTCAACCTCTAGGTTCAATTTCTAGGTTCAATCTTACTCTTCAACCTCTAGGTTCAATTTCTAGGTTCAATCTTACTCTTCAACCTCTAGGTTCAATTTCTAGGTTCAATCTTACTCTTCAACCTCTAGGTTCAATTTCTAGGTTCAATCTTACTCTTCAACCTCTAGGTTCAATTTCTAGGTTCAATCTTACTCTTCAACCTCTAGGTTCAATTTCTAGGTTCAATCTTACTCTTCAACCTCTAGGTTCAATTTCTAGGTTCAATCTTACTCTTCAACCTCTAGGTTCAATTTCTAGGTTCAATCTTACTCTTCAACCTCTAGGTTCAATTTCTAGGTTCAATCTTACTCTTCAACCTCTAGGTTCAATTTCTAGGTTCAATCTTACTCTTCAACCTCTAGGTTCAATTTCTAGGTTCAATCTTACTCTTCAACCTCTAGGTTCAATTTCTAGGTTCAATGTTACTCTTCAACCTCTAGGTTCAATTTCTAGGTTCAATCTTACTCTTCAACCTCTAGGTTCAATTTCTAGGTTCAATAAATTATTAATGCTAAGTAAATTTGGAAATTAATGTTATTTTTAAATTAAAAATTTATTTTTAAAAATCTTTTTTCCCACCCACCTCCCTAGACGGTGTTTCATATTTATAGTTTTTTTCTGAAAAAATTATTTTTAAAAAAATTTTTTATTAAAAAATTTAAACGATAAAATTTCAATTAAAAATATTTTCATAAAAATATTTTTCATAATGATTAATTCATTTTTCATTATGACTAACTTATTAATATTTAAAATATTTTTCATAATGATTAATTAATTTTTCATAATGATTAATTAATTTTTCATAATGATTAATTAATTTTTCATAATGATTAATTAATTTTTCATAATGATTAATTAATTTTTCATAATGATTAATTAATTTTTCATTATTTAAAAATTATTATTAAAGAAATTTAATTTTAAAAATTTAATTTTAAAAATTTAGATTTAAAATTATAATGTATAATGAATAATAATAATAATTGAACATAGAGATTGAAACGTAAGACTAAAAACTAAAATGTAACACGTTTTATACAATTAATGAATTTATTTGTTCACATAAAATACTTTAAATATATTTATAATAATCTTTGGTTTTAAGATTAATAACAGAAGTGAAGAGTAAGATGAACCTCTAGGTTCAATCTTACTCTTCAACCTCTAGGTTCAATCTTACTCTTCAACCTCTAGGTTCAATCTTACTCTTCAACCTCTAGGTTCAATCTTACTCTTCAACCTCTAGGTTCAATCTTACTCTTCAACCTCTAGGTTCAATCTTACTCTTCAACCTCTAGGTTCAATCTTACTCTTCAACCTCTAGGTTCAATCTTACTCTTCAACCTCTAGGTTCAATCTTACTCTTCAACCTCTAGGTTCAATCTTACTCTTCAACCTCTAGGTTCAATCTTACTCTTCAACCTCTAGGTTCAATCTTACTCTTCAACCTCTAGGTTCAATCTTACTCTTCAACCTCTAGGTTCAATCTTACTCTTCAACCTCTAGGTTCAATCTTACTCTTCAACCTCTAGGTTCAATCTTACTCTTCAACCTCTAGGTTCAATCTTACTCTTCAACCTCTAGGTTCAATCTTACTCTTCAACCTCTAGGTTCAATCTTACTCTTCAACCTCTAGGTTCAATCTTACTCTTCAACCTCTAGGTTCAATCTTACTCTTCAACCTCTAGGTTCAATCTTACTCTTCAACCTCTAGGTTCAATCTTACTCTTCAACCTCTAGGTTCAATCTTACTCTTCAACCTCTAGGTTCAATCTTACTCTTCAACCTCTAGGTTCAATCTTACTCTTCAACCTCTAGGTTCAATCTTACTCTTCAACCTCTAGGTTCAATCTTACTCTTCAACCTCTAGGTTCAATCTTACTCTTCAACCTCTAGGTTCAATCTTACTCTTCAACCTCTAGGTTCAATCTTACTCTTCAACCTCTAGGTTCAATCTTACTCTTCAACCTCTAGGTTCAATCTTACTCTTCAACCTCTAGGTTCAATCTTACTCTTCAACCTCTAGGTTCAATCTTACTCTTCAACCTCTAGGTTCAATCTTACTCTTCAACCTCTAGGTTCAATCTTACTCTTCAACCTCTAGGTTCAATCTTACTCTTCAACCTCTAGGTTCAATCTTACTCTTCAATCTCTAGGTTCAAACTTACTCTTCAATCTCTAGGTTCAATCTTACTCTTCAACCCATAGGTTCAATCTTACTCTTCAACCCATAGGTTTAATCTTACTCTTCAACCTCTAGGTTCAATTTATAAGTTCAATCTTACTCTTCAACCTCTAGGTTCAATTTATAAGTTCAATCTTACTTTTCAACCTCTAGGTTCAAACTTACTCTTCAACCTCTAGGTTCAAACTTACTCTTCAACCTCTAGGTTCAATCTTACTCTTCAACCTCTAGGTTCAATCTTACTCTTCAACCTCTAGGTTCAATCTTACTTTTCAACCTCTAGGTTCAAACTTACTCTTCAACCTCTAGGTTCAAACTTACTCTTCAACCTCTAGGTTCAATCTTACTCTTCAACCTCTAGGTTCAATCTTACTCTTCAACCTCTAGGTTCAATCTTACTCTTCAACCTCTAGGTTCAATCTTACTCTTCAACCTCTAGGTTCAATCTTATTCTTCAACCTCTAGGTTCAATCTTATTCTTCAACCTCTAGGTTCAATCTTACTCTTCAACCTCTAGGTTCAATCTTACTCTTCAACCTCTAAGTTCAATCTTACTCTTCAACCTCTAGGTTCAATCTTACTCTTCAACCTCTAGGTTCAATCTTACTCTTCAACCTCTAAGTTCAATCTTACTCTTCAACCTCTAGGTTCAATTTATAAGTTCAATCTTACTCTTCAACCTCTAGGTTCAATTTATAAGTTCAATCTTACTTTTCAACCTCTAGGTTCAAACTTACTCTTCAACCTCTAGGTTCAAACTTACTCTTCAACCTCTAGGTTCAATCTTACTCTTCAACCTCTAGGTTCAATCTTACTCTTCAACCTCTAGGTTCAATCTTACTCTTCAACCTCTAGGTTCAATCTTACTCTTTAACCTCTAGGTTCAATCTTACTCTTCAACCTCTAGGTTCAATCTTACTCTTCAACCTCTAGGTTCAATCTTACTCTTCAACCTCTAGGTTCAATCTTACTCTTCAACCTCTAGGTTCAATCTTACTCTTCAACCTCTAGGTTCAATCTTACTCTTCAACCTCTAAGTTCAATCTTACTCTTCAACCTCTAGGTTCAATTTATAAGTTCAATCTTACTCTTCAACCTCTAGGTTCAATTTATAAGTTCAATCTTACTCTTCAACCTCTAGGTTCAATTTATAAGTTCAATCTTACTTTTCAACCTCTAGGTTCAAACTTACTCTTCAACCTCTAGGTTCAAACTTACTCTTCAACCTCTAGGTTCAATCTTACTCTTCAACCTCTAGGTTCAATCTTACTCTTCAACCTCTAGGTTCAATCTTACTCTTCAACCTCTAGGTTCAATCTTACTCTTCAACCTCTAGGTTCAATCTTACTCTTCAACCTCTAGGTTCAATCTTACTCTTCAACCTCTAGGTTCAATCTTACTCTTCAACCTCTAGGTTCAATCTTACTCTTCAACCTCTAAGTTCAATCTTACTCTTCAACCTCTAGGTTCAATTTATAAGTTCAATCTTACTCTTCAACCTCTAGGTTCAATTTATAAGTTCAATCTTACTCTTCAACCTCTAGGTTCAATCTTACTCTTTAATCTCTAGGTTCAAACTTACTCTTCAATCTCTAGGTTCAATCTTACTCTTCAACCCATAGGTTCAATCTTACTCTTCAACCCATAGGTTTAATCTTACTCTTCAACCCATAGGTTCAATCTTACTCTTCAACCCATAGGTTTAATCTTACTCTTCAACCTCTAGGTTCAATCTTACTCTTCAACCTCTACGTTCAATTTATAAGTTCAAACTTACTCTTCAATCTCTAGGTTCAAACTTACTCTTCAATCTCTAGGTTCAAACTTAATCTTCAATCTCTAGGTTCAAACTTAATCTTCAATCTCTAGGTTCAAACTTAATCTTCAATCTCTAGGTTCAAACTTAATCTTCAATCTCTAGGTTCAAACTTAATCTTCAATCTCTAGGTTCAAACTTAATCTTCAATCTCTAGGTTCAAACTTAATCTTCAATCTCTAGGTTCAAACTTAATCTTCAATCTCTAGGTTCAAACTTAATCTTCAATCTCTAGGTTCAAACTTAATCTTCAATCTCTAGGTTCAAACTTAATCTTCAATCTCTAGGTTCAAACTTAATCTTCAATCTCTAGGTTCAAACTTAATCTTCAAATCTCTAGGTTCAAACTTAATCTTCAATCTCTAGGTTCAAACTTAATCTTCAATCTCTAGGTTCAAACTTAATCTTCAATCTCTAGGTTCAAACTTAATCTTCAATCTCTAGGTTCAAACTTAATCTTCAATCTCTAGGTTCAAACTTAATCTTCAATCTCTAGGTTCAAACTTAATCTTCAATCTCTAGGTTCAAACTAAATCTTCAATCTCTAGGTTCAAACTTAATCTTCAATCTCTAGGTTCAAACTTAATCTTGAATCTCTAGGTTCAAACTTAATCTTGAATCTCTAGGTTCAAACTTAATCTTGAATCTCTAGGTTCAAACTTAATCTTCAATCTCTAGGTTCAAACTTAATCTTCAATCTCTAGGTTCAAACTTAATCTTCAATCTCTAGGTTCAAACTTAATCTTCAATCTCTAGGTTCAAACTTAATCTTCAATCTCTAGGTTCAAACTTAATCTTCAATCTCTAGGTTCAAACTTAATCTTCAATCTCTAGGTTCAAACTTACTCTTCAACTTCTAGGTTCAATCTTACTCTTCAACTTCTAGGTTCAATCTTACTCTTCAACCTCTAGGTTCAATTTCTAGGTTCAATGTTACTCTTCAACCTCTAGGTTCAATTTCTAGGTTGTAAACTGTACAGTCTATCAAATAAATATCCGAACATAATGGTTGATTAGAGAATCAACTTATCTGAATCCTCAAAGTTGAAATTAAAATCTTAAACTTTTATTGAAGCCCTATAGAAAACGCATGAAACAGCGTAATAGCCATGCAGCGTAAGCATCATTTCCTTTCCACAGGGAAAGCGCGTTAGGGCGTCCTTATTTTCCTACCTCCATGTCTGAACTCAATTTATCACACATAAGCCGACGTTCTAAGTTGAGATCTCAGCCGACGTTCTAAGTTGAGATCTCAGCCGACGTTCTAAGTTGAGATCTCAGCCGACGTTGAGATCTCAGCCGACGTTGAGATCTCAGCCGACGTTGAGATCTCAGCCGACGTTGAGATCTCAGCATACGTTGAGATCTTAGCCGACGTTGAGATCTCAGCCGACGTTGAGATCTCAGCCGACGTTCTAAGTTGAGATCTCAGCCGACGTTGAGATCTCAGCCGACGTTCTAATTTGAGATCTCAGCCGACGTTCTAATTTGAGATCTCAGCCGACGTTGAGATCTCAGCCGACGTTGAGATCTCAGCCGACGTTGAGATCTCAGCCGACGTTGTAATTTGAGATCTCAGCCGACGTTGAGATCTCAGCCGACGTTCTAATTTGAGATCTCAGCCGACGTTCTAATTTGAGATCTCAGCCGACGTATCTCAGCCGACGTTGAGATCTCAGCCGACATTCTAAGTTGAGATCTCAGCCGACGTTGAGATCTCAGCCGACGTTGAGATCTCAGCCGACGTTGAGATCTCAGACGACGTTGAGATTTCAGACGACGTTGAGATTTCAGACGACGTTCTAAGCTTGAAGCACTCAATACCATTTTATGTTTCTTTATTACAGAATTAGGTTTTAAAGATTACTGAAATATCTGGTGATCATTGAATATTATTGTTTCTGAAGTGTTGTAAATAATTCCTCGATTGAACTTTAACGCCTGAAAAATATTTTCATGCATACATAAATTTATTGACTGCTCTGAGACCAGTCAGGTCTCGATTGAAATCGAGGACCAATAGATATATGAAATGTTCCTGTAGCCCTGAGGATTACAATATTATCCTCAAAATGGCACCTTAGGCCCAAGGATGACAATTTCAAAAATTATTATCTTAAATTAGAAGACTCAAGAGAAATTCTTGAGAAAAACGTGAAGTGCGATCAATTGAACTTTCTCGTGAAAATGGAAAATATTTTCCTGCTTTTTTGAACTTTCTCGTGAAAATGGACTTGATGACTTAGAAATAACGCCAGAAAAATATTTTAACATAAATTTATTGATGGCTCTTACATAAATTTATCTCTGTGTTGTGAGTTGAGGTAGCAGGCTCAGGCAGGCTCAGGCAGGCTCACATAGGCTCACGTAGGTTCAGGTAGGCTCACTTAAGTTCAGGTAGGCAGGCTCAGATAGGCAGGCTCAGATAGGCAGGCTCAGATAGGCAGGCTCAGATAGGCAGGCTCAGATAGGCAGGCTCAGATAGGCAGGCTCAGATAGGCAGGCTCAGATAGGCAGGCTCAGATAGGCAGGCTCAGATAGGCAGGCTCAGGTAGGCTCACGTAGGCTCAGGTAGGCTCACTTAAGTTCAGGTAGGCAGGCTCAGATAGGCAGGCTCAGATAGGCAGGCTCAGATAGGTAGGCTCACGTAGGCTCACGTAGGCTCACGTAGGCTCAGGTAGGCTCACGTAGGCAGGCTCACGTAGGCAGGCTCACGTAGGCAGGCTCACGTAGGCAGGCTCACGTAGGCTCAGGTAGGCAGGCTCAGGTAGGCTCACGTAGGCAGGCTCACGTAGGCAGGCTCACGTAGGCAGGCTCACGTAGGCTCAGGTAGGCAGGCTCAGGTAGGCTCACGTAGGCAGGCTCACGTAGGCAGGCTCACGTAGGCAGGCTCACGTAGGCTCAGACTGAAGCCTACCTGACTTGTAGGCAGGCTCAGGTAGGCTAGGAATTAGTCATCTTCCTCATCATCTTCCACCTCATCATCTTCCACATCATCTACTATATGTTTTAATTCTTCTATATTTGCCAAAAATATTTCTGTTTTTGCTGCCGTTATATAGACATCCATTTTCCGTATAAGTTTTCTCAAACGAATTTTTAACTTTTCGTCGTTTATCGCTTCTATTTTTTTCGAACATTTCTTTATGTTTGAAGATAAAATTTTAAAACTTTTCTTCACGGAATTATTTCTAACTTTCGCCATTTGAAATCACTAATTGAAGCTCACTCACTGAATAGTTTGGCTCTCTCTGTTTAAGCTCACTCACTGAATAGTTTGGCTCAGGTAGGCTCACGTAGCCACGTAGGCTCACGTAGGCTCAGGTAGGCTCAGGTAGGCTCACGTAGCCACGTAGGCTCACGTAGGCTCAGGTAGGCTCAGGTAGGCTCACGTAGGCTCACGTAGGCTCACGTAGGCTCAGGTAGGCTCACGTAGGCAGGCTCACGTAGGCTCAGGTAGGCAGGCTCACGTAGGCTCAGGTAGGCAGGCTCAGGTAGGCAGGCTCACGTAGGCAGGCTCAGGTAGGCTCACGTAGGCAGGCTCACGTAGGCAGGCTCACGTAGGTAGGCTCACGTAGGCAGGCTCACGTAGGCAGGCTCACGTAGGCAGGCTCAGGTAGGCTCAGACTGAAGCCTACCTGACTTGTAGGCAGGCTCAGGCAGGCTCAGGTAGGCTAGGAATTAGTCATCTTCCTCATCATCTTCCACCTCATCATCTTCCACATCATCTACTATATGTTTTAATACATCTTCTATATTTGCCAAAAATATTTCTGTTTTTGCTGCCGTTATATAGACATCCATTTTCCGTATAAGTTTTCTCAAACGAATTTTTAACTTTTCGTCGTTTATCGCTTCTATTTTTTTCGAACATTTCTTTATGTTTGAAGATAAAATTTTAAAACTTTTCTTCACGGAATTATTTCTAACTTTCGCCATTTGAAATCACTAATTGAAGCTCACTCACTGAATAGTTTGGCTCTCTCTGTTTAAGCTTTGGCTCTCTGTTTGCTTTTATATACAAAATTTTGTAGTGACGTCACCAAATGATTAGGATTGGTCGTCATCTGATAACTGAAAGATAGATTTTGATTGGTTATTAAATTAAGACGTCATCTGAAAACTGAAAAGATTGGTTCTTAAATTAAGACGTCATCTGAAAACTGAAAGATAGTTTATTGGATAATTTTATACAAATTTTTTATAGTAATTTCTGAGTGTGAGCTCTTCTTTAATAAAAAATGTTTAAAATAGAAATGAAATCATATCTTTCAGATTAAAATGAAAGTAGATAAAAAATTAAGATGAAAAATATATTATTGTGTCATCGATTATATCGATATAAATTCTGAAAACATTAGAAGTTCTTTGATCCTCGTTAGTCTCTTTTTTATTCTTTTAATATCATAACTCATTATCCAAATTAAGGAAATTTGAGATTAAAATCTTTAAATTCATCACATAATAAAAGTTTTAGATCCTTCGAATATTTTTTCCTATTTCCCTAATAAAAATTAATACAGATATCAGAATGGATAAAATTTTATTTACAAAAGATTTACATGCCAAATCCATCTATTTCCATCTTCTTTTACAGAATTATTTTGATTTAACAAACTCATCGTTTCGTTCTACAAAAAATGTATAGATGGTCTCCAAAAATTCATATTTGTCATTCTAGAGATTTGTACATAGGTGACATAGGTGAATTGAGGAGAAATGGTGTTGGTGGTACAGTCTATCAAATAAATATCTGAACATAATGATTGATTAGAGAATCAACTTATCTGAATCCTCAAAGTTGAAATTAAAATCTTAAACTTTTATTGAAACCCTATAGAAAACGCATGAAACAGCGTAATAGCCATGCATCGTAAGCATTATTTCCTTTCCACAGGGAAAGCGTGTTATGTCACACAGTCTATCAAATAAATATCCGAACATAATGGTTGATTAGAGAATCAACTTATCTGAATCCTCAAAGTTGAAATTAAAATCTTAAACTTTTATTGAAACCCTATAGAAAACGCATGAAACAGCGTAATAGCCATGCATCGTAAGCATTATTTCCTTTCTACAGGGAAAGCGCGTTAGGGCTTCCTTATTTTCCTACCTTCATGTCTAAACTCAATTTATCACACATAAGCCGACGTTCTAAGCTCTCAGCCGACGTTCTAAGATCTCAGCCGACGTTCTAAGATCTCAGCCGACGTTCTAAGATCTCAGCCGACGTTCTAAGATCTCAGCCGACGTTCTAAGATCTCAGCCGACGTTCTAAGATCTCAGCCGACGTTCTAAGATCTCAGCCGACGTTCTAAGATCTCAGCCGACGTTTTAAGATCTCAGCCGACGTTCTAAGATCTCAGCCGACGTTCTAAGATCTCAGCCGACGTTCTAAGATCTCAGCCGACGTTCTAAGATCTCAGCCGACGTTCTAAGATCTCAGCCGACGTTCTAAGATCTCAGCCGACGTTCTAAGATCTCAGCCGACGTTCTAAGATCTCAGCCGACGTTCTAAGATCTCAGCCGACGTTCTAAGATCTCAGCCGACGTTCTAAGATCTCAGCCGACGTTCTAAGATCTCAGCCGACGTTCTAAGATCTCAGCCGACGTTCTAAGATCTCAGCCGACGTTCTAAGATCTCAGCCGACGTTCTAAGATCTCAGCCGACGTTCTAAGATCTCAGCCGACGTTCTAAGATCTCAGCACACGGAGGCCTATCAGTTTATATGCCATAGTTTATATCATAGTTTATATCAGAAATGTTTAAAAAGCTATCCGAAGCTTATGAAACAAGGTATCTCGGAGACTACACATTTCAGGGTTGGGTTGCCTATGATCGGACATTTTTCGCCCACAATGGACTGAATGGGCAGGGCATAAATACCCCGAGAGGGTTGGAGAAAGGGGTCCCACTGGTCAGCTGTTGTAAGAGACAAATGACAGCCTCTCGTCAAGACCTTCCAGTGTGTTCCTTAACGTGCACAGGTATGGCTTTCTCACACACGGAGGGGCGGTCTCAGTCGGTAGCGCGCCAGGCTCGTAATCTGTAGTTCCCAGGTTCGAGTCCCAGCTGGGTCAGCTTTGAGATTTATCTCCGCAAATTCTCCGCCCAAGGTCAGTAGGGGACACCGATGGGCTTGGCCGCCGTCCGTCGGATGGAAGCCGTGGCCCCGTCTGCGGGAGAGCCATACCCTGTGCACGTTAAAGAACACGCTGGATGGCCTTGACCAGAGGCTACCATCTGTCTCCCAACAGCTATTCAAGTAGGTCCCCACACCCAACCTTCTCTGAGCCTTCGGGGTCCATGTGACCTGGCCGTTTAGCCCATGGTGTGCAAAAAAGTGCCGCTCAGAGGTAAAACAACCAACCAAACTCACACACGGAGCCACGGCTTAATACCCTATCTGATGGACATCCTAGCACATCGGTGTCCCTTATTGAGTGAGAGCATGGCGGGAGAGTTTTGTGGAGATAAATCTCAATTCTGGCCCAGGTGTGACTCGAATCTGAAAATTGTACAGAACCTTTGACATACCTATTGTTGGACGCTGCTCCTTCATCTTCTTAACCAATTTGAGATGTTGATCCAGTTAACTGTTTGGGGTCACTAGGTCGGATCCTGGCGAGCTACTGACTGAGCTACAGATCGGGCCCTTGAAAAGCGGTGAAGGTAGTAGAATAAACGAATAATGACTTACTGCACCTAAAATAATTAATTAACATCTTATAATTATTATTTTCGAAATATTTGTTTAGCATGCTTTCTTTCTCTAATATCAAAAATTCTCTCATGTATTTTTCGGGCAAATTATTTCCGCCATCTTTGTAAACTTGAAATGCGTTTTCAAAAGGCATTAAAGCGCCTACGGAGAGATCCAGGTCTTGGATGGATTTGGTGAACACGCCGAACGTCTGATCCAACTTCTTCATGAAATCATCGATATGGGATTAGCACACATTAAAGTTTTATTCCAAACTGTTATCCAGAATAAAATTTTGAAGTGGATGTCATTGGATAGCATTATGAGAGAAATAAATATTAGAAATAGAGGTAAATTCTCTATAAGAAATAAATCTTTTTAGGAATTTTTATTTAGTTAACAAATTGAATTTGAAGTTAGTTACCGAACATCGAAGAGAACTGGACCAGAACTATCACTTATGATACTACTAACTGGCTACGGCCCCCTGTGGTCCTCAATATGTTTCAAAAGGGCCGCATTTAAAATTTAGCTTTTGAATTTTCATACTGTAAGCAAAGGGCTGGGTTCGAGCCCCGGGTAAGGTATGGAGGTGTGTGTTGTTTTTCTGCTGAGGTCTTGCCAACCTCACAGACCTTCTACTATGGCATATAAACTGACAGGCTCCTGTCAGACCTATTATGGTTTGAAATGCATTCATGTCTTGAATGAATTTTCATATGAATGAATTTTCATGTTGTGTAATAGCAGTAATTCCAAGCGAAAGAACAAACGAGAAGACACGTTTATAATAACCAAACATAGAATGAAATTTCTCATTTTTCCATTTAGAATGATAGTGAAAAATAAGTCTTCCATTATAGTGAAACATTCGTGTTTGGCGGAAATTATGCAACTCACATATTAACAATAAAGAATAAATTCTCAATATAGAATAAGTCAAATATAAATACATCATAAATATCAAAAAGACTTGTAAATATACAATAGAACCGTTGAAGGGGAAAAACACACTTATTAGTTGTGCGATGTTACGTCTGAAAGGCGCTTTTGTGCATACATTGCGGCAGATCACAAGAACCCCAAGGGTTCAGGGAACGTTAGGGTAGGGAATCCACTGGAAAAATGTTAGAAGACAGATGGAACTCTCTCGTCCAAACCAACCATCGTGTTCTTTAACACTGTGTTAAAGAACACGATGGTTGGTTTGGACGAGAGAGTTCCATCTGTCTTCTAACATTTTTCCAGTGGATTCCCTACCCTAACGTTCCCTGAACCCTTGGGGTTCTTGTGATCTGCCGCAATGTATGCACAAAAGCGCCTTTCAGACGTAACATCGCACAACTAATAAGTGTGTTTTTCCCCTTCAACGGTTCTATTGTATATTTACAAGTCTTTTTGATATTTATGATGTATTTATATTTGACTTATTCTATATTGAGAATTTATTCTTTATTGTTAATATGTGAGTTGCATAATTTCCGCCAAACACGAATGTTTCACTATAATGGAAGACTTATTTTTCACTATCATTCTAAATGGAAAAATGAGAAATTTCATTCTATGTTTGGTTATTATAAACGTGTCTTCTCGTTTGTTCTTTCGCTTGGAATTACTGCTATTACACAACATGAAAATTCATTCATATGAAAATTCATTCAAGACATGAATGCATTTCAAACCATAATAGGTCTGACAGGAGCCTGTCAGTTTATATGCCATAGTAGAAGGTCTGTGAGGTTGGCAAGACCTCAGCAGAAAAACAACACACACCTCCATACCTTACCCGGGGCTCGAACCCAGCCCTTTGCTTACAGTATGAAAATTCAAAAGCTAAATTTTAAATGCGGCCCTTTTGAAACATATTGAGGACCACAGGGGGCCGTAGCCAGTTAGTAGTATCATAAGTGATAGTTCTGGTCCAGTTCTCTTCGATGTTCGGTAACTAACTTCAAATTCAATTTGTTAACTAAATAAAAATTCCTAAAAAGATTTATTTCTTATAGAGAATTTACCTCTATTTCTAATATTTATTTCTCTCATAATGCTATCCAATGACATCCACTTCAAAATTTTATTCTGGATAACAGTTTGGAATAAAACTTTAATGTGTGCTAATCCCATATCGATGATTTCATGAAGAAGTTGGATCAGACGTTCGGCGTGTTCACCAAATCCATCCAAGACCTGGATCTCTCCGTAGGCGCTTTAATGCCTTTTGAAAACGCATTTCAAGTTTACAAAGATGGCGGAAATAATTTGCCCGAAAAATACATGAGAGAATTTTTGATATTAGAGAAAGAAAGCATGCTAAACAAATATTTCGAAAATAATAATTATAAGATGTTAATTAATTATTTTAGGTGCAGTAAGTCATTATTCGTTTATTCTACTACCTTCACCGCTTTTCAAGGGCCCGATCTGTAGCTCAGTCAGTAGCTCGCCAGGATCCGACCTAGTGACCCCAAACAGTTAACTGGATCAACATCTCAAATTGGTTAAGAAGATGAAGGAGCAGCGTCCAACAATAGGTATGTCAAAGGTTCTGTACAATTTTCAGATTCGAGTCACACCTGGGCCAGAATTGAGATTTATCTCCACAAAACTCTCCCGCCATGCTCTCACTCAATAAGGGACACCGATGTGCTAGGATGTCCATCAGATAGGGTATTAAGCCGTGGCTCCGTGTGTGAGTTTGGTTGGTTGTTTTACCTCTGAGCGGCACTTTTTTGCACACCATGGGCTAAACGGCCAGGTCACATGGACCCCGAAGGCTCAGAGAAGGTTGGGTGTGGGGACCTACTTGAATAGCTGTTGGGAGACAGATGGTAGCCTCTGGTCAAGGCCATCCAGCGTGTTCTTTAACGTGCACAGGGTATGGCTCTCCCGCAGACGGGGCCACGGCTTCCATCCGACGGACGGCGGCCAAGCCCATCGGTGTCCCCTACTGACCTTGGGCGGAGAATTTGCGGAGATAAATCTCAAAGCTGACCCAGCTGGGACTCGAACCTGGGAACTACAGATTACGAGCCTGGCGCGCTACCGACTGAGACCGCCCCTCCGTGTGTGAGAAAGCCATACCTGTGCACGTTAAGGAACACACTGGAAGGTCTTGACGAGAGGCTGTCATTTGTCTCTTACAACAGCTGACCAGTGGGACCCCTTTCTCCAACCCTCTCGGGGTATTTATGCCCTGCCCATTCAGTCCATTGTGGGCGAAAAATGTCCGATCATAGGCAACCCAACCCTGAAATGTGTAGTCTCCGAGATACCTTGTTTCATAAGCTTCGGATAGCTTTTTAAACATTTCTGATATAAACTATGATATAAACTATGGCATATAAACTGATAGGCCTCCGTGTGCTGAGATCTTAGAACGTCGGCTGAGATCTTAGAACGTCGGCTGAGATCTTAGAACGTCGGCTGAGATCTTAGAACGTCGGCTGAGATCTTAGAACGTCGGCTGAGATCTTAGAACGTCGGCTGAGATCTTAGAACGTCGGCTGAGATCTTAGAACGTCGGCTGAGATCTTAGAACGTCGGCTGAGATCTTAGAACGTCGGCTGAGATCTTAGAACGTCGGCTGAGATCTTAGAACGTCGGCTGAGATCTTAGAACGTCGGCTGAGATCTTAGAACGTCGGCTGAGATCTTAGAACGTCGGCTGAGATCTTAGAACGTCGGCTGAGATCTTAGAACGTCGGCTGAGATCTTAAAACGTCGGCTGAGATCTTAGAACGTCGGCTGAGATCTTAGAACGTCGGCTGAGATCTTAGAACGTCGGCTGAGATCTTAGAACGTCGGCTGAGATCTTAGAACGTCGGCTGAGATCTTAGAACGTCGGCTGAGATCTTAGAACGTCGGCTGAGATCTTAGAACGTCGGCTGAGAGCTTAGAACGTCGGCTTATGTGTGATAAATTGAGTTTAGACATGAAGGTAGGAAAATAAGGAAGCCCTAACGCGCTTTCCCTGTAGAAAGGAAATAATGCTTACGATGCATGGCTATTACGCTGTTTCATGCGTTTTCTATAGGGTTTCAATAAAAGTTTAAGATTTTAATTTCAACTTTGAGGATTCAGATAAGTTGATTCTCTAATCAACCATTATGTTCGGATATTTATTTGATAGACTGTACATGTTTGCTCTTTTTTGTTGTTGAAGTAAACATATGCTATATATATTGTTCATTCTTTCTTTTAGTATTATGCAGTATGGAGCAACCACGTATAAGTGGTATGTCTTCTGCCATTTCAAGGAAGCTCCATCAGGCTGAACAGTGTGATCGTCTGATCCTGTAAAAGCAAATGTTGCTGTTTATGTAGCAGGATATGTTGCAAAATGAACATGTGCAATGTTTAATTTCAATGCATGTCATCAATTACTATTTGGTGACAAAACTTTAACTGAGAAAGAGTTTGATGATGTGAAAGTAGGGTTAACATATCCTTCAGAAACATTAGCAAGGGCAAATTGCATCATGGGTGAGAAATTTCTTTCACAGTTTCCAACTAATGTTCACGTGAAGACTAAATTAATAACTCAAGGAAACAGAACATGAAAATTTTCTTGTGGTTTGTGTGAACTTGAGGTATGGGCAAGGAGTGTCTAAGTATGGGATTACATAGTGTAAGCTTATGGGCAAGGAGTGTCTAAGTATGGGATTACATAGTGTCAGCTTATGGGCAAGGAGTGTCTAAGTATGGGATTACATAGTGTCAGCTTATGGGCAAGGAGTGTCTAAGTATGGGATTACATAGGCTTCATTCCAATGCACTAACTTGCCATGTTTAGAGGGCGCTCCAGTCGCTCAGTTTGCATTAGGCTTATGGAAGTTAGCTCTCTTCTCCCTTAGACACTCCTGGTACTAGCATCCCTTCACGTTTGGGTCATGAATTCAGGGACACCCTGTATAAATGCCACGTGATTCAAGCAAAGTTAGGTGTGGGATCTGTAAATGTAATATCAGAGCAAAGCGTTCTTACTTTCAATAACAATGATGTAAGAAACATGAGTGAAGCAAACTCAATTTGATTATGGATTCATTTATTAAAAAGCGATCGTGCCACCAAAAGCTACGAGGTCGAACTGCACTAAGCTTGTATATAGCAGTGCCGAGTCCCGAGTAACGCATGGATGTTTGTGTTGTTTTTCTGCTGAGCTCCTGCTATCCTCACAGATCTTCCACCATGAAATTTTAACTGAGAGGCTCTTGTGAGATCTCTGTGCCAAGCAGCTGCTTGAGGGGATATTTATTTATAACTCTCGTTGCGTTTGGTTAGCAAGTTAAGAAGTTATAGTGGAACAGCTGTTTTCACAATAAATACAGTCTTAACATAAGGGAAATGGAGAAATAATTCGACAACAGCTACCACAAGATTTATAAAAAAGACGTAATACAATATTGTATCGCTCATTCAACGTAGAAGACAACATTGTAAAATGGAGAGTGGTATATCACGGATGTATCTCGGCGATATCCCCAAAGTTTGAAAAATAGATTTTACTCCTAAATTCATACTTAATGCACATTTGCATCATCTCTATTTCTTCTTATAACACATTAAATTTCCTTTTCCTAATTTAGCTGTTAAAAGGCCCAATAATCAGGATTTCAACACATAAAGGTAATAGGTCATATGGTTATTTTATTGTCCTCTCTAAAGGAGTTTCTTTGAAGTAGAGTTTGTGGCAACACGGAAACTAAGGAAAGAAGGCCAAAAATTGCCTTTTAAGTTTTCATATATTTTGTATAGAATTTTAAATGCTCTTTCTTGTGAACAAGAATGCATGGTAATTGCAGAGCTTTCTCTTCTACATTAGTTTGAATCAGAGAGAAAAATTTTACTTTTTTCATTTATTCAGTTCACAACCTTAGGTAAAAGAAAATAACACTATGAAAATTAGAGCTGAGAAGTAGACATGCTTCTCTTTCTTAGATGTTCACCTAGTTATGACATGTTCCATATTTTATTTCGTTTCACGTTTTAGGTTATATATACGGAATATCTGATTTCGTCACCAGATCATTTCTCTCATCATCATCATCATCCTCAAGCAGCCATGGGCTACGGAGGTCCAACCAGACCGCGCAGTTTAATTTTCCAAGCATATCTGTCCTCAGCTACATCTGCTGCATCCGGCCACATACCAATTCTAACAAGGTCCTGTTTGACATTGTCTGCCCACCGCATCCTAGGTCTCCCCCTCCTTCTGAGGCCTCTAGGCACACTGTTCATAACCCTATTCGCCAATCTATAATTATCCATACGGGCAACATGGCCAAACCAGCGGAGTCTTTCTCTGCACAATATGCTGCATAAAGGAGGTTGCAGACTCCTTTGCCTAACCTCATCATTAGTTACAAAGTTAAACCACCTAATACCCAAGATACTGCGTAAGCATCTAGAATCAAAAGCATCTAGTTTCCTGTTATTTTGTTTACACAGCGTCCAAGTTTCACTACCATAACTAACCCTAGAAAGAACCAAACTATTATACAGTCTAATTTTAGTCTTTAGGTGTATACGCCTATTTCTCCACAATCTCCATAGATTCTTAAAAGTCCCGACAGCAATACCTATTCGTCTGTTAATCTCATGCCGCACATCACCGGAATCTGTTACATAGCTCCCAAGGTAATTAAACTGTGACACCTGCTCAAGACTGCAACCATTCAGATGAACTGAATCACAACCTGCCTGACCAATTTTCATCACTTTAGTTTTCTCTCTGTTCATAACCAAACCTACTCTACTACCAGTCTCATCAACAGCTCGAATGAAAGAGTTCATCTCATCAACATCGTTTGCCAAAAGGGCTAAATCATCAGCATAATCTAAATCAGAAATTTTCGTATCTCCAGCCCATTTAAGGCCAAAAGGTTTCCCTTGAAGTGAATTTCGCATAACATAATCAACAACCAAACTAAAGAGAAAAGGAGACAAAATGCACCCTTGTCGAACACCAGAAGTAATGCTAAACCAATTGCTACAAGACCTACCAACTCTCACACATGACTCAGTTTTATTTTAGAGAGCTTTCATTATGTTAACTAACTTGTCTGGTATACCATATGATCTCACAATCAACCACAAATTATGACGATCAACAGAGTCGAAAGCCTTTTTGAAATCAACAAAGCTAGCTACCAAAGGTTTCTGAAACTCTAAACATTTCTCAAGAATCTGTCTAAGTGAAAATATCTGATCTACACATTCCCTACCACTTCTGAATCAACATTGCTCATCACGCAATTGCCTGTCAACCAGATTCTTAATTCTATTAAGCACAATCATGGAAAGAACTTTACCTGGAACAGAGAGTAGGCTGATACCCCTATAGTTATCACAAGAACTGCGATCATCTTTTTTGAAAATAGGGATAATAATAACTCTGGTAAAATCTTTAGGAACCATGCCTTTATCATAAAAGTTATTCAAAATTTCAGTCATCCAAATGGTAACTGAAACATTCCCAGCTCTAAGCATTTCCGTAGTAATTTCATCCACCCCTGGGGATTTATGAAGTTTAAGTTTAGAAATAGCCAAACTAACTTCAGATTGTGTTATAGGGCCAACATTAAAGCTGCCAATGCATCTATCATCATTGCAAACAATGGGAGTAGAATTAACCACATTGTTTAGAACATCACTCAAATGCTCAGCCCACCTAGCCATGACAGAATCCTCACCTTCTATAACCTTACCTTGTTTATCCTTCAATCCCTGTATTCCTGTTCGTTTTCTACCACACAAAACATTAACTATCTGGTACAGCTCTCTGCTGTTGTGCTGTCTAACTGTTTCCTCAGCTTTGTCAGCCAGGCCATCAAGCCGAAGATTCTTATCAGTAGCTAACTGATCCTTTACACGTTTATTAAGTTCTTTGCAATGCTTTCTATTAGGACTAGTAGGGTACTGATTAAGGACATTCCTGCAGTTCCGTCTTTCTGAAATAAGCTCAAGTGCCTTATCACTTAAATAATTCTGTCTCCTCTGCTCCTTTTTCCCTAAAAAGCCTGTTTAAAATGGCCCCATTCTTCCTCAACTTCAGTATTAAGGAAACCATGACTGTCATAATGACTAATTAACCTATCATGGTAAGCTTTAGCTATAACTGGGTCTTTCAGAGCTTCAGTATTAAAGGTAAATTTTTTAACCCTAGCACAACACTTTTTAAGTTTAAGTTGCAAGACACTTTTAACAAGGTAATGGTAAGATCCAATTTCAGCTCCCCTATATGCCCTGGTATTTCTAACAGAACTAGCCCATTTGCTGTTAATTAATATATAATCAATCATATTCTTATGCAGCCCATCAGGTGAAACCCATGTGTATTTATGTATGTCGCGGTGTTTGTAATATGTGTTAGTTATTCTGAAACCATTGAGTTTACTTACCTGTAGGAGACGTTGCCCATTGCCATTGCAGCTACCAATACCAAAATGGCCTGTTACTCCTCCCCAAAGGTCAGAGTCGGTACCAACTTTGGCATTGAAGTCACCAAGAACTAGGGTAATATCTCCTTTCTTGACGGAATTCCAAATATCCTGAAGTTGTCCGTAAAACCTATCCTTCTCATCCTCATCAGAATCCTCAGTGGGGGCATAACAGCAGATAACATTCAAGTCTTTAATGCTTGTCTGAAATTTTGCTGTAAGAAACCTTTCATTAATGCGCTCATGTCCTAGAAGAGCATCACTAGCATGTCTGCTGAGCAGCAGACCCACGCCTTGTGATGCTTTCCATCCTCCCTCCCTGTAAAGAGAAATTTAAAGTTATTTTTAAGTATCTCACCTTTACCTGTCCATCTGGTCTCTTGCAAGCCTAGAATATCTAGGTTATAGCGCTGGAATTCCTGCATGAGGACATCAAGAGAATAATCTCTATGTAATGTCCTCACATTCCCCGTTCCTGCAGAGAGAAAATGATTAGTAGGATTTTTAAAGAAATTTGGTTTATTGACATTGGTAGGGCCAACAATATCAAACAGCCCCCTGATCGCAGGCATCGGGCAAGACCTGTTACTCCTCCGCTAAAGGCTGAAGTCACCGATGCTGATAGGAACTACAGGCACCACCTTTTCAAGCGGACGTTTTCAAGAGCCGTATGGCCTGCCTGAGACACATTACTCCAGTTTAGGCTTGACGAAGCCCAACGAGCTAAATAAGGTTCAGGTACCTGCGATGGCCTCTGATTAGGATTATCCATCAGCTGATATAAGGTATCCCATGCCTCTGTTCACTTAGAGCTGGCAACCCAGAAGCAAACAGAAAATACAGCGGCAGATTCTCTCTCAACAGAGGCCCACCAGTGCAGCAAGTCCAGGATCCATAATCAAGCTCAAATCCATAAACAAGTCCAGTCTAATAGGTATAAATGGTCAGCACCAGGACCCTGTGAAGTTGACCACTCCTCAGCAGGGTTGAAGAAAAAAAAAAAGAAAAAAGTGGCCATAGATGACCAGATCAGTAGGCCATACTGAACTGGCAGCCCTCCCCTTCCGTTCCCTTCCAAAAGAGAATATCTCTTTTGAAAGGTACTAACGGCCTGCACCACGAGAAGGCAGGGTCGGACATTAGATGCTAGACCTGGCCGGTTCTGTGCATCATCACTAGGGATTGGTACACAGCTCTCCTTCCAGTTTACGCCAAGCTACCATTTACAGGCTTCATTTCTCTACGTGAGACATTTAACTCTAAAAATGTATTCACCATTAGGAAATTAAAATACCGGTCATAATAAATACAGTTACATGCCTTTTTGGTGCTACTCTATTTCTCGCGTCCTATAAAAGTATCAGCAACATAATTTAAGAATGATCTGATCCTTAGAGTGAAAACAAATTTATTTTTTTTCAAGCTGTAAACATGAATCCTTCAGGGAAGGTAAACCAAATTTCGAACAATCTGTGGTATTATTTACATGGAAACAAATGCCAGACAAATTTGTAACACAGAAAAGCGATACGGTAAATAACAAAATAAATCTCTAGTGACTTTCTATCGTTTAATGAATGATCGGTTATTATTTTCTGCTTAAATATTTTCATCAGATCTGTTATCATTTTTGGTAAATTCCACACTGGCAAGTTAAACGCATGAAATGTGATGGATGATCATTTAATTCCGAAGCTCTAGTTTTAGCTCCTTTGTTCAAGAACGTTATTACGGATTCATACGGATAAAAGATGAACTGATTTTAAATCCATCTTCGTATGGTTATTTACCTAGGGCCAGAAGCACTTCAAAATAGAGATTATTATTCAATAGACTATTAGTGTTGTTTTTCTACCATACATTTGTCTGATGGTCGTCTATCTTGACGATGAAGAACGAAAGGAACACATCCGTTTTATTCCATATGTCATAGTCTCTTTCACATATCTGTGATTCTCATGGAATAATCAGATGTGTAGATGGCTGAATTCAGTTTTTTTGTGTTTTATTAACTTTGTGATAATTCCAATTCATTTTGAATTTTTTGAATACATATTCGTGTATATTACCTTTAAGAAAATTATACATATATGATATCATTATACAGAGTGTCTCAAAAATATAGGTACAAACTTTTAGGGGAGGTAGATAACATCTAAAGGAATGAGAATTGCATAGGAACCCATAACCGGAAACGTTACCGTAAGTCAATAGGCGGCGCTGTTCATCAGTGCGCTAGAGGGAAAATTTCGGATTTCCTCATTTGAGCGGTAGTCGGCTTACGAAGAGCATGCAAAGGTATTCGAACAGGGAGGGGAGCTGGCAGACATGCACTTAGTGTATGGAATAGCTGAGCGCAACAGAGGAGCCGCTCAACGAATGTATCAAGAACGCTTTCCACACAGACATGTACCAGGCCACCGTTTGTTTGCGCGTGCGCATCAAAATTTGTGCGATTATAGGTCAAACTTCGAGCATCTGCTGTAACATTATGAAATGTATCATCTAGTACGCCATTTGTAATAATTATGTCCAATAAATGTTTTCCCATTAATCACTGTCTTGTGTCCTTTCAGATCTTGTACCTCTGGTACCACTTTCCCATGACGTTTCTGGTAATGGGTTCCTTTGCTATTCTCATTCCTTTAGATGTTATCTACCTCCCCTAAACATTTGTACCTATATTTTTGAGACACCATGTATATGTATTAAAAAGATTTGTGAAATCCAATTCATTTTGGTTAGAAAGTTTTGTTAATGAAACGATAATCTTTTCACTTTAAAGAACCCATTGTACCCTGTTGCGGAAATCCACAATCAACCCTCATTTACTTAATAATGTGCTGATATTACCTCAAATTTTCACTGTGGCTTACAGAACACAAAGTGTACAGTCGCTCAAAAAAGTATCCGAACACTCTGATTGATTACAGAATTCAGAAAAAATATATGGCAACCTTTTTAGAAATTAGTGATCTGGCAATCTTCGTGTACAGTCACTCAAAAGATTATCCGAACACTGTGGTTGATTTCAGAATGCAGAAAAAAATATCTGGCAAAGTTTTTTTTAGAAATTAGTGATATGGCAACCTTCGTGTACAATCATTCGAAAAAGTATCCAAACACTATGGTTGATTACAGAATTCAGATAAAATATCTGGTAACGATTATTTTAGAAATTAGTGATCTGGCAACTTTTTTGAGCGACTGTATGTTATTCTCCAAGGAGTTGATCAAAATTTCTTGCACTGTTTCAGTCAAAATCTGATCATCCTCTTTCTGCCTAACAGATGTAATTATCGTGGTCAACTTAGTGTCTTTTCAAGCTAGATCTAGATTTCTAAAAACCTTTTTAGCTTGAAACATTTTATTGCTCAAAATTTATCGTTTTTATCAAATCAACTGGCTTTTTTCCGTTTTATTTTTAAAGTCTTAGCCACTTTAAAAGATAAAATTCTGGCACTTTCGTGTAGTTGCAGGTCACTAATTTCTAAAAAAACTTTGCCAGATATTTTTTCTGAATTTTGAAATCAACCATATTGTTCAGATACTTTTTTGAGCGACTGTACATCTGTTAGCTAGAGAGAGGATGACCGGATTTGGGCTAAAGCAGTGCTACGAAATTATGAAGAACTCCTTGGAGATTAACGTACATGGAGATAGGTGTTTAATTATGTACATCTCCTTGGGGAATAACGTATATGGAGATTGAGGGTTTAATTATGTACATCTCCCTGGAGAATAACGTATATGGAGATTGAGGTGTTTAATTATGAACATCTCCTTGGAGAATAACGTATATGGAGAATGAGGTGTTTAATTATGAACATCTCCTTGGAGAATAACGTATATGGAGATTGAGGTGTTTAATTAGGAACATCTCCTTGGAGAATAACGTATATGGAGATTGAGGTGTTTAATTATGAACATCTCCTTGGAGCATAACGTATATGGAGATTGAGGTGTTTAATTATGAACATCTCCTTGGAGAATAACGTATATGGAGATTGAGGTGTTTAATTATGAACATCTCCTTGGAGAATAACGTATATGGAGATTGAGGTGTTTAATTATGAACATCTCCTTGGAGAATAACGTATATGGAGATTGAGGTGTTTAATTATGAACATCTCCTTGGAGAATAACGTATATGGAGATTGAGGTGTTTAATTATGAACATCTCCTTGGAGAATAACGTATATGGAGATTGAGGTGTTTAACTATGAACATCTCCTTGGAGAATAACGTATATGGAGATTGAGGAGTTTAATTTTGAATATCTCCTTGGAGAATAACGTATATGGAGATTGAGGTGTTTAATTGTGAACATCTCCTTGCAGAATAACGTATATGGAGATTGAGGTGTTTAATTATGAACATCTCCTTGGAGAATAACGTATATGAAGATTGAGGTGTTTAATTATGAACATCTCCTTGGAGAATAACGTATATGGAGATTGAGGTGTTTAATTATGAACATCTCCTTGGGGAATAACGTATATGGAGATTGAGGTGTTTAATTATGAACATCTCCTTGGGGAATAACGTATATGGAGATTGAGGTGTTTAATTATGAACCTCTCCTTGGAGAATAACGTATATGGAGATTGAGGTGTTTAATTATGAACATCTCCTTGGAGAATAACGTATATGGAGATTGAGGTGTTTAATTATGAACATCTCCTTGGAGAATAACGTATATGGAGATTGAGGTGTTTAATTATGAACATCTCCTTGGAAAATAACGTATATGGAGATTGAGGTGTTTAATTATAAACATCTCCTTGCAGAATAACGTATATGGAGATTGAGGTGTTTAATTATGAACATCTCCTTGGAGAATAGCGTATATGGAGATTGAGGTGTTTAATTATGAACATCTCCTTGGAGAATAACGTATATGGAGATTGAGGTGTTTAATTATGAACATCTCCTTGGGGAATAACGTATATGGAGATTGAGGTGTTTAATTATGAACATCTCCTTGGGGAATAACGTATATGGAGATTGAGGTGTTTAATTATGAACATCTCCTTGGGGAATAACCTATATGGAGATTGAGGTGTTTAATTATGAACATCTCCTTGGGGAATAACGTATATGGAGATTGAGGTGTTTAATTATGAACCTCTCCTTGGAGAATAACGTATATGGAGATTGAGGTGTTTAATTATGAACATCTCCTTGGAGAATAACGTATATGGAGATTGAGGTGTTTAATTATGAACATCACCTTGGAGAATAACGTATATGGAGATTGAGGTGTTTAATTATGAACATCTCCTTGGAAAATAACGTATATGGAGATTGAGGTGTTTAATTATGAACATCTCCTTGGCGAATAACGTATATGGAGATTGAGGTGTTTAATTATGAACATCTCCTTGGTGAATAACGTATATGGAGATTGAGGTGTTTAATTATGAACATCTCCTTGGAGAATAACGTATATGGAGATTGAGGTGTTTAATTATGAACATCTCCTTGGAGAATAACCTATATGGAGATTGAGGTGTTTAATTATGAACATCTCCTTGGAGAATAACGTATATGGAGATTGAGGTGTTTAATTATGAACATCTCCTTGGAAAATAACGTATATGGAGATTGAGGTGTTTAATTATGAACATCTCCTTGGAGAATAACCTATATGGAGATTGAGGTGTTTAATTATGAACATCTCCTTGGAGAATAACGTATATGGAGATTGAGGTGTTTAATTATGAACATCTCCTTGGGGAATAACGTATATGGAGATTGATGTGTTTAATTATGAACATCTCCTTGGGGAATAACGTATATGGCGATTGAGGTGTTTAATTATGAACATCTCCTTGGAGAATAACGTATATGGAGATTGAGGTGTTTAATTATGAACATCTCCTTGGAGAATAACGTATATGGAGATTGAGGTGTTTAATTATGAACATCTCCTTGGAGAATAACGTATATGGAGATTGAGGTGTTTAATTATGAACATCTCCTTGGGGAATAACGTACATGGAGATTGAGGTGTTTAATTATGAACATCTCCTTGGGGAATAACGTACATGGAGATTGAGGTGTTTAATTATGATCATCTTGGGGAATAACCTATATGGAGATTGAGGTGTTTAATGATGAACATCTCCTTGGAGAATAACGTATATGGAGATTGAGGTGTTTAATTATGAACATCTCCTTGGGGAATAACGTATATGGAGATTGAGGTGTTTAATTATGAACATCTCCTTGGAGAATAGCCTACAGGAAAAGAGCATTCAAATTATTAAATCTTTCAAAAAACATTTCATTCCGTCAGGAGCGGTGTTATCTATTTTGCAGCCCAGAGCGAGCAGGGACTCTGCGACCCCTTTATCTAGGTCAAATTTTACATAATAATGATTAATTTGACTAAATATAATGTTATTTTAAAGAACAATTCAACTGTTAAAGTTACTCGAGTCAACTTTACTGCAGGTATGGTCATTAGTTTACTTGTAAAGTTGCCATCCTTAAAATAAAAATGCCATTTTATAAATTACGTAACTCAGGTTGCACGTGCTGTAACGCCGCCAAAGCATTTTGGATCTAAGAAACTATCAGACAATGTCAATGTGTATGCCAAAGGAAACCAACGTTTGCAGCTCAGAAACTTTAAAAACAAACCTTCCCTCAAATAGCAGGGAAAATAAGCTCTGGATCTAAATCAAGTTTAACTGAATTTTGAATTTGAGCAGAATTATTTAAGTAAGTAAAGAAACATAGATACAAGATTGCTGAAGAACAAAATTTGGCAGTTGAGCACAAAAGTAAGTTGTGAAGATAAGTTGACGAAGGTTGCCAGATCACTAATTTCTAAAAAATTCTTTGCCAGATATTTTTTCTGAATTCTCTAATCAACATAATGTTCGTACATTTTTTTCAGCGACTGTACCAAATTTACATTCAACATCATTTTTTCGTAATGCTTACTATTATATACTCATTGTAATCCGGTATTTTTTGGAGCGTCAACAAGTTTTTCTCTAATATGTAGCACATAATTTCGGTATAGGAGGTTTGCAACCAGTAAAATAATTAGATTTATGTTCTATATATCAGTTTCAAATTATAAAAATCGTCATTCTATAAACTTCATTCTACACAAATTCACTAAAAAATTTATGTTTGAATTAGAATCAATTACAAAAGGGTTGGAGCACTCTCAAACATTTATCATTCTATTTTTGGTTTTAATCTGGGTAAACAATTTCGTCCACATCCAAAACGATGGGAATACATATAACTAGATTTTAATGAAATCCAAAGGAATATCCCCGTTTTTAAAATTTCATTATACAGTGAGTAGATTACCCAATGAGAAGATTTGAATCGTAGAGTATTTAATATTCTATATATACATAATACAAACTTCAATATATATAATTCGAGGTAGTGACACGTACACTATATACAGTTATGAAAGATATTCAAAATGTGCAGCGTATTAACAGTATCAACAACAAGCATCAAAAGCTTCTAATGACACATTCACACTGTAGTAAACTATACACAAAATAATCGGAGTGTTCTAGTCTGTAGGCTAGCCCAATTATTTCAATTTGATCCAATATCTAAGGTTCAGTGTTGCGATCGTCTCTCCTTGCTGTCAGCCACTATCTGTTATATCAGTGCGCCGACACTTGAGTCGTAAAGGTCTCGAGCATATACGGAATCAGGAATGAATGGACTACCGACACTGGCACTGGGTAAACTTAACAAACATTTAATAACACAGACTATTACACCCAGCACACGAAAACATAGGACACTTCCTGCGTGAAGGATGCTGCGAGCTTCGGCGGTTACTGACGCCGTTCCTCGATAAAACAATGTGCTCTCACTACACGAGAGACAAGCGTACTTCCCCACTGTCCTCTTGGCTGCCACGCCGAGTCCCTCTGACCAAAGAATGTGTAGATTCTTTGCTCTGACCCCTATTCTTCCGTAAAGTTGCAGCTTGCCGTCTTCCTTTCTTCTCCTCCTCTGGTCACTTCCACTCACGTGATCTCTGTCGGCCACTGCCAAGCAGCCGTGATATGATGCTCCCAACTCAAGGAGTGTCTAAAGTAGAAGAGAGCAAGCTTCCATAGACGTAATATAAACTTTTCGATTGCAGCGCCCTCTAAAGATGGCAAATCGTGCATTGCAGTGATGCCACCTAGCTAGGAAGAGGAGCGAGTTTCCTGCGTTATTTCTTCATTTCCGAGCAAGGATTTCAATTGCTTACACCAAGTGACTAATTTTACATAAACTCTGATTCTGAAAAATGTTCTTTTCCAAAATTTCTCCTTTATGAGTCACCACCATAATTTTCTTTTCTTCTAAAGATAAAATAAAGAGGAGTAATCAAATTTGTTTTCCTTAATAAAATCCTATTTCGTAAAACAGCGAGTAGCTCCTGCTCATTTTATGACATATTAAAATCCGTAATTTGGTGAAGTTTAGAAGTTTTAATCATCGAAATTTCATTATTAACTAATATTTTTCATTTTCCTTTCTTGACACCCAAATAAGATCAGAGGTCTGTCCTTATTAGATGGTATCTAGGACCATACTATCCATTATTAGATGGTATCTAGGACCATTATTAGATGGTATCTAGGATTATTTGCTCGTTTCCAGGAAATATAAATAAATAAAAAACGAGTTAATATTTTGAATTTGTCATTTGTCCCTCTGTAGAAATAGAACTTTCTCCTTTTTAGAGATAAATTAAAAATTATTTTTCGGTTGAAAAGGTGTTAATGAATTATTCCGATGTGCATTTCAGAATCCCTGTAATTGCGCCCTCTAACGTAGGAAATTGTGAAAACTGCAAAATTTAAAACTAATCTTGCAAGCGATTTAATTATGATACAAATTTGATATTTTTGTTATGAAATATGAATAATTCTTTGATATAAATTGAAATTTATTTTGGAGTTCGATAAGTATTGATAAACTGTTATGATTTAAAGTTTTGGAAATTCCAAAAAATTTTAATCGTGCCCTCTACGGTGAAAAAAATTTGAAAATTTGGAACTTTTAAAACGAATATTGTGAAAAATCTAATTTAGGCTACACATTTTACTCTGCAGTGATGGAGTGTGACGACCAATATGTTTATATTGTATCACCAATTTGTCCCTTCACTCCACGAATGGTGGAAAACCGCAAATATTTTGAAAAATTTGAAAAAAAAATATTTTTTTGAATTGAATGTTCACTAACGAACTATGATGATTCATAGTTTTCGATCGTTCAAAAATCTTTGATTTAGTTTTTTGAGAATGCTGGATATAGAAAACGGTAAATTTGAAGTAATATTGCCAACGACACATTTACACTCGAATTCAGAAATATTAGTACAGTCGCACAAAAAGGTATCCGAACACTATGGTTGATTACAGAATTCAGAAATAATATCTCGCAACGATTTTTTTAGAAATTAGTTATGTGGCAACCTTCGTGTACGTACACAGTTGCCAGATCACTAATTTCTAAAAAAAAATCGTTGCCGGATATTTTTTCTGAATTCTATAATCAACCACAATTTTCGGATATTTTTTTGAGTGACCGTACCATTTGATACCCGGTGAAATTCTGCCAGCAGTTTTACCTCCATTTCCATCAGGCATTTTATGTTAATTTAACACCAATATCAAACAGGTCCTTGTTAGAATTGATGTGCAGTGGCCAGATGCAGCACATGTACTCAGGACAGATATGCTTGGAGAACTAAATTGCACAGTCTGGTTGGACCTCCATAGCTCATGGCTGCTTGAGGATGATGATGGTGATACTAACACCACCTATATTTGCTGTACGTTACTGATTAAGAATTATTTCCTTGTATTTGTTAAATACTTTGCATTTGTAAAACACTTTCAAATACGGAAAAAACAAAAACCCCAATATGGAATGGCTCTGAGAAAAAGATTCCAAAGACTGGATTCTATAAATGCCACGTGATTCAGGCAAAGTTAGATGTGGGATTTGTAAATGCATTACCAGAGCAAAGCGTTCTTACCTTCAATAACAATAGATGTAAGAAATAGGGGTGAGGCGAAGTCAATTTGATTATGTATTCATTTATTAAAAAAGGGACGCGCCACCAAAATCTACGAGGTGGAACTGCAGTAAGCTTTGTATAGCACTGCTGAGCCCCGGGTAAGGCATGGATGTTTGTGTTGTGTTTCTGCTGAGATCCTGCCATCCTCACAGATATTCTGTTATGACATATAAACTGACAGGCTCTTGTCAGATCTCTGTGCCAAGCAGCTGCTTGAGGGGGTATTTATTTAATTACTGTCGTTGCGATTGGTTAACAAGTTAAGAAGTTATAGTGGAACAGCAGTTTTCACAACAAATACAATCTTAATATAAATCGAAAAGGAGAATAATTGGACAACAGCTACCACTAGATTTATAAAAAGATGTAATATAATTACATACCGCTCGTTCAATCCACACATCACAAATGAGCTGGACAGAGTGTTATGTCACGGATGTATCTCTGAGATATGTCCAAAGTTTGCAAAATAGATTTTACCCTAAATTCATAGTTAATGCATATTTGTACCATCTCTATTTCTTCTTATAACACATTTCATTTATTAAGTCACAATAAATTTCCGTTTGCTAATTTAGCTGTTGAAAGGGCCATTGATCATTATTTCAACACATAATGGTAATATGTCATATGTTTTTTTTTTGCCCACTCTAAAGGAATTTCGTTGAAAAAACGGAAAATAAGGAAAGAAGAAGGCGAAAAATTGCCTTTTCAGTAGTCATATGTTTTGTATAGAATTTTAAACCCTCTTTCTCGTGAAGGAGAATTCATGGTAAAAACAGAGCATTTTTTTTCTACATTAGTTTGAATCAGAGAGAAAAATTTTCTTTTTTTTAATTATTCAGTTCACTACCTTAAGTAAAAGAAAATAACACTATAAAAATTAGAGCTGAGAAATAGACATGCTACTGCTTCTCAGATGCTCGCCTAGCTATGACACATTCCATATTTTGTTTCACTTTTTTGGTGTATATTTACTTTTCATTAAAGCGCGAAATTCTTGATCTATTTCGTCTTGTCATGCTTTAAACTTCAAACACTAAAAGAATATAGCACTCGAAAGGTGAATTACAAATATTTCTATGTAACAAATCGTAAAATCAACCATACGTAACGTATTTTATATGGACAGCACATTTTATTTGAACAGTCGAAAACATTCTGATTATTCACGAAAGATGTTGCGGAGGTGGCTCAGTCGGTAGCGCATCAGGATCGTAATCTGCAGTTCCTAGGATCGAGCTCCGCCTGGGACAGCGTTGAGTTTATCGTAAAATTCTTCTTTCTGCCCTATCAGTAGGAGACATCGATGGGCTAGGAAAGGCTGCCGTCTGTCGGCAGTGTCCCTGTGCGTTAGAGATGTGTCCATCGTTTTTTTATGGCAAGGAAGTTTGGCAGTGTATATGTGTATATGGGTGGGGTGAGGGATCAAAAGTACATTTAGACTATGACATATCCCGCATCACAAACTTTCATTTAACACCTTTCCCATATATATACACTGTATAGTTGGCAATGCAGTCTCACAATTCATAGGTAGGATCATAATCTATAGTTCCCAGATATTAGTATGAGCTGGGTTATCATTGAGGTTTATTTCCTCAAAACGTTCAGTGTCTACTCTCTCCTCCAGGCTGTGTGGTGGACAGCAAACGATCCTTTCCAGTGAGCGGAGCCCCAAAGTGTAAACAATGAGTATGCGGAGAAAGCGCTATGCAGACGGTGACTTTAGTTTTGATAGCGGCGAACGGTACAGCGAGGTCTTTCCATAGAGAGGTCTGACTTGATAAGGTAGGGGAAAATATTCATTGAACCTGGTTTTGCTTTTCCACCTGCATGTTTTTCTCTGTGAACTGCCGTAACGTTGTCCCGAGTGGGACCTTCTTAACTGTTAAGGACTATTACACTCACAAGCAAGTAGCTCGTTCATCATGAAATTTTAATGAACTGATCTCCTCGTCGCACAAGGTTGCCCGTGATTGAAAAGGGCTGCGCCAGAGTCGCTGTGTAATTTGTCCCAAAAGTGGGAACTAGTTATGAATGAAATACCTAAAACTAAATTTTGTTAATAATTGTTTTTTTTATTAACTGTAAAATTATCTCAGTTCTCATTACTGCAAATGTCTGTTAATTTGGTTGTGGATCCGGGAATTTGTCTTGGATTTGGCAGCAAGTAACGCATCACGGCCTAAGTGTTTGTACCGCCCTAAATATACACAGGGGTGGTCATAACAAATTGGTTCCCGTGAGCACGATTCAAACCTGTGGGTTATTGCGGATAAAAACTTGAAAAAAAAAGAGATTAAATATGTGAAAAATGATTTCTATATCTTAATAAATAGTTTGTCTCTAAATGAAAGGTTATGTTTATGAAGGAAAGTGTGTTTTATTAGCGAGGATTGTATACCATATTTGAGTTAGGATTTGTAGGGACATCTGTTAAAACAATACTTTTTGATATGTTTTTTTTGTGAAATTGTGTTTTACGTGCTAGTTTGTAAGATTAGATTAGGCCCAGGAGTAGCATGTATGTGGAGATTTAAAGAATCAACTAGGGACTGCTGCATTTCAATTTTATTCTAGCTAGGAAGAATTATTTTTATGTTATGGCATTTCTGTGACACACCTCCTTGCACATTTGGAGGATTCCATAAACACTGACACCAGAACAACACTCAGTACTCGGGGAATGGTGGGACAAGTGAGTATAAACATTAACTGATGTAATTAGGATGCACCATGTTGTTGTTTTTTATCTTTGATAAATACTGCAGATAGGTTGATTCATGTGTTATTGAATATGATATATATACTATATGTTTAGGATTTTCTTAGTGAGATAAGAGGAGTTGTGACGACACTGTGATCAAAGATCAAATGATTATGTTATAAGTAAGAATAAGGCAATGATTAAACAGTTTCTTAAGAAATTTGTGAAGAATATTGAATAGTTTGTTTTATAAAGGTTTTGTGAAACACAGTGTAGCGTATAAGAAGTACGCATTATTTTTATAAGAGATTTAGAATACTGTATGATCATATTAGGTTGCTTATCTGTCAGCATTGGCTTTGGGAAAGTTTTGACATGGCCCCTGTACCTATTTACAACGTAGCGATCAATTCTGGCGCTTACCCCCACCATGAGGCCCCCCACAACATACTGGTTAGGAACACGGAACAGCGCATGGAGGATTGGATTATTAGGGCAGTCCACAGTTTACCATTTTACCCAGCTGTGCTCAGTCCTGGCGCACACCCCCAACACGAGAACCGTCAGAATCCGCTTAAGAGGCCCATTAGGTGGCGAACGAAGAAGTGTTGGGAGTGCGGAGAACGCGGCCATTTGACTGGCGACTGCCTCACCAAGAATGGGTATTCGACGTATTGTGAGTATGACGACACTGAGTGCCACATAAGGCAGTATCCCCTTGACCCACCACTATACATAAAGAATTGTCAGGAATTTGGAGAGTATGGCCATTTGACTCGTGACTGCCCCATCGAAGAAATTTGGTACGATGACCCTGAGAACGAAACGAAGCGCTACCCCCCGAACTCGCCTTTTCCTTCCCAGTCCCAGGACATACCGAGCAAAACAACTTAATAGAAGGCAACCCTGGTTAATCCCATTAGACAGAATCCCTTGTAACGGGCCTTAGAAACCGAACTGGGCCCCTCTCCCATGTGCCAGAGGAAAGGAGGAAAGGAATGAAGGTCGATGTCATGAGAATGGTGACCAAAGTGTTTACCCCATTGGGCCTCGAAGCTGACGTGAAACTCAATAAATCGGTAAAAGTCCTGTTCGACGTTAATTAATTTATTATTAAAGATATGTAAATCTTCATCAACCTTTAAATTACGTCCCGAAGATACATAAAAAATCTTCGGCACGTAATTTTTGAAATATTAGCAGAAGAACAGTCGAGGAAATCAAAGGGCAGTACGCAAGAGGGATTGGAAGAGAATCAGGATAATCGAACCCACATGGAGCAGTCAGCGCAGGGTGAAGTGCAGTTTGCAGCACCCACACCAAACAGAGGTGAAGCTGACTCCCACAGAGATAGCCATAGCATCGAAACCCCTCCTAGAAATGTAAACTCGAGCGCACATGGGAATCGAACCCCTACTCGGCACTAGCTACAGGGTGAAGGATGCCCCCTGAGCTCCCCACAGCTAGCGAGGAGGCCTCTGGCTCACTGGAGAGGAATAGCAGGCGGATAGAAGAGCACCAGGCTATAGAGAATTGGGAGATGGAGGAGTTTGTCCCATCTAACGAGATTAGTAATGATTTTGAAACGTCCGATGAAACAGAGGAGAGGTTGCCCTCAGCAGAGAATAGAGATTGGGAAGTACTAGGGGTTAATGAGAGGTTGGAAATCCACGGGGAGATGAAGGAGTTCGTCCCCTCTAATGAGATTAATAAGAATTGTGAAACGTTCGATGAGCAGGAGAAGAGTTTACATTCATCAAAAAATAGAGATTGGGAAGTACAACGAGTTAATGAGCGGTTGGAAACCCACGTGGAGATGGAAGAGTCTGTCCCATCTAATGAGATTAATAAGAATTGTGAAACGTTCGATGAGCAGGAGAACAGTTTACCCTCATCAAAGAATAGAAACTGGGAAGTACAGCGTATTAATGAGAGTTTGCAAACCCACGTGAAGATGGAGGAGTTTGTCCCATCTAATGAGATTAATGAGAGTCTGGATACATTCCGAGGGCGAAAGGATTTTAGTTTGAACAGAGCAGGTGAACGCTTTAAGATTCACGCTGGAGATATAGGATTTGAAAAGCCAAGTAAACTGCGGAAGAGTAAGAGTCATCGCACTCAAAACAGTAACGGGAATTTTTATGCAGAGAGGAAGGTAGGAAGTTCTAACGCACTAAGAGATAGATCCATTGAGAAGTTGGCTCCATCTATCGAAGTTAGCAATTGGGAGACAAGCGGAGAAATTGAGGATGTCGTGAGTTTCGATATGCCTGGAAAAGATAATTTTGTTTCATAAAAGAGAGTCGGAAAAAGTTGCTATCTGCACAGAGGCATTAGGAGCTGTTGCGCATATGGGTATGGCGAAAGCAATGAGCCAGACAGAGAAAGCAAAATGTTCTCTATAACGGGGATAGTCAGAGATGCAAGAAAGAGACTCTGTCAAAAAGATTTGAAAGACTTAAAGGAGAGGGCGACGAAGACTAGGATTTCAACCCACTGGTCACCCAGAAACGCGCCGTACAGCACCCTCCAACTTATTGCTGCTGACACACGACAGCAAGCGGTACATGCATACTCTGCATCCCAAGAGAGAGAGAGCCGAGCAAAGACGGTGGCGGTGGCGGCCACAGCGGTGAATCATTGTGGCGTTCCCGGAAAGCTGTCAATCAACAGAAGGAGCAGCTGCCATTACCCTAACACCCTCTAAGATTAAAGCGCTGAGGCAGACCAGAGCGCTGGCGCAGTCAGATGGTTGAACGCAAATCCTGCCACCTTTCTTTAGCGCTCGCCTCGAGTCAGCCAGCCTAAGCCCGCCAGAACGGAATGGCGAGATCAGCTGCCGTTACCACAGCACTTTGCTGCAGTTACCACAGCACTTTGCTGCAGTTATCACAGCGCTTTCTATGAGCAAACCGCCCATGCAGGCAGGGCAGCAACGTGCTGAGGCAGCCAAGATGACAGGCAAGGAGCAGCGGATGACGACATCTTCGCATTGTCAGAACCACCACTTGATTTACTCTCACGGTAGGCAGGTTAAGGTCTGTAAATGGTAGCTAGGTAGTCACTGGAAGGAGAGCTATGCACCAATCCCCTGTGATGATGCATAGAACCGGCCAGGCTTAGCACCTAATGTCCGACCCCGCCTTCTCGTGGTGCGGACCGTTAGTAACTTTCAAAAGATATACTCTCTTGTGGAAGTGAACGGAAGGGGAGGGCTGCCAGATTAGTGTGGCCTACTGATCTGGACAACTATGGCTACTTTTTTTTTCTACCCTGCTGAGGAGTGGTCAACCACACAGGGTCCTGGTGCTGACCATATAAACCTACTGGACTGGACAGATATATGGCTCTGAGCTTGATTATGGATCCTGATTTTGCTGCACTGGTGGGCTTCTGTGGAGGGAAAATCTTCCGCTGTGTTTTCTGTTTGTTTGTGGGTTGACAGCCCCAAGTGAATAGATTCACAGGATACGTTTATCAGCTGGTGGATAATCCTGAGCAGAAGTCATCGCAGACACCTGAACTCTTTGCTTCTATTGGCATCGTCAAATTCTACATTGGAGGAAGTCTTCCAGTGTAGATGGCTTCAGCCTTTAGTAGTGGGGGAACGGGTCTTTGCCCCATATCTGCGATTAGTGGGCTGTTTGATATTGTCGGCATTCCCTCTCCCAATAAACATAGTTTCTTTAAACATCCCACTAACCATTTTCTCTCCATAGGTAGTTGGAATGTGAGGACTCTGCACAGAGCTTTTTCTCTTGATGTCCTCCCACAAGAATTCCACCATTATAATTTAGATATTCTCAGCTTGCAAGAGACCAGATGGACAGATAAAGGTCAGATTCTTAAAAATAATCTTAAATTTCTCTTTTCAGGGCGGGACGACAATAAGCATCACCAAGGCGTGGGTCTGCTTCTCAGCAGACACGCTAGCGATGCTCTTCTAGGATATGAGTGCATTAATGAAAGGTTTCTTACAGCAAAATTTCAGACAAGCGTTAAAGACTTGAATGTTATCTGCTGTTATGCCCCCACTGAGGATGCCGATGAGGATGAGAAGGATAGGTTTTTGAACAACTTCAGGATATTTTGAATTCTGTCAAGAAAGGAGATATTACCCTTGTTCTTGGTGACTTCAATGCCAAAGTTGGTACCGACTCTGACCTTTGGGGAGGAGTAATAGGCCCTTTTGGTATTGGTAGCTGCAATGGCAATGGGCAACGTCTCCTACAGGTAAGTAAACTCAATGGATTCAGAATAACTAACACTTATTACAAACACCGCGACATACATAAGTACACATGGGTTTCACCTGATGGGCTGCATAAGAATATGATTGATTACATATTAATTAACAGCAAATGGGCTAGTTCTGTTAGGAATACCAGGGCATATAGGGGAGCTGAAATTGTATCTGACCATTACCTTGTTAAAAGTGTGTTGCAACTTAAACTTAAAAAGTGTTGTGCTAGGGTTAAAAAATTTACTTTTAATACTGAAGCTCTGAAAGATCCAGTTACAGCCAAAGCTTACCATGATAGGTTACTTAGTCATTATGACAGTCATGGTTTGCTTACTACTGAAGTTGAGGAAGAATGGGATCATTTTAAACAGGCTTTTTTGGACACTAACAGTACTCTTTTAGGAAAAAAGGAGCAGAAGAGTCAGAATTATCTGAGTGATAAGGCACTTGAGCTTATTTCGGAAAGAAAGAACTGCAGGAATGCACTTAATCAATACCCTACTAGTCCTAATAGAAAGCATTACAGAGACCTTAATAAACTTGTAAAGGATCAGTTAGCTGCTGATAACAATCTTTGGCTTGATGGTTTGGCTGACAAAGCCGAGGAAGCAGTTAGACAGCACAGCAGCAGAGAGCTGTACCAGATAGTTAATGTTTTGTGTGGTAGAAAACGGACAGGCATACAAGGATTGAAGGATAAACAAGGTAAGGTTATGGAAGGGGAGGATTCTGTCATGGCTAAGTGGGCTGAGCATTTCAGTGATGTTCTAAACAATGCAGTTAGTTCTACTCCCATTGTTTGCAATGATGATAGATGCATTGGTGGCTTTAATGTTGGCCCTCTAACACAATCTGAAGTTATTTTGGCTGTTTCTAAACTTAAACTTCATAAATCCCCAGGGGTAGATGAAATTACTACGGAAATGCTTAGAGCTGGGAATGTTTCGTTTACCACTTGGAAGACTGAAATTCTGAATATCTTTTATGATAAAGGCATGGTTCCTAAGGATTTTACCAGAGCTATTGTTATCCCTATTTTCAAAAAAGGTGATCGCAGTTCTTGTGATAACTATAGGGGTATCAGCCTACTCTCTGTTCCAGGTAAAGTTCTTTCCATGATTGTGCTTAATAGAATTAAGAATCTGGTTGACAGTCAATTGCGTGATGAGCAATGTGGATTCAGAAGTGGTAGGGGATGTGTGGATCAGATATTTTCACTTAGGCAGATTCTTGAGAAATGATTAGAGTTTCAGAAACCTTTGGTTGCTAGCTTTGTTGATTTCAAAAAGGCTTTCGACTCTGTTGATCGTCATAATTTCTGGTTGATTGTGAGATCATATGGTATACCAGACAAGTTAGTTAACATTATGAAAGCTCTCTATAATAACACTGAGTCGTGTGTGAGAGTTGGTAAGGCTTGTAGCAATTGGTTTAGCATTACTTCTGGTGTTCGACAAGGGTGCATTTTGTCTCCTTTTCTCTTTAGCTTGGTTATTGATTATGTTATGCGAAATTCACTTCAAGGGAAAGATTTTGGCCTTAAATGGGCTGGAGATACGAAAATTTCTGATTTAGATTATGCTGATGATTTAGCCCTTTTGGCAAATGATGTTGATGAGATGAACTCTTTCATTCGAGCTGTTGATGAGACTGGTAGTAGAGTAGGTTTGGTTATAAACAGAGAGAAAACTAAAGTGATGAAAATTGGTCAGGCAGGCTGTGATTCAGTTAATCTCAATGGTTGCAGTCTTGAGCAGGTGTCACAGTTTAATTATCTTGGGAGCTATGTAACAGATAATGGTGATGTGCGGCATGAGATTAACAGACGAATAGGGATTGCTGCCGGGACTTTTAAGAACCTATGGAGAGTGTGGAGAAATAGGCGTATGCACCTAAAGACTAAAATTAGACTGTATAATAGTTTGGTTCTTTCTAGGGTTAGTTATGGTAGTGAAACGTGGACATTTTGTAAACAAGATAACAGGAAACTAGATGCTTTTGATTCCAGATGCTTACGCAGTATCTTGGGCATTAGGTGGTTCAACTTTGTAGCTAAAATGATGAGATTAGGCAAAGGAGTTTGCAACCTCCTTTAAGCAGCATATTGTACAGAGAGAGACTCTGTTGGTTTGGCCATGTTGCCCGTATGAATAATTATATATTGGCGAATAGGGTTATGAACAGTGTGCCTAAAGGCCTCAGAAGGAGGGGGAGACCTAGGATGCGGTGGGCAGACAATGTCAAACAGGACCTTGTTAGAATTGGTGCGCAGTGGCCAGATGCAGTAGATGTAGCTCAGGATAGATTTGCTTGGAGAACTAAATTGCATGGTCTAGTTGGACCTCCGTAGCCCATGGCTGCTTGAGGATGATGATGATGATGATGATGATGATGATGATGATGATGATGAGATGATGATGATGATGATGATGATGATGATGATGATGATGATGATGATGATGATGATGATGATGATGATGAGGCAGGTTACTTCTGCGTCGCTAGTCATAGTGCCCAAATGAGTTCGACAATGGAACTTGCGGCGTTCTGGAAGCAATCGCTGTGCGAGAGCCATTGGACAGATGGGTGTCCATCTTCCCATACATTTATCCCTCTCCCAGGGAACTCAGGGAACCACTTGATGGAACTCAGAATTTAGGAAGCGGGCTGAATATCATGTAAAGTAGTGACGTCTGGTACAATGGAAATAGGAGTGTATTAATGCAAATTTCTGTATTAATGCAATTATGTAAGCAAAGTATTTGGATTGTTATGAATGAAAAGAAAAATTTTTTTAATGTTATATTATAATCGAGCTAATTAGAGTTTGCTCAATAGCTTGTAGGCGAAATATCTGTTGCATAAATGAAGGATTGTATAGTGTAGATTTATATTATTATGTGAAGTACGCTGAATGTTTTATAGGCCATTGATTGTCATGGAATGAGAAAAAAAGAGAGAGATTTTTTCTTTTTGTTGACTATTGTATACGTAGTCATTTTAAATGAAATGATGAGTCATTAGACTATCTAGAACTGAGTGATGTAAATCAAATGTCTTGCCGGCTAGCGGCTTCGCTGTGGTAAGAGAGGCAGGCCAAAGTGTTAAATTGTACAGGCTAAATTCAGGAAGTACCGAAGTCTTCTGGGATATATAGGTGGAAAATACTATAATCCAACAAGTGGTTTTTAGAGTGACATTGAGGTTATACACGTTTCATCTATCTATTGTAAAAACACCATGTAAATGTGGGGACACGTGATGGCTAGTATTAAATGCTCTGTTCATTGTAGACTATTGATGTGTGAAAAACCAGATTTTGACCCCCCTCCTCGTTTCTTTTTGTTTCATGTGCTGCTGGAGAATTTCTTGACGCCAGAACCAACGATGGTGCAAAACCGGCCCAGGACGGCCGAGACCAAGGTGGACCCTGCTATTGGTGTGTCGATTGAGGTGTCCCCTACCTCTGGATCCCTTGTTGATAGCCCTTGAAGGGGTGCGAGGATTCTTTCTCTCCATCCAGCCAACGGAATTATCAGACGTCTGCATCCCCCCCCTCTTAAGGGGCTAGTTATGTCCTGCCCACGTAATTTTATCACGTGGATAAGACTTTATTAAGGAAGGACTGTTAGCCAACATCGCCTTCGATTTTAATAATGACATTTTCGACAGACCTCCACATTGTGACATTTTTTTGCGTTCAGCTCTTGCTGAGGAAACCTTGCCACTGACATAGAACATTCGCGATGGATCCGTTGGTCCCCTCAGGTGTCAGGACTGGAGCTATGTGACCGGCATGGAAAACAGCAAAACAACAGTTGGGGTGCATGTTTCGCAACTCGGCCAACCCGACCAATGGGCATTGTCCACGCCGGGTCATCAAGGTGACCTCCACGAGGGGGCCAGCAAAAAGGTACAAGAAAAAACATTTTTCAAAAAGTTCAGTCGCTACTCTCTCATCCAGGCTGTATGGTGGACAGCAAACGATCCTCTCCAGTGAGTGGAGCCTCGAAGTGTCCACAATGAGTGTGCGGAGAGAGAGGAAGAGCGCAGAGAGTGTTTTGCTAGTGACGAACGGTCCAGCGAAGTCTATCCCTAGAGACGTCTGACTTGATAAGGTAGGAGGAATATTCATTGAATCTACTTTCGCATTTCCACCTGAATGTATTTTTCTGAATTGCATCTCTCTCTCTCTATGTTTGTACGTTAGCCTACATTGTCCATACTGTAATTTTGAATTTATAAATCATACTGTTGCAGTAAAGTATATTGTTTTTTTTTATTATTTGTTAAAGATGGTCAATAGTATTAAGAGTTAAGGTTTGGTAAGGCCTAGAGATATTCGCGGTAGTCCTGCGTCCCTAACCCCCCGCGAATATGGAGTGCCAATTGCACTGTACAGTTGGCAATGCAACCTCACAATCCATATCCAGCCTCATAATATATAATTCCCAGATTCTAGTATGAGCTGGGTCAGCATTGAGATTTATCTCCGCAAAACTCCCCACCTGCCCTTGGTCAGTAGGTGTCACCGATGGACTTGGAAATTCCGCTGTCAATAGGATGGGATGTTCAGCCGTGGCCCTGTGTACATTAAGGAACACGCAGGATCACCTTGACGAGATGGTACCATCTGTCTCCCAATTGTTATCCTGTGGGTCCCTCCACTCAACCTTCTTTGAGCTCTCGAGATTCTTGAGACATTGCCATTTAGCCCATTCCGCACAAGAAAAGCCCTGCTGAGACGTAAAACAACGAAACAAAACACAATCCATATTCTTTTAAAAGTTCCATTTGTCACGAGTTGGGTTGTGTTGTTTTACCTCTGAGCGGCACTTTTTTGCACACCATGAGGTAAATGGCCAGGTTCACATGGACCCCGAAGGTTCAGAGATGGTTGGGGGAGGGGACCCACTGGAACAGCTGTTGGGAGACAGATGGTAGCCTCCCGTCAAGGCCATCCAGCGTGTTCTTTAACGTGCACAGGGTATGGCTCTCCCGCACACGGGACCACGGCTTAACGTACCATCTGACGGACGGCGGCCTTTCCAAACCCATCGGTGTCCCCTACTGACCGTGGGCAGGGCGGGGAATTTTTACGGAGATAAATCTCAACGCTGACCCAGCTGGGACTCGAACCTGGGAACTACAGATTACGAGCCTGGCGCGCTACCGACTCAGCCACCCCCGCCCCCCATTTGTCACGAGAGAAAATAATTTGGAAAGAGAGAAATCTCCCTCCGTTGATACAGTCGCTCAAAAAAATATCAATCATGGTGTTGGGATATTTTTTTGAGCGACTGTACATTAACTGATAGAAAAGACCTCTTTCGTCACCGATGTTTTTCTCGATGTCTGATGGTATTCTACAGAAGGGAATTGGATCACACTTAAAACCAAAGATAATATTATTCTGTAGAGTTAGCAGATAAAGGTCGGTTACTTGTTCTAACCAATTATTTCCATCCTCATCTATGGGTATGCCGAAGATCTTCATGAATGAGTTACCGATTACTGCAAATTTCTTCGACACATGTGATACATCTGTACGCTGGCACCACGTCTTTAGATTCTCATTGTAAACACTGTGAAAGGAAATTGGAAAATAAGTAAAATCATTAGAAAATATGAAATTAAATAGAATTTCAATATAATATAAAATTAAATTTAGAAAACTTTTTCGCTTATCAATAATTAAACTGAGCAAAAGCATTTTGCTATCTCAAATCAAAATGATTTTTCTTAGTCAAAATTATGTTCCACCTGATTGTCGAAATATAAATTCAAAAGGATTATCTCTTCGTTAATAAATTTTAGATGTAATGTGACGATGGTGATTTATTAGAAGAGATAAATTACTTATGTTTCTGATTGTTCCTTCTTGAGGAAAAAGCCTTATATCCTTAAATTTGAATATTGTAATATTTGTGTTCGTATTCAAGTAAGGCCTTTGTTCGCAATAGCTTTTTACATTACCATGCCATTCGAAAATTGTTATACACTGCTGAAGTAGCATAACAAATAAATAATTTTATTTAATGACATATTAAAATGCGTAATTTGGTGAAGTTTTAATCATTAAAATTTCATCCTTAACTAATTTTTTCCATTTACTATTCTTGGCACCTATATAAAATCAGAGGTCTTTCCTTATAAGGTGGTATCTAGGATTATTAGCTCGTTTCCAGGAAATATAATAAATAAAAAACGAGTTAATATTTTGAATTTGTCATTTGTCCCTCTGTAGAAATAGAACTTTCTACTTTTGAGAGATAAATTTAAAATTATTTTTGTGTTGAATAGGTATTAATGAATTATTCCGATGTGCACTTTCAGAATCGCTATAATTGCGCCCTCTAACGTAGGAAATTATGAAAACTGCAAAATTTAAAACTAATGTTGCAAGCGATTTAATTATGATACAAATTTGATATTTTTGTTATGAAATATGAATAATTCTTTGATATAAATTGAAATTGATTTTGGAGTTCGATAAGTATTGATAAACTGTTATGATTTAAAGTTTTGGAAATTCCAAAAAATTTTATTCGCGCCTTCTAGGTAAAAAAAGTTTGAATATTTGAAACTTTTAAAAGAATTTTGTGAAAAGTCTAATTTGGGCTACATTTTATACTGTAGTGTTGGAGTGTGACGAACGATATGTTTATATTGCATCACCAATTTGTCCTTTCACTCCACGAATGGTAGATAAACGCAAAAATTTGAAAAAAATATTTTTTTTTGAGCTGAATATGCTCTAACGAACTATAACGATTCATAATTTTCGATCGATCAAAAATCCTTAATTTAGTTTTTTTGAGAATGCTGGGTGTAGAAAACGTTAAACTTGAAGTAATATTACAAACGATACATTTACACTCGAATTTAGAAAAATTAGTACAGTCGCTCAAAAAAGTATCCGAACATTATGGTTGAATGCAGAATTCAGAAAAAAAATCTGGCAACGATTTTTTTTTTTTTTAGAAATTAATTATCTGGGAACATTCGTGTACTGTCGCTCAAAAATATCCGAACACTATGGTTGATTATAGAATGCAGAAAAAATATCTGGTAACGATTTTTTTAAGAAATTAATGATCTGGCAACCTTCGTGTACAGTCGCTCAAAAAACATCCGAACACTATAATTGATTACAGAATTCAGAAAAATATCTGGCAACGATTTTTTTTAGAAATGAGTGATCTGGCAACCTTCGTTTTATGTAACACGAAAATTTCCAGATCACTAATTTCTAAAAAATAAACGTTGCCAGATAATTTTTCTGAATTCTATAATCAACCATAGTGTTCGGATAGTTTTTTTGAGCGACTGTACACAGGGGGGTGAGATAAAAAGTTTTTGAACTATAAATTTATTTCTAAGTGTGCGATTTACAAGGAATAAAAATTAATTCCGAAGTTAAATGAGATTTAAAAGAATAAAAAATTCATTTATTTCTAATTTAATTTACAAGAAATAAAAATATAATTTATAAGGAATAAGAAAATAATGATCGGTTATTCCTTTTACTCCGAGAATATCTACCTTTAAGAAATTCGGTCTCATACTACCGTTGGCGTAATGGATCAACGCACTGAGGGATGCGGGTTCGGGACAAACCATGGAAGATACTTTTTAAATGTAGTAAGCATTTTAAACAACAGATGATGCTGTAAAGAATTACGCTCTATTATTTCCGAAGCTTCCCAATCGGTTTGGACGATGACGTCAGAATCAAGATGGCGAACGCATGCCAATATTTGAGGAGTTGAGGGGCGAAGGGGGTGACGTCAAAATCCAAGATGGTGGACTGAGACTTCGAATTATTTGAGATCTTTATTTTAGATGGGCTTGAATGGGTCAACCAGGAGGTCTTTAGAGATGCAGCGTGGCACTATAAACAAAAATCGGGATCTTTTGACTGATGAATCTGTAAAAAAAACTCGAGGGATTTTTGACATTTGGGGCATGGCACTTCTACCCACTATACCAGCACTAGATCGGAGACTTTATGGCTCAGGTGTTACCCTGAGCAGTGATTGATGAGTCATCATAGAACAGAATAGAAAACACATCTATATATTGTCACTCCTTGTTAGGGATACTTTTTAAATCCTACCCTTTAATTATGGGATATACCTTAATTAAGGCACTTCTTAATCTGTTCGCCAAATAAATGTATTTATTAAATACTCATATATAAACTACTAACCAACCTTAAAAGAATCATAACTAACTTTAAAGGAATCCTGACTAAACTTCTTAACTCAATCTTACTCCTGCGAAAACTGCGCTATCCATATAACTTAAAAGAGGATGAGCAAGATATGAGAGATATAACTGGGCCCTTAATAAATTACACCTCTTTCCACAGGGTGGTACAGTTGCTCAAAAAATATCTGAACATTATGGTTGATTACAGAATTGAGAAAATATATCTGGTAACGATTTTTATAGAAATTACTGATCTGACACCCTTCGTGTACGTACACGAGGGTTGCCAGATAATTTCTAAATAAATCGTTGCCAGATATTATTTCTGAATTCTGTAATCAAACATAGTTTTCGGATATTTTTTGAGCGACTGTACCACTGGGCATCTATAAGGTTGGTTGGTTGTTTTTCCCCTGAGCGGCGCTTTTCTGCATACAATAGGCTAAATGACCAGTTCACATGGACCCCGAAGGCTCCAGAGAAGGTTGAGGGAGGGGAACCACTGGTACAGCTATTGGGAGACAGGTGGTAGCCTCCTGTCAAGGGCATCCAGCATGTTCTTTAAAGTGCACAGGGTATGGCTCTCCCACACACGAGGCCACGGCTTAACGTCCCATCCGACGGACGGCGGTCTTTTCAAGCCCATCGGTGTCCCCTACTGACCGTGGACAGGGCGGAGAATTGTGCGGAGATAAATCTCAATGCTGACCCAGCTGGGGAAATACAGATTACGAACCTGGTGTGCTACCGACTGGGTCACCCTTGTCCCGTCCTGGGGTGGGGGTGGCTCAGTCGGTAGCGCACCAGGCACGTAATCTGTAGTTCCCAGGTTCGAGTCCCAGCTGGGTCAGCGTTGAGATTTATCTCCGCAAAATTTCCCCGCCCTGCCCACGGTCAGTAGGGGACACCGATGGGCTTGAAAAGGCCGCCGTCCGTCGGAAGGGACGTTAAGCCGTGGCCCCGTGTGCGTGAGAGCCTGTGCACGTTAAAGAACACGCTGGATGGCCTTGACGGGAGGCTACCATCTGTCTCCCAACAGCTGTTCCAGTGGGTCCCCTCCCCCAACCTTCTCTGAGCCTTCGGGGTCCTTGTGGCCTGGTCATTTAGCCCATGGTATGCAAAAAAGTGCCGCTCAGAGGTAAAACAATCCAATAAAACAATCTTGTCCCGTCCTGCAATGCAGATCATAATTGTGTTGCATTAGATGGTGCTGGATTCATGGATCGTAAGCTTGTTTCCATTGTGTCCCACAGATGCTTCAAAGGGTTCATGTCGGGGGACCATGGAGGCCAATTCATGATAGTAAAGTTCGTGGAGTGTCCCTCGATCCACCTCCTAGCAACCAAAGTCTGGTGAGAAGTTGCATTATCTTGTTGGAATATCCCTTCACCATCAGGCTCCTCGAGAGTCATGAACGTGTACAGGTGATCTGCGAGAATGTCCAGTTATCTCATACCTTTCAGAGATTGCTCCAAACGGACGAGAGCTCAATGTAGACAACGTGAACACGCCCCACAAGATCACAGAGCCGCCCCCAGGCTGAACATTACCATGCAGACTGGAAAGTTCCATACTTTCACGGGGCCTATACCACACTCTAAAGCTCCTGTCAGAACGAAACAACTGGAACCTTGATTCATCGGACCATGCTACGAGATGCCACTGTTCTATTGTCTAATTCGGTTGGGTTGTTTTACCTCTAAGCGGCACTTTTTGCACACCATGGACTAAATTGCCAGGTAACGAGGGCTCAGAGAAGATTGGGGGAGGGGACCCATTGCAACAGCTGTTGGGAGACAGATGGTAGTCTCCTGTCAAGGCCATACAGCGTGTTCTGTAACATGCACAGGGTATGGTTCTCCCGCACATGGGACCATGACTTAACGACCCATCCGATGGACGGCGGCCTTTCGAAGCCCATCGATGTCCTCTACTGACCGTGGGCAGGCGGGGAATTTTGTGCAGATAAATCTCAACACTCACCTACCTCTAACTCGAACCTCAGAACTACAGATTACGATCCTGACGCGCTACCGACTGAGCCACCCCTGCCCCGTCAATTGCACATGGTCATCCTGTTCTCTGATTTACGTGTGTGGAAATGCCATCAATTTATTATTTATTTTTTTAATCACCAGCTAGGTGACTGATGATAAAAACAGATTTCCTGCACGATTTCCGATATTGCATGACCTATCCTTCTGGCACCGACGATCAAGCCACGTTCGAAATCAGACAACTCACGACGTGCAGTCACGCTGAATTAACAACTAGTCCAAAATGAATGTTGGCTTGTGGGCTACTGTACCGCCATTCTGCGGCTGACGTCCAACGCATCGGTTACGAGTACAGTTTGCTAGTTCTACTTTAATTGTTATTCCCATGACTTTTGGCTTCTCAGTGTATCACAGAAATGTTAAGAAATTTGAGATTCGTTGTAGCGTTTAAGATCTGATAGGGGTCGAAGTAATAGTCTAGAAATCAAGAGGTGACGATTCATTTCTAGTATATGTATATCTAATATAAATATAGACGATTGTAGTGACTGACTTAGTACTGACTGCTTGGGCGGGGGTGGCTCAGTCGGTAGCGCGCCAGGCTCGTAATCTGTAGTTCCCAGGTTCGAGTCCCAGCTGGGTCAGCGTTGAGATTTATCTCCGCAAAAGTTCCCCACCCTGCCCACGGTCAGTAGGGGACACCGATGGGTTTGGAAAGGCCGCCGTCCGTCGGATGGGACGTTAAGCCGTGGCCCCGTGTGCGGGAGAGCCATACTCTGTGCACGTTAAAGAACACGCTGGATGGCCTTGACGGGAGGCTACCATCTGTCTCCCAACAGCTGTTCCAGTGGGTCCCCTCCCCCAACCTTCTCTGAGCCTTCGGGGTCCATGTGACCTGGCCATTTAGCCCATGGTGTGCAAAAAAGTGCCGCTCAGAGGTAAAACAACCCAACCCAGTACTGACTGCTGATAACAAATCACTCTAATTCTAACTATGAGAAATGGTAGTGCTCTGAAACCTCGGGTAAACCGTATCGTAGATCTCGAGAAAATTCCGAAACACTGAGAAATTAGTTTATGGGGCAGGTGGGTGGGTGTGAGAATTTATCCTCGGTGGGTGTCTTAGAATAACACTTAAGTAAGGTTTTCCAAATTCTAAATTATTCCACTGGACAGCAAGAAAAATGAAAATGATACTCCATATGAATAAAATTTTACGGTTGTTTTTAAAATCTATTTTTAGTATCAGACATATACTCTGAGGCAAAAATAAAATTATACAAATACAACTTTGGATTTCAAAGCAAATAGACAGTTTGAGATTTTGCATAAGACGACCGCATTTTCGGGGAGGGGGAGGGAAGGACCCCTGATCCCTGCCACAGAGTCACTTTTAAAAGTAAATTAGGAACACGTGCATTGGCGATTTAATCCTTGCTACACTTCTAAAGATTCTCATTTGGATCTGTAACGAATAATTGGACGATATTCTTAGAATTTAGTCTATTTCACCTACTTAACCATTGATAACTCACGTTTGTGTTAGAAATATAGTCGCTCCCGTAGGTATTTACATAATTTATGTAATTTTGATACTCTCAAAGACATACTGTATATATTCATATTCACGAGGGGCGGGGGTGACTCAGTCGGTAGTATACCATGCTCGTAATCTGTAGTTCCCAGGTTCGAGTCCCAGCAGGGTCAGCGTTGAAACTTATTTTCTCAAAACTCCCCGCCATGCCCATAGTCAGTATGGGACACCGATGGGGGTGGAAAGGCCGTCGTCCGTCGGATTGGACACCGACGTGGGTGGAAAGGCCGTTGTCCGTCGGATGGGACGTTGAGCCGTGGTTCTGTGCGCGTGAGAGCCATACCCTGCGCACGTTAAAGAACACTTTGCTGGATGGCCTTGACGGGAGGCTACCATCTGTCTCCTAACAGCTGTCCCAGTGGTTCTCCGAACTTCTCTGAGCTTTGGGGTCCATGTGACCTGGTCAATTTTGCAAATGGTGTGCAAAAAAGTGTCGCGCAGAGGAATAACAACCAAACCCATATTCAGGTTATAAATTATTCTACATTTACTTTTTTAATTTTTTGTTTTGAAATATTTATCTATTTTTGTATCATTTTAAAACATGATGTTGGAACTTTTTTTGGGATTTATTATGCCAAAAGTGTTTTTAGAATATTACAGGAATTCTTATGGGGGCGGTTGATACCAGGAATGAACAGATGCCTTTCTGTTACATCAGATGCCTTTCTGTTACATAAGATGCCTTTCTATATGAATGAACTGGTTTTATGTTAAAGTTGCTTTAACTATTTGTTGGTGAGTGTTTCGTTTAAGAATTACTTAATAAAGAATTTCCTTTTACTTTAAATCCATTGCGGAACGAGTCAAAAAACTTGGCCATGATCAGGAAAACCAGTGCAAAATGTTTCCCCTCATTCATAACCATCAACACAACGATTGCAACAATACTGTGACAGATAACATTGAGGGGACGAATGGCAATCTGTGATTTTCGATGACAAGTCTCACTTCTATTTGGGGAATGACTGATCGCTCCCTGTTTAGAAATGTTATGGTGACCCAGCTTCGAAACTTTGTAATCGTGAGCTTCACTTAGCCCGAAAGCTATATGTTATGTTGTGGAGTGCCATCAGCTATGTCGACCTTTCAATTTTGGTAGTTGTGGTTAGGGATGTTTTTCCTCTGAGTGCACTTTTTTGCACACCATGGGCTATATGGCCAGGTCACATGGACCCCGAAGGCTCAGAGAAGTTTGGGGGAGGGGACCCACTGGAACAGCTGCTGGGAGATTGATGGTAGCCTCCCGTCAAAGCCATCCAGTGTGCACAGGGTATGGCTCTCCCACACACGAGGTCACGGTTTCACATCCTATCCGACGAACGGCAGCCTTTCCAAGCTCATCGGTGTCCCCTACTGACCATGGACAGGGAGGGGAATTTTGCCGAGATAAATCTCAATGCTGACCCAGCTGGGACTCGAACCTGGAAATTGCAGATTACGAGCCTGGCGCTACCGACTGAGCCACCCCCGCCCTCTTGGTAGTTGTCGAGGACAATATGAATTCTAATAGAAACGTCGATTCGATTTTTCCAACTGTTGCATTGACGTATCTGAAAAGTACGTAGGTTGCCCTTTTCAACCGTATAATGCTCATCCATAATTTGCAAACATTTCCAAGGGACTATCTACACGATATGGAGATTTTCTCCTATCTTGCGAGATCCTAGTATTTATTCCCATTTGAACATGTCTCGAAGATGTTGAAATAATGGTTGATCCACAGAATAACTAACTGGTAAAAAACAGCAACTGAGTACAGTCGCTCAAATAAATATCCGAACACTATGGTTGATTACATAATTCAGAAAAATATTTGGCAACGATTTTTTTAAAAAATTAGTGATTTGGCAACCTTCGTGTTACACGTGTTACAACCAACGTGAAGGTTGCCAGATTTCTAATTAATAACACGAAGATTGCAAGATCACTAATTTCTAAAAAAACCGTTGTCAGATATTTTTCTGATTTCTATAATCAACCATAGCGTTCGGATACTTTTATAAGCAACTGTACGCGAAGTTTGCCGTCACTAATTTCTAAAAAAAAAACCTTTGCCAGATATTTTTTCTGATTTCTGTAATCAACCATAGTGTTCGGATACTTTTTTGAGCGACTGTACACGAAGTTTGCAAGATCACTAATTTCTAAAATAAATCGTTGCCAGATATTTTTTCTGAATTCTGTAATGAACTATAATGTTCGGATACTTTTGTGAGCGACTGTACAAAGTGGTACAGTCGCTCAAAAAAGTATCCTAACGCTATGGTTGAACACAGTGGTATAAAAAAAAACTCTTTGTTACGTACGTAAAACTTTGGCTAATAAACTATACGAGCATTTTCGAATCCCCAGAAGTTATAATTCCCATCATTAGAAGGCTCTAAACATGTTAAATGTCATAAAATTTAAATGTATATCGAAATTTTTGTAACTAAAAAATTTGAAAATTTTGCTGTTAGAATATGATGTTAAAAGGATTTACTTTGATTTTTCTCCTTAATCTCAAGGACTTGGAAAGTGAAACCTTTTCATTTTAAGAGCCAAATGATGTAATTATTTCTTTTCGTGTTTTGTGTAGGTATTAATAAATTATTGGTGTTTATTTTATCACATCATCCATTAGTTCGTATTTCCTGCATCGGTTGGGAAACAATCGAAATTGAAACATTTTCTTCCCTGTCAGAAGGAGCATCCAATATTCAGCATTTCTTACTTCTAGTAAGACAGTTTCCTTCTATTAACAGAATTTGCATTTGGAATTTTAGATCACTTGATTGAAGTATGAAAATGTAAAGTCGACTATGGAAAGTCGCAGAAAATGACAAAACACTTGAATTTAAAAACCATTTCTTCTTTTGAAACAAACGAAAATACATAAAATGTTCTTATTTTCTTGCTTCTAAAACAGTCAGTATATTAACGCATGTTTAGCGCATGATTTAACGTCAACGCATGTTTAGCGCGTGATTTAACGTCAACGCATCTGTAGCGCATGATTAAACGTCAACGCATCTTTACGGCATGATTTATCGTCAACGCATGTTTAGCGCATGATTTAACGTCAACACATGCATGGCGCATGATTTAACGCCAACACATGTTCAGCGCATGATTTAACGTCAACGCATCTTTAGGGCATGATTTAACGTCAACTCATATTTAGCGCATGATTTAACGTCAACGCATGTTTAGCGCATGAATTAATGTCACAAGTACCCCAAAGACTCAGAGATGGTTGGAGGAGGGGACCCACTGGCACAGCTGTTGGGAGACAGATGGTAGTCTCCCGTAAAGACTATCCAACTTGTTTTTTAACGTGCGCAGGGTATGACTCTCTTCCACACGGCGCTACGGCTTAACGTCTCATCCGACGGACGGCGTCCTTTCCAAGCCCATTGGTGTCCTCTACTGACCGTGGGTAGGGTGAGGAGTGTTGCTGAGATAAATGCACCATTGGATGAGACGCCTCTGGTGGTATCATAATGCCAAGTATTGGGTTGTTTTACCTCTGAGCGGCAGTTTTTTGCACACAATGAGCAAAATGGCCAGGTCACAAAACCCCGAGTGCTCAGAGAACGTTGGGAGAGGGGACCCATTAGAACAGCTATTGGCAGATAGATGGTAGCCTCCCGTCAAGGCCATCCAGCGTGTTCTTTAATGTGCACAAGGTACGGCCAAAGCTCTCTCTACGGCGAAGGTCAGATGTCACGTGAATGGACGTTCGAAAAAGAAAGCTCAGCAATTCCGTGAGCCTTTCGTCTCACTTGTTCTCCCTTCCATGGTGTAATGCTGTAGCGACATTTTAGAGCTTTTAACTTTTGTAGTAATTATATATTACACGTTTTTCATGTGAATACAACGTGAATTGTTACTTATTAGAGTGTTTGACATCCTCAGTTCCAATTAGTGAAGTGATTTTTAGACAGTTTGGGCATATAATTTTTGTGTGAGACACACCGTGATAGTTCATTGTTAGGCCTAACTACCACGACTCGACTCGGATGTACTGTGTGCTTGGTTGCAACAGCAACTATCGTTCGACTATGGAAAATACACTTTTGTGCGAAGTGATGTTTTGTGAAAATCATTTCGATCAGAGTTTCAACGTCGCTTTCAAGAACTCCAAAGTAAATGGAATTTTGAAAATTTTGAGAAAAGTGATTTGGTTTTACAGTTGAAATCTCAGTGATATCTGAATGATACAATTATTTGGTTTATAGTTGACATTCGCTAATATTTAAGTGGTAAATAGATTTAGTTTGAAATTGATATTCACTGAGATTTTAGTGCTAATTTGATTTGGTTTACAGCTGAAATTAAGGTGATATTTAAGTGGTAAAATGGTTGGGTTTATAGTTTATACTTTGTTGATATTTTAACGGATAAATGATTTGGTTTATACTTCACATTTCGCTGATGTTTAAGTGATAAAACGATTTGAATCTACAAAGCTAATAATCACAGGTTTCTGAAACTCTAAACATTTCTCAAGAATCTGCCTGAGTGAAAATATCTGATCTACACATCCCTTACCACTTCTGAATCCGCACTGCCCATCATGCATGCAATTGTCCATCAACCAGATTCTTAATTCTATTAAGCACAATCACGCAAACAACTTTACATGGAACAGAAAGTAGACTGATATCCCAATAGTTATTACAAGCGCTGCGATCACCTTTTCTTATAAATAGAGATAATAATAGCTCAAGTAACATCCTTAGGAAGAATGCCTATATCGTAAAAGGTATTGAAAATTGCAGTCATCCAAGTGGTAACCGAAACATTCTCAGCTCTAAGCACTTCCGTAGTACTTTCATCTACCCCTGGCGATTTATAAAGTTTAAGTTTAGAAACAGCCAAAATAACTTCAGATTGTTTTATAGGACCAACATTAAAGCCAGTAATGCATCTATCATCAATACAAACAATGGGAGTAGACCTAACTACATTGCTTAGAACATCAGTGAAATGCTCAGCCCACCTACCCATGACAGAATCCTCACATTCTATAACCTCACCTTGTTTATCCTTCAATCCCTGTATACCTGTCCATTTTCTGCCAAACAAAACATTAACTATCTGGTAGAGCTTTCTGCTGTTGTGCTGTCTAACTGTTTCCTCGGCTTTCTCAGCCAATCCATTAATCCAAAGATTCTTATCAGCAGCGAACTGATCCTTTACACGTTTATTAAGCTCTCTGTAATATTTTCTATTAGGACTAGTAGGGTCCTAATAGATATTAATAGGACTATTAAGAACATTTCTGCAATTTTTTGTTTCTATAATAAGCTCCATTGTCTTGTCACTCAAATAAATTTACATCCTGTGCTCCTTTTTACCCAAAAATATTTTGGTAGTTTCCAATATATATATATATATCCCCTCAAGCAGCTGCTTGCCACATAGGTCTGACAGGAGCCTGTCAGTTTATATGCCATAGTAGGTCTGTGAGGATGGCAGGACCTCAGCAGAAAAACAGCACAAACGTCCATGCTTTATCCGGGGCTCGAACCCAAGTCCCTTAGATCAGTAACTCCCCCATATTTTACTCGTCCCCAGCATTTTAAAATGCTATAAGGTGCCTATGGTACAATAAGATTTAATGAATCCTCTGTACCAAGAACAGTATCCGAGGGACCTAATCCTCTGTACCAAGAATAGTATTCAATGGCACAGACGGACAATTGAACCCCAATGTTTGCAGCACCACCTTTAGCAGGCGGCCATAATTCTCATTTTCCCATCAATTTTGAAATTGAGTGGACATCTTTCTTTACTATTCCATATCTGATTTTTATTTGTTTGCTTTATTTGCCTTTGAAAAATATGAAACAGAAAATTTATTTAATTAAATTATATAAAAATATTATATAATCATCTAAAATTAAATTTAAAAAATTTAAAAGATATATCGCAAGACCTTAACCACTGAGATAGCTTTGGTTGAGTCAAGGACACTTAGATATACTAAATCCGAACAGTGGATTAAACAGAAGAAATATTAAATACCGTTCCCGTTGGCCGAGTGGTTATCGCGCTTGGCTACTGATCTACGGGACCTGGGTTCGAGCCCCGGGTAAGTTATGGATGTATTTATCGTTTTTCTGCTGAGGTCCTGCCATCCTCTCAGACCTTCTACTGTGGCATATAAACTGACAGGCTCCTGTCAGACCTCTGTGGCAAGCAGCTGCTTGAGGGGGTACTTATTTTTTTTCTTATATATTTTTTCGTTCAAAATTCCACAGGTGGTTCCTAATTCATTCATTAATTCTAAAAGCATTCAATAACATTTAAATGAAGTCTTAGTATATTACCATATTTTATGCTTTTCTGAATTAAATAGCTTGCAGTTATATTTCAAATAAATGATTTAAAAATTTACAGATATTAAATTACTCTTTTTGCTTTTCTCTTATTTTTCCCTTCTTTTCTTGATGACAGCCCAGGCCAGTTTTATCGATGTGGGTCTCGCTGAGTTGGGTACTTTTATGTGTGAAGGATATTTTGTGCACACAACGGGCTACATGACCCACTCATAAGAATCCATATGGCTCACATACTGTGTAGAGAAAGGAGCCCATTGTACAGTAGTTAGGAAACGATGAAATATTTCAATCAAGACTCTCTTGATCAGGGCCGTCCCCAGATTAGATCGCGCCCTGAGGCAAACAATTAAATATCGCCCCTCAAATGGTCGGAGTTGCGCATGCGCAACTCTTACGCTCGGAACGAGAATTGCAATGTCCAAAAAATTAAATAATAATCTCCAAAATGATACATCTAAAATAAATTAAGCAAAACTGGTTAAGGAAAAGTGAAAGTGAATGGGGGACCATCACAGGCGCCGTGAGGCAGGCTGCCTATATGCTACACCCTGTGAACGGTACTGCTCTTGATGTATGTCCTGCACAAATGGGATTACTGTCCCAACCGACGAACGATGTCTTTTTCCAGAGATCGTCTACTTTAGAATTTTACAAGAGATTGTCTACTTTCGAATTGGAGGTAAAGCGAGCGTTGGCATCGAAATCTGAATCTAAGTAGAGTGAAGACTCGAACATAGCAACATCAAATTATGACCACCGAGCAAAGTGGGAGTGGGGAGTATAGGTGATAATCTTTTCCTACTCAAAAGAAAAAGGCTAACGGAAGGAGTCAGAGAAAACCATTGTCCAGTTCCAGTGTTTCCGGTTTTTGAGAGTTGTTCTTTGCCTTCTCGCAAAATCGTGGAAACAAAAATGTGTATCATCCCTAGCGTGCTACCGACTTAATCACCACTTACTCAATTGTTGAAAGGAAATATTATTGATGCAAGGAAATAATGGCTCATGTAAGTGTGTTATTTACAATACATATATTTATTACTATTTATTGAATTTTCGCTTGGGTTTACTTTATATTATGTGTCATGTCTATATTATGTATTACATTTCAGATGTTTGGATGCATTCGAAAATGTTAATCGAATTATTTCCCACCCGACATCTTAAGAACTGTTTGTTAACTAAATAGAGCTGTTTAACTTGTATTAATTTCTGTCATAATTTGGTTGGTTGCTTAAATGTTTAAAAAAATTCTCAATATCTCACATGTATCATCAATTGTGATATGTACAGGAAAACGTTAGCACTCTGCAAATAAAGTTAAAAAAGCTATAAATAGCTAAAAATGAGAAATTCTCGTTTTTCAGTCAATTGGTTGTTTTATTTGTTTCGTTCCTTATCTTTTATTTTACAATAGAAAATATTTATTTTGGTTTCGGCTTCTTTGTACATTAGGTGACGAATGCTGGATACAGAAAATATGCTCAATATCACACAGATAAGGACTAAATTCGCCATAAACCTTTACTATTTACAGAATTTTGTGTTTCGAAGATATTACATGAAAAACACTAAGGGTTGGGTTGTTTTACCTCTGAGCGGCACTTTTTTGCACACCATGGGCTAAATGACCAGGTCACATGGACCCGAAGGCTCAGAGAAGGTTGGGGGAGGGGACCCACTGGAACAGCTGTTGGGAGACAGATGGTAGACTCCCGTCAAGGCCATCCAGCGTGTTCTTTAACGTGCACAGGGTATGGCTCTCCCGCACACGGGGCCACGGCTTAACGTCCCATCCGACGGACGGCGGCCTTTCCAAACCCATCGGTGTCCCCTACTGACCGTGGGCAGGGCGGGGAATTTTGCGGAGATAAATCTATACGCTGACCCAGCTGGGACTCGAACCTGGGAACTACAGATTACGAGCCTGGCGCGCTACCGACTGAGCCACCCCCGCCCCAAAAACACTAAGAAATGGTGTATTATTTCAGGAATATCCCGGTCCCATTCTTCCCTCCCACACTTTGTCATCTGACGGCCCTTCCATCATCAAGCTACTAAACTGCTACAGATTATAAAGCGTACGCAAACAATATTCTGAATTTTTTTTGAAAACTGATTTAATCTCTACCATGACTGGCTGAAACTGCAGGTAGCAGGTAGTGAAGTGAAAGGAATAACATTGATTTGAATAGTCTATTTAAAATGTCGGCCGTTTCTGCTTTTTAATTAGCTTTTCAAACCAAAAGAAAAGCCTGCATCCGGAATGCAAAAAAGAAAAATGCTATTTTATTTAGCTCTATTAATGACTAAAGAATTCGAGGCTTAGGAGAACCTTAATGTGCTTTTTTTAAAAATAATATACAAAATAAAAATGGTACCCTTCTTCGGAAACTTTAAAAGGAAATTTTCTCTTCTATCAGAAAAGAGTAAAAGCACCAATTGCACTAATTTACAGTGTGTTCTGCTTATTCACTATACAGAAGGAAAAGCATTAATTGATGTAGACAGCATATTATGGACTCAAGAGCATTAAAGGTGTGAGTTGATTTCATAAGAGTCCAGATTTCCTCTTTAGAGTGATTCAGAATGCACAAGCATCTGAAATTCTCCGCCCTTCCCACGGCTAGTAGGGGACACCGATGGACTTGGAAAGGCCGCCGTCCGTCGGGTGGGACGTTAAGCCGTGACCACGTGTGCGGGTACCCTGTGCACGTTAAAGAACACGCTGGATGGCCTTGACGGGACGCTACCATCTGTCTCCCAACAGCTGTTCCAGTGGGTCCCCTCCCCCAACCTTCTCTGAGCCTTCGAGGTCCATGTGACCTGGCCATTTAGCCCATGGTGTGCAAAAAAGTGCCGCTCAGAGGTAAAACAACCCACCTACAAGCATCTGATAGGAGAGAGAGAGAAACATTCTCAACCATCTAACATCATGAAAGTGACAACTATGATCATGGTTGTGTGATGGTTTGAGCAGTCGTTTCTTTGGCTGTACATACCGATCTCTATGTGCTTTAAAGGTGCACTAGAATTTCAGAAATATAGACATAATATCTCATGGCATATGAATAGGATATTAGTGATGTGGCATTCTTATGACCCCGTACGAGATCTTATGCAGGAGCAATGAGAAAACACCCATGTTGTGCAAAAAAGTGCCGCTCAGAGGTAAAAAAAAACAACAACCCAATGAGAAAACTTTTCACCGTAAAAGACGTGCCACCCAGTCGAACAGTATGTCTCGAATTATCTGCAGGTTGTAAAATTAAACCGAATGGTTATAAAATTAAACTATTTTTATGTATGTTATCTTAAAGGAAATTTTAATATTACCTATGCGTAATTCAAATTAACTACATCTCAAAATTATTATCAAATTCTTTAGGTAAGTGAAAAGAATTAAAGGTTGAATTCATATCACTTGAAACTTATAGAAAAACTGCGTTATTAGCCTTATTACTCTGATGCAAGAATTTATTTTGTGAGAATTGTTTTAGCTTTCTTTTTATTTGCTTGCTGGGACTTATAGCTAATATATACTGCTGACCATTAAAAGTGCAATAGCAGGATTGGATTGGATTGTTTTACCTCTGAGCGGCACTTTTTTGCACACCATGGGCTAAATGGCCAGGCCACAAGGACCACGAAGACTCAGAGAAGGTTGGGGGAGGGACCCACTGGAACGGCTGTTGGGAGACAGATGGTGGCCTCCCGTCAAGGCCATCCAGCGTGTTCTTTAACGTGCACAGGGTATTGCTCTCCCGCACACGGGGCCACGGCTTAACGTCCCATCCGACGGCCTTTTCAAGCCCATCGGTGTCCCCAACTGACCGTGGACAGGGCGGGGAAATTTTGCGGAGATAAATCTCAACGCTGACCCAGCTGGGACTCGAACCTGGGAACTACAGATTACGAGCCTGGCGCGCTACCGACTGAGCCACCTCCGCAATAGCAGGAAAGACAAGTGATATAAAAGTCATATTTAGTGAATGCATAGTTTATGTTACAAGGATATTTTTTTCGTATACGTTTTGAGGAAATCGAGGGTCATTGCCGCTTTTGTAAAGCATAACACGATCGCCAATTTCCATATATATGGAAAATAGTTCAGTCTAAGAGCTTTGTTAATTTTGCAGAGCTGAAGCGTAAGAACCTTTTTGGGAAGGTTCCTTAAACCTGTATTGCTGATTTTATCCCATTCAGTGGCTTTTGCAATTTTTAACTTGGAGATAATTCCACATAGTTTAGAATAGGAAGCAAACTTGACACTCGAGTTGTGTGGTTGAGTGCTAAAATCTCGGACTGTTTTATTGGTGTAAGAGATGAAATCCTCGTCCTAGGGTTCATCATTTGTCATAAATTGTTTTTCTAAGCAGGACACGAATGCTTCCGCTTTATTTTTATTATCGTAAACTAATCCATTTTCTCCATGGAGAACAGGAATTTGTCTGTTTCTTTCTTTAAGCGCTGGGATAATTTTTCCGAATGAACCATGTTGTGGACCAGCAATCATTCCAAATTCTTGAAGTCTCTTCCTGAACCCCTCGGTGCGAGCTCCTGTACGCAGTGAGGGGACAACCCTGTGAAAGTTCGGCTGGCTCGGTTACCTTCACAGGGTCTTGAACGCTTGCCCGCGTGTTTGCCGTGCGCGGAGACCAGTGTCCTGGGAAAGGAGTATCCTGGTAGTTGCTCGGGGGTCCCTGTCTTCTCTCCTTAGCTCATGACTGGCAGGGTCCCCTTTGCCCAACTTGTCGTTGGGGAGCCTCTCTGTCACGGAGCTGGGCAGCGGATTCCAGGGCCTCTGCTATACACTGTTTTGGCCTCTGCTATACACTGCTTGGCCTCTGTTTCCAGTAAACTGGATCTCCTGGGGTAGCCTCCCCCCCAGAAGCAATCGGATGGTTGGCAGATCCTGCTAGGGTCAACTATGCAGAGCGGTGAGTAACCTTGCCCACGGTCCGGGTACAGGTTCGCAAGTTTCCTCACAACTTTTTTTCCTTTTGAAGTTATACTTTCTTTGTGAGGCCAATTTGGTCTTTCACAATTTTGTTACTTTACGCTTTGTTCCTTTTGTGTAGAATGTTTTTGTTCTGCACTTTCTATTTTTATTTTCCTTTTATTTGTGAGGGCTTGACTCACTGTCTGTGTGGGTATAGTGCCTGCGTAGCCCTGGCGCCCGACTGGGCGTCCCCTTGTTGGGCTCTGTGGAGGGTGGGGACAGCAGGCACTGAACCACACAAAAAAAAACCATGAGAGAAAATGATGAAATTAATGCGATCGGTGCCAACAAGAGGACTTGACATGAGCCCCCATCTTCCTCATCTCCGTTGTCTCTGTCATCATCTTCTGTGTCTGTGTCTTCGTTCCCGAGGTTTCTGATCATCCACTCCATGGGTGATCAGGTACTTGGGGACATGTCCCCTTTTTTCGTCAACAAAGGTTTGAAAGGTCTTGCGGGAGAACCGAAATCCGTCAAGCGCTTACGATCTGGCGACTTTCAGATTGAGACCGCTTGTTCCAAACACTCGGAAATGCTCCTGAATGTCAAGGAAATTGGTTGGTGAATGTAGAAGTCGCTCCCCACAAAACTTTGAATTCCTCTCGGGGTGTGATCACTGAGTGGGGCCTCCTCAAAGCCACTAAGGAGGAAATCCTCTCAGAGCTCACATCTCAAGGAGTAACAGTGGTCCACCGAGTTTCGACACACCGTGATGGGAAATTGGTACCCTCCCGGGTACTGATTGTGACATTCAACTCGCCACGCCTGCCTTCTTCCATCAAAGCAGGTTATTTACATTGTGAGGTGCGGTCGTATATACCGAACCCTCTGCGCTGTTTTCAGTGTGAGATATACGGTCATGCCCGCACAGCATGCCGGGGCAAACCCACCTGTGCTCGCTGTGGCAGTAAGGATCAACTCGATTCTGACTGCACAGCAGAAAAGGCATGCTGTGCGAACTACAGTGGCGAACATCCAGCGTACTCCCGCGACTGTCTGAAGTGTAAGGAGGAAAAGGAGGTGCAACCCCTTAAGGCAGGCATGTCAAACTCGTTAACCACCTAGGGCCATATTAAGTATTAGGTATTAAATCGAGGGCCGCAAAACAAAAAAAAAACAGATGAAAATTGTTATGTGCAAACTAGATTAGAACGCAGTATTCGTTCACTGACTGCTAACGAATAGTTTCTGACTCTACTGGCATTTCGTGACTCATTGCCATGCGCAAAGTACGTACATTTGAATGACCTCGAGACATGTGTATACATGTCGGAGCCCGATCGTAGAATTGCTCATATCATGAAATGCCACTATTTCATGAAATGATCGGGCATTTCACGATATGAGCAATTCTACGATCGGACTCCGACATATACATTTATGCGCAATAGTTTCCCTTATATATAAATGGAAATGTTTTCTGAAATGCGTTTATTTAATTCATGTACGTGTACGTACTTATAATTTTAATTAAAGAATCCAGTGTTGTCAAAAGTTAAATAAACATATTGGTTATCAATTTTGGCGGGCCGCAGAACAGTTCCCAATGGACCGCGTGTTTGACATGCCTGCCTTAAGGTTATGAATAACATCTCATGTGCCGAGGCGAGAAAGCTTGCTGCACTGCCCGCCCCACCTGGCAAGGTATCCAAGGCTGGTGCAGTCATTGGAAAGGCCATCGTTCCAATGACTTCGGTGGCGGTGCAGACTGACATCAGTGTACCACCTAATGAGTCTTTATCGCCCGCAGCAAAATACCATCTTACGAAGGCGAAACCGAGGGTGGTGTCGACTTCGACATTAACCCCGGTTTCCATTCCTGCAACTCAGCCTTCCACCTCCACCGGAAGACCTCCTCCTTCCTGTTCTCAGATAGCAAGACCTTCTAAACCAAAGAGGAACAGGCTGGGGACGAAAAAAATGTTATCACTCCTCCGCAAAGGGAAGTCATTGATCCATGTCCTCCGGACGATTCGGAGGATATGGATAACGACCGTCCCCTATTCACTAAACTGTCGTCTGCGGCGGCTAAATTGAATAGGAATTCGTCATCCGCCCACTCTTCTAAGTCCTGAGATGGCCACACTCCTACAATGGAGTTGTTGTGGATTCCAGAGGAATCTTGACGAAATCAAGGCACTCCTTCAGGCACACCAACCCATCTGTGTGTGCCTGTAGGAGACATACTTGCAGCCAGTCACAGATCCCACAATCCGGCACTTTCCAATAGTTCGTCGGGACCGGGATGGAGATAGTCCAGCTCGCGGGGGTTTCGCCATCCTCGTGAGCAATCATTCTCCATTCCAGGTCATACCCCTCACCACCACCTTACAGCCGGTTGCCATCCGCCCCTTCGTGGGGTTCTCACTGACTGTCTGTTCTGTATATCTCCCACCTGGAAGCATCGTCTTCCAGGAAGACCTCGATGATCTCGTCTCGCAGCTGCCGCCCCCCTTCCTCGTCATGGGGGACTTCAACTGACACAGTCCAGTATGGGGCAGTGCTGACACCAACGACGGGCAGGGTCCCGGAGCAGTGGCTCCTGGATCCATCGCTCTCCCATTGAACACCGGTGTCAATACGTATTTTAACTCCCCAACCCCCACTTTCACTGCCATTGAACTCACTGTCTGCTCCTCCTCAATCCTTCTACTCTTTACATGGGAGGTCGAGGACAATCCATATGGAAGTGATCCCCTCCCTGTGGTATGCACCCTCCCTGTGGTATGCACCATCTCTCTTCACAGATTTCATGGCCATGAAAAGACCAGGTTTACAGTAGTATTAACATGCATGGCAGATGGAACAAAGTTAAAACCCATGGTCATTTTCAAGAGGAAAACTACTCCTAAAATAAAATTAGAAAGGCATTTTCGTACATTTTCATGAAAAGGGATGGATGGACGAGAATGGTGTAAAATTGTGGATGGAAAATGTGTGGCAGAGGCGACCAGATGCTCTACGAAATCAACACAGTTTGTTGGTGTGGGATATGTTTCGCAGTCACGTAACTGAGAACACTAAAAGTCACTTAGCACGGAACAATACTAAGATTGCTGTTATACCGGATGGTTTAACTTCGATGCTACAACCTTTAGACGTCTCTCTGAATAAACCATTCAAAGATCACATGCGTGAACAATGGAATAACTGGATGATGAGTGGCGAAAAGTCGTATACGAAAGGTGGAGCTATGCGGGCTGCGTCACTTGATGTATTGTGTGATTTCGTGATCAAATCATGGAAAAAAGTGAAAGTCGAAACAGTGATCAAATCCTTCAAAAAGTGTGGGATTTCTAATGCTATGGATGGTACTGAGGACGATTTGTTGTGGGATACTGATGACGAAGCGGAAATCGACTCGCTAGGTACAGAATGGGACCCATATGACGAGCTTCTCAACAACGAAAGTGAGGATGTACTTGAGGAGCTATTTGCCTTAGGTGATGAATGGTGAGGATTTTGCAGGATTTTAAATACATTGGTGAGTGATTTGTTTTATTTTATAATGGTTTCAATTTATATAAATTTCAATCTAATTTTTTTTGTATCTGTCCTATAAGACGACCCGGATTTTGGGGGCCTTTTTTTATGATTCAACTATCGTCTTATCTGCGGAACTATACGGTATATTTAATTGCATAGCTTTAATTGTAAAGCTGGAACGGGAATTATTATGTGGACTTTCGTTAGATAAAAGTTTTAATATTCTTGTAACAAAATTATTACTTGAACATTGATTAGATAAAAGTTTTAATATTCTTGTAACAAAATTATTACTTGAACATTGATTAGATAAAAATTTTAATATTCTTTTATGCTAAATTATCATACACTTCACAAAGTTTCGGTTTGATAACAGAATTATTACTTTGGACTTCGATTAGATAAAAGTTTTAATATTACTGTAGCAAAATTATTACTTGAACGTTGCTTAGATAAAAGTTTTAATATTCTTGTAGCAAAATAATTACTTAGACTTTGATTAAAAGTTTTAATATTCTTCTATGATAAGAAATTTATTCACTTTTGGATAAAACTTTTAATATTCTTCTTTGATAACAGAATTAATACTTTGGACTTTGCTTAGATAAAAGTTTTGATTGTGCTGTATACAATGAAGTGTATGATAACTTAACAAAACAGATAATTTTTTATCTCATACACACACACCTCATTTCAACCTAATTCATTTAAACTAATTCACAAATTAGCTTAAACCTCATCTCCCCCCAAAAAAACTTCAATTAATTTTTCACATCCTAAAAATCACCCCTTTTTTTTTTTCTAATTTTCACATATTTTCACAAAAAACTACAAGAAATATACTTTTTTCTTCACCCCCCCCCCATAACTTTTCCCATGAATTTTCATAAAATTCTCGAGCCCCTTTTACTGTTCCAGAATTCTCATTTATGCTACTACTAATATATTTAAAGGTAAAAGAAAATATCCTTTCAATAGATTAATATCAAGCAAAACAAGTTACAGATATAAATTTAAAGACAATCTTTTTTCTTTTCTCTTTTAAATATTTGACAGTCTTATTATTCTCGGCCTTTCCTGAAGTAATATGATGAATTTTCTGGCCAGTATTGGCTCAAGGTAGATTTGTGCACCGATTCGAATCCTCTTTACAGACATTTTACAGGTGCTGTGTTGTAGAAGGCACCCTTTTCGAGAAGGGGTCCCGATGCAGTGCTTACTGGCTTCAGCTGTCCCCGATTCTGGTCAACTTACAATACACACACATGCGTTTAAAACCACACAATGCTCATCTTTTAGCGAAAGTCAATGCTGAAATGGTTTGACTTATGTCGTTTGTTGAAGACTTGTTATCCCTTCCATATATAAATCTGAAAGTTATTATTCCGGTTCCGGCGTTTCTGAAAAAAGGTGAGCTTTGATCATTTAACAGTAATTTTACGAATCTGTTTTTTACAACGCTTTATAAATAAATGTTATTCTTTAAATAAAAAGTGTATTTGACTTATAAAATGCTATGTCAGGTTATCCTTTATGTTCTTTTTTCCTGTTAACCCATTTAAGTATTTGAAATGCACAGAAAGTAGAGTAGAATTCTACAATACTTTTGCATATCTTTAGAATCATGTATGTTAAAAGTTAGGACTAAATGTACCTAAGATGCAGAAAATATAAGTGCGTTTGAGTGAACGTCCTAAAATATCAATTGGGATAATAATGTATCCCAGATATTTTTCCTACGCAATGGGCTAAAGGCCAGGTCACAAGATCTCCAAGGGTTCAGAGAAGGTTTCGGGAAGTGACCCACTGGACAGCTGTTAGGAGACAGAAGGTAGCCTCTCGTCAAGGCCATCCCCGTCCTGTTTAACTCCAGAACACGACTTAACATCTCATCGTTTTAGTTTCGTAATCTGCAGTTCTCAGGTTCGAGTCCCACCTGGACCAGGACTGAGATTTATCTCCACACAGCTCCTATCTTTCCCTCAGTGAGAAAGGTGACACCAATGAGCTTGGATTCGCGAAAGGGAAGGAGCCGAAAGGCTTGGATGAGGGCGGGGGTGGCTCAGTCGATTGCGCGCCAGGCTCGTAATCTGTAGTACCCATGTTCGAGTCCCAGCTGGGTAAGCGTTCAGATTTATCTTCGCAAAATTCCCCGCTCTGCCCACAGTCAGTAGGGGACACCGATGGACTTTAAAAAGCCTCCGTCAGTCAGATGGGACGTTAAGCCCTGGCTTCGTGTTCGGGTATGTTTCGTTTAACATCCACAGGGTATGCCCTGTGCACGTTAAAGAACACACTCGATGGTATTGACGGGAGGTTACCATCTGTCTCCTAAAAGCTGTTCTAGTGGGTCCCCTTCCCCTTCTCTGAGCCTTCGAGGTCCTTATGACCTGGCTATTTTGCCCATTGTGTGCAAAAAAGTGCCGCTCAGAGGTAAAACAACCGAAGGCTTGGATGAGCTGTAAAGCCACTGCTCCGTGTGCAGGAGAGCCATACATTGTTCACGTTAAAAACTCTCTGGATGGCCTTGACGGAAGGCTACCATCTTTTACCTAACAGCTGTTCAGTGTGTCCCCTTCCTCCAACTATCTCTGAACCCTCGGGGTCCTTGAGACCTGTCCACTTAGCTCATTTTGTGCAAAAAGTGCCGCTCAGAGGTAAAACAATCCAATCTTGAACAGATTGAAGACATGCTGGATGGCCCTTACGGGAGGATACCATCTGTGAACAGCTGCCAAGTGGATCATCTTTCCAAAATCTTGGAATCCTTGTGACCTGGACATTTAGTACATTGTGTGGAAAAAACGTGCACCCAATGGGGATTAAATAATCCAATCTACGTTAAAGTACCCAATACGCTGTAGTTAATCATCTGAAAAACAATATTAATAATGTATCGGCTAATTATGGAAAGTAGGAAAGCCGCAACACATACTCTATGACACTGAGCGTTGGTACTGGAAATTTCGAAAGCGAACTGGGAATAAAAGCAGAATACTGAAACAATTGCAGAAAATATCTTGTGGCGGTGCCTTCAGGAAGAGTGTCTCCTATGAAATAAACCTAACTGGCATCAAACTCGATTATTCCAATTACATTTCGTCTTCAATATCAAGATGGAAGCCAATTTATCAAACGACAATTTCTCTAATATCATCTGACTGCAGCTAGCCGAACCAATCATGGGTAGACTACTGATGAAATGGTTCTTTTCAACGCTGTAACCGCCTTGAGCGTTACAGTTAAGAACGAGACGTGGTTCCATTTATATTGGTTCAACGAAGCAAACGGAAATGAATACTCTGCCTCACGGGCTGAGTTGGGTTGGGTTGTTTTACCTCTGAACGGCACTTTTTTGCACACCATGGGCTAAATGGCCAGGTCACATGGACCCCGAAGGCTCAGAGAAGGTTGGGGGAGGGGACCCACTGGAACAGCTGTTGGGAGACGGATGGTAGCCTCCCGTCAAAGCCATCCAGCGTGTTCTTTAACGTGCACAGGGTATGGCTCTCCCGCACACGGGGCCACGGCTTAACGTCCCATCCGACGGACGGCGGCCTTTCCAAACCCATCGGTGTCCCCTACTGACCGTGGGCAGGGCGGGGAATTTTGCGGAGATAAATCTATACGCTGACCCAGCTGGGACTCGAACCTGGGAACTACAGATTACGAGCCTGGCGCGCTACCGACTGAGCCACCCCCGGTCCCTCAGGGGCTGAAAAAAGGAAGCTATCTGTGTGAATTGGAAGAAAATACCTGCACCAAATGTAATAAGATTCTCTTTATCAGTTTTGTAGGGATAATGCTAAAATGTTTTATCAATTTCTTTTCCACTCTTTACAAATTTCCCTAAGTTTTCGAATTGTATTAAAACTAGAACTCCTGTGTCCTGTGGCGAACAGGGAAGCTCGTTTCGAAAGATAATGAAGTTTTACGTTAACCTATTTTTGCACTGCAACAGTTTTGTTTCGAAATAATGGATCATTGGGAAAATGCAAAAAAAATAGTATTTTATTTTTACGTTTCATCATCATCGTCATCCTCAAGCAGCCATGGGCTACGGAGGTCCAACCAGACCGTGCAATTTAGTTCTCCAAGCAAGTCTATCTTGAGCTACATCTACTGCACCTAGCCACTGCACAACAATTCTAACAAGGTCCTGTTTGACATTGTCTGCCCACCGCATCCTAGGTCTCCCCTTCTTTCTGAGGCCTTTAGGCACACTGTTCATAACCCTATTCGCCAATCTATAATTATTCATACGGGCAACATAGCCAAACCAAACAAACAATATGCTGCTTAAAGGAGGTTGCAAACTCCTTTGTCTAACCTCATCATTAGTTACAAAGTTGAACCACCTAATGCCCAAGATACTGCGTAAGCATCTGGAATCAAAAGTATCTCTTTTCCTGTTATCTTGTTTACAAAGTGTCCAAGTTTCACTACCATAACTAACCCTAGAAAGAACCAAACTATTATACAGTCTAATTTTAGTCTTTAGGTGCATACGCCTATTTCTCCGCACTCTCCATAGATTCTTAAAAGTCCCCGCAGCAATCCCTATTCGTCTGTTAATCTCATGCCGCACATCACCATTATCTGTTACATAGCTCCCAAGATAATTAAACTGTGACACCTGCTCAAGACTTCAACCATTGAGATTAACTGAATCACAGCCTGCCTGACCAATTTTCATCACTTTAGTTATCTCTCTGTTTATAACCAAACCTACTCTACTACCAGTCTCATCAACAGCTCGAATGAAAGAGTTCATCTCATCAGCATCATTTGTCAAAAGGGCTAAATCATCAGCATAATCTAAATCAGAAATTTTCGTATCTCCAGACCATTTGAGGCCAAAATCTTTCCATTGAAGTGAATTTCGCATAACATAATCAATAACCAAGTTAAAGAGAAAAGGACACAAAATGCACCCTTGTCGAATACCAGAAGTAATGCTAAACCAATTGCTACAAGCCTTACCAACTCTCACACACGACTCAGTGTTATTATAGAGAGCTTTCATTATGTTAACTAACTTGTCTGGTATACCATATGATTTCACAATCAACCACAAATTATGACGATCAACAGAGTCGAAAGCCTTTTTGAAATCAACAAAGCTAGCATCCAAAGGTTTCTGAAACTCTAAACATTTCTCAAGAATCTGCCCAAGTGAAAATATCTGATAAACACATCCCCTACCACTTCTGAATCCACATTGCTCATCACGCAATTGACTGTCAACCAGATTCTTAATTCTATATAAACACAATCATGCAAAGAACTTTTCCTGGAACAGAGAGTAGGCTGATACCCCTATAGTTATCACAAGAACTGCGATCACCTTTTTTGAAAATAGGGATAACAATAGCTCTGGTAAAATCCTTAGGAACCATGCCTTTATCATAAAAGATATTCAGAATTTCAGTCATCCAAGTGGTAACCGAAACATTCCCAGCTCTAAGCATTTCGGTAGTAATTTCATCTACAGGAGAGCCATACATTGTTCACGTTAAAAACTCTCTGGATGGCCTTGACGGAAGGCTACCATCTTTTACCTAACAGCTGTTCAGTGTGTCCCCTTCCTCCAACTATCTCTGAACCCTCGGGGTCCTTGAGACCTGTCCACTTAGCTCATTTTGTGCAAAAAGTGCCGCTCAGAGGTAAAACAATCCAATCTTGAACAGATTGAAGACATGCTGGATGGCCCTTACGGGAGGATACCATCTGTGAACAGCTGCCAAGTGGATCATCTTTCCAAAATCTTGGAATCCTTGTGACCTGGACATTTAGTACATTGTGTGGAAAAAACGTGCACCCAATGGGGATTAAATAATCCAATCTACGTTAAAGTACCCAATACGCTGTAGTTAATCATCTGAAAAACAATATTAATAATGTATCGGCTAATTATGGAAAGTAGGAAAGCCGCAACACATACTCTATGACACTGAGCGTTGGTACTGGAAATTTCGAAAGCGAACTGGGAATAAAAGCAGAATACTGAAACAATTGCAGAAAATATCTTGTGGCGGTGCCTTCAGGAAGAGTGTCTCCTATGAAATAAACCTAACTGGCATCAAACTCGATTATTCCAATTACATTTCGTCTTCAATATCAAGATGGAAGCCAATTTATCAAACGACAATTTCTCTAATATCATCTGACTGCAGCTAGCCGAACCAATCATGGGTAGACTACTGATGAAATGGTTCTTTTCAACGCTGTAACCGCCTTGAGCGTTACAGTTAAGAACGAGACGTGGTTCCATTTATATTGGTTCAACGAAGCAAACGGAAATGAATACTCTGCCTCACGGGCTGAGTTGGGTTGGGTTGTTTTACCTCTGAACGGCACTTTTTTGCACACCATGGGCTAAATGGCCAGGTCACATGGACCCCGAAGGCTCAGAGAAGGTTGGGGGAGGGGACCCACTGGAACAGCTGTTGGGAGACGGATGGTAGCCTCCCGTCAAAGCCATCCAGCGTGTTCTTTAACGTGCACAGGGTATGGCTCTCCCGCACACGGGGCCACGGCTTAACGTCCCATCCGACGGACGGCGGCCTTTCCAAACCCATCGGTGTCCCCTACTGACCGTGGGCAGGGCGGGGAATTTTGCGGAGATAAATCTATACGCTGACCCAGCTGGGACTCGAACCTGGGAACTACAGATTACGAGCCTGGCGCGCTACCGACTGAGCCACCCCCGGTCCCTCAGGGGCTGAAAAAAGGAAGCTATCTGTGTGAATTGGAAGAAAATACCTGCACCAAATGTAATAAGATTCTCTTTATCAGTTTTGTAGGGATAATGCTAAAATGTTTTATCAATTTCTTTTCCACTCTTTACAAATTTCCCTAAGTTTTCGAATTGTATTAAAACTAGAACTCCTGTGTCCTGTGGCGAACAGGGAAGCTCGTTTCGAAAGATAATGAAGTTTTACGTTAACCTATTTTTGCACTGCAACAGTTTTGTTTCGAAATAATGGATCATTGGGAAAATGCAAAAAAAATAGTATTTTATTTTTACGTTTCATCATCATCGTCATCCTCAAGCAGCCATGGGCTACGGAGGTCCAACCAGACCGTGCAATTTAGTTCTCCAAGCAAGTCTATCTTGAGCTACATCTACTGCACCTAGCCACTGCACAACAATTCTAACAAGGTCCTGTTTGACATTGTCTGCCCACCGCATCCTAGGTCTCCCCTTCTTTCTGAGGCCTTTAGGCACACTGTTCATAACCCTATTCGCCAATCTATAATTATTCATACGGGCAACATAGCCAAACCAAACAAACAATATGCTGCTTAAAGGAGGTTGCAAACTCCTTTGTCTAACCTCATCATTAGTTACAAAGTTGAACCACCTAATGCCCAAGATACTGCGTAAGCATCTGGAATCAAAAGTATCTCTTTTCCTGTTATCTTGTTTACAAAGTGTCCAAGTTTCACTACCATAACTAACCCTAGAAAGAACCAAACTATTATACAGTCTAATTTTAGTCTTTAGGTGCATACGCCTATTTCTCCGCACTCTCCATAGATTCTTAAAAGTCCCCGCAGCAATCCCTATTCGTCTGTTAATCTCATGCCGCACATCACCATTATCTGTTACATAGCTCCCAAGATAATTAAACTGTGACACCTGCTCAAGACTTCAACCATTGAGATTAACTGAATCACAGCCTGCCTGACCAATTTTCATCACTTTAGTTATCTCTCTGTTTATAACCAAACCTACTCTACTACCAGTCTCATCAACAGCTCGAATGAAAGAGTTCATCTCATCAGCATCATTTGTCAAAAGGGCTAAATCATCAGCATAATCTAAATCAGAAATTTTCGTATCTCCAGACCATTTGAGGCCAAAATCTTTCCATTGAAGTGAATTTCGCATAACATAATCAATAACCAAGTTAAAGAGAAAAGGACACAAAATGCACCCTTGTCGAATACCAGAAGTAATGCTAAACCAATTGCTACAAGCCTTACCAACTCTCACACACGACTCAGTGTTATTATAGAGAGCTTTCATTATGTTAACTAACTTGTCTGGTATACCATATGATTTCACAATCAACCACAAATTATGACGATCAACAGAGTCGAAAGCCTTTTTGAAATCAACAAAGCTAGCATCCAAAGGTTTCTGAAACTCTAAACATTTCTCAAGAATCTGCCCAAGTGAAAATATCTGATAAACACATCCCCTACCACTTCTGAATCCACATTGCTCATCACGCAATTGACTGTCAACCAGATTCTTAATTCTATATAAACACAATCATGCAAAGAACTTTTCCTGGAACAGAGAGTAGGCTGATACCCCTATAGTTATCACAAGAACTGCGATCACCTTTTTTGAAAATAGGGATAACAATAGCTCTGGTAAAATCCTTAGGAACCATGCCTTTATCATAAAAGATATTCAGAATTTCAGTCATCCAAGTGGTAACCGAAACATTCCCAGCTCTAAGCATTTCGGTAGTAATTTCATCTACCCCTGGGGATTTATAAAGTTTAAGTTTAGAAACAGCCAAAATAAGTTCAGATTGTGTTATAGGGCCAACATTAATGCCACCAATGCATCTATCATCATTCCAAACAATGGGAGAAGAACTATCAGCATTGTTTAGAACATCACTGAACTGCTTAGCCCACTTAGCCATGACAGAATCCTCACCTTCTATTATAACTTTACCTTGTTTATCCTTCAATCCCTGTATGCCTGTCCGCTTTCTACCACACAAAACATTAACTCTCTGGTACAGCTCTCTGCTGTTGTGCTGCCTAACTGCTTCCTCGGCTTTATCAACCAAGCCATCAAGCAAAAGATTCTTATCAGCAGCTAACTGATCCTTTACACGTTTATTAAGCCCTCTGTAATGCTTTCTATTTGGACTAGTAGGGTATTGATTAAGGACATTCCTGCATTCCATTCTTTCTGAAATGAGCTAAAGTGCCTTATCACTCAAATAATCCTGGTTCCTCTGCTCCTTTTTTTCCTAAAAGAATAAAGTTAGTGTGTAAGTTTAAAATGATCCCATTCTTCCTCAACTTCAGTAGTAAGCATACCATGACTGTCATAATGACTAAGTAACCTATCATGGTAAGCTTTGCCTATAACTGGGTCTTTCAGAGCATCAGTATTAAAAGTAAAAATTTTAACCCTAGCACAACACTTTTTAAGTTTAAGTTGCTAGACACTTGTAACAAGGAAATGGTCAGATCCAATTTCAGTTTCCCTATATGCCCTGGTATTCCTAACAGAACTAGCCCATTTGCTGTTAATTAATATATAATCAATCATATTCTTATGCAGCCCATCAGGTGAAACCCATGTGCACTTATGTATGCCTCGGTGTTTGTAATATGTGTTAGTTATTTTGAATCCATTGAGTTTTCTTACCTGTAGGAGACGTTGCCCATTGCCATTGCAGCTACCAATACCAAAGGGGCCTATTACTCCTCTCCAAAATATCAGAGTCAGTACCAATTTGGCATTGAAGTCACCAAGAACAAGGGTAATATCTCCTTTTTTGACAGATTTCAAAATATCCTGAAGTTGTCCGTAAAACCTATCCTTCGCATCCTCATCGGCAACCTCAGTGGGGGAATAATAGCAGATAACATTCAAGTCTTTAATGCTTGTCTGAAATTTAGCTGTAAGAAACCTTTCATTAATGCATTCATATCCTAGAAGAGCATCACTAGCGTGTCTGCTGAGAAGCAGACCTACGCTTCGGTGATCTTAATACTTACGCAACTCAAACATAATTTTTATTTATTTCCAAAGGCAAAGAAATTGGATGTCGACAGACGACAAAGCGAAAACATTCTCGTTCTTATTTTTTCTGTTGAAAAACAGTTAACTAGAAAATGAACATAACGCCTCTAGCGAATATGGGACGCTCGATAAGCGCCCTCTAACAGTAACAATTCGAACACTTGGATGATTGGAAAAAAAGCAAAATAGTAATATTCGATTAGTAAATATAAACCATAAAAAGAATTTTTCATTTATCTGTTACAAAAAAAATGTTGCTACTTTGTACATACGCATACAAACAGACAAGCTCTCCTCAGACCTCTGTGGCAAGCAACTGCTTTGGGGGGTCCTGGGAGTCGAGTGGTAACGTGCTTGGCTGCTGATCAATGGGACTTGGGTTCGAGCTCCGAGTAAGGCATGATGTTTGTGCCGTTTCTGTTGAGATCCTGCCATCCTCACAGAGCTTCTGCTATGGCGTATTAAACTGGCAGGCTCCTGTCAGACCTCTGTAGCAAGCAGCTGCTTGAGAAAGTATTTATTTATTTTTAATGTAAACTTCTTAAATATCGCCCTCTACCACAAAATTTCGAAATTCCTTTCATAATTTAATTTGTTTGCATATTCGTTTTAAACGTTTGCCATTTTCCAATTTTCTCTACCGCTAGGAGGCGTTGTGAAAGTTATTGGGATATGCGAAAAATGCGAATCGTAACATTTCATCGATATCTGTCGAACATGAAAGATTTAAAAGAAAGAATTTAAGTGTTCTCCAAAAAAATAAGAAAGAAAATTGAATGTAGACGGAGGGACAGACGGTCATGAAAAAATGAAAATAATATTCATTTATTATTGATTTAACTTATAATAATACATCAGCAATAAATGATATGAAATCTTGAGTGATCACATTTATCAAAGGTAACAAATTGGAATATTTAAATAGGAATACATACATAATGTAAAATACAGCACATGATATATATACACAAGAAGGAAAAGAAAAAATAATACGTATTTTTTATTATGCACAATTAAGGAGTAGTGCAAGCACATTCAGATTTAAAATATAACAGTTATTATGTATTGTTACTACAGATGAACGTGCTATAACGAATTTATGAAAAACGCATCATGGACGCTCGCGTATGCTTCAGCATGAGAGTTACGTTACCAACGACATCGAACGAACTTGACTTCAAGAAGAAGGAATAAGTTCGTGGAATTAAGAAGAAATATAGTGTGAAGAAAGAAGTAGTTTGCCTTCGTCTGTGCACTAAAGTTTAGAGAAGAAATGATTTTATTTGGTGTGTGCGTGCGATGTTAATTAGTTTATGAGTGTGGATCCTGTTAGAAAACCTTTAGAGAAAAAGAATTCATCGTTTGAAGAATAGTGATCAACGTCTGAAAATAATTGGTCCTGAGAAACAAATATATTTAGCTGCAGTTTTAGAGCACTAAAAGTCTAAAACCTTAGGAAGAAGTCATTTGAACTCGTCATTTTTAAAAAACAGCTAAAAATCCCGAATAAGAAAGTAGATTTGAGATTATAGGACTAAATGAGATTGAGACGAATTGTAAAAAATAAAGTGGCAAACAGAATATTATTATGGCCATTTTGCGTGTTTATTTTAAAGTTAGAAAAACACTAAGAAACACAGTGATCTAAATGGCCAAGTCGTTACGGTTGTATTGTTTTACTCCGAGCGGCACTTTTTTGCGCAAAATGGGCAAAATAATCAGGTCACAAGGACCCAGAGGGCTCGGAGAAGGTTGGGGAAGGGGACCCACTGCAATGCTATTGGGAGACAGATGGTTGCCCCTCCCATTACGGCCATCCAATGTGTTCTTTAACTTGAATATCATATAGCTCTTAAGCCCGGCTTAACATCCCATCCGACGGACGGCTGCTTTTCCATGTCCATCGGTGTCTTCTACTGATCCAAGGGCAGGAGTGTTGCCGAGTCTCTACGGTGGCCTAGGTTGGACTCGAACCGGGAAACTGCAGTTTATAAGCCGGGCATGCTCTGAACCACAGCACAGACCATTAAGACCCCCAAGGTTCAGAGAGCTGTATAGAGCAACGAGAACCAGTTTATTTTTTTAATGTTATTTACACTATTGAGACGCTATTACATTAACATCTTTAATAAAATATCGTCAACATCATTTACCAAAATTGCCAAATCGTCAGAATAATCTGAGTGAGATATTTTCACAATTCGTGGACCATCTAGGGTCCAATCTTCCAGTGAATTCCTCAAAACATAATCAATAACCAAACTGCATAGAAGAGGAGACAAAATACATTCTAGTCCAGCTCCAATGGTGGGAAACCAATTGCTTACAAGCCGTGCAGTCGCTCAAAAAAGTATCCGAACACTACGGTTGATTGCAGAATTCAGAAAAAAATCTGGCAACGAATTTTTTTAGAAATTAGTGATCTGGCAACCTTCGTGTCACGTGATTACAGAATTCAGGTAATATATCTGGAGAGTGTACAGCAACTGTACACGCTCCAGTTACCGTTCACAGCAAACTGGAGCGTGTGCAGTTACTGTACACGCTCCAGTTTGCTGTGAACGGCAACTGCACACGCTCAATATTTCCGTGAGTGAGCCCACACGATCTAATATCAAAATAATAAGATCACTACATTGCTCAAAAAAATATCCGAACACTATGGTTGATTACAGAATTCAGAAAAAAATATCAGGTAACGATTTTTTTTTTTTTGGAAAATAGTGATCTGACAACCTTCGTGTCAAGTGACACGAAGGTTGCCAGATCATTAATTGTATCGGATATTTTTTTGAGCGACTGTACCAACTCTGAAACACGACTGAGTATTATTACAGAGAATCATCACTACTTTAACTAACTTTTCAGTAATCCATATGATCTCACAATTAACAACAAGTTATGGCGATCAACAAAACAAATACAGGGCAAGTCAGCATAACTTTTTATCAAATCAAATCTTTATTAACCACAACACATGCAACTTTTCCCAGTGGGTAGTCACTGTTGAGAAAAGATTCTTGTACTTCTCATCCACAATATGGCAACGAATTGTAAGTCTCTTCTGAGCTCGCTACAAAGTAGGTGTTTAATCATTAAAGTTAGCAAGATTCGTCGTGCCGCGCCCAAATGGTTCGTTTCAAAAACCGTAAAAGTAAATTTTTCCACGAAAATTGAGAACATGCCTAAAATAATAAACCGCATAAATCCATATTCGCATAAATCAAAAACGGTGCAATCTAAAACAACCTGTATTTGCTGCCTCTGAACCAGACTTGTTTAAAAAAATTCAGCGTATGCAAAAATAATACGTTACATCTTCGTTCTTTTTTCTGAAATATCCGGCGCCAGGCTCGTAATATGTAGTTCCCAGGTTCGAGTCCCAGCTGGGTCATCGTTGAGATTTATCTCTGCAGAATTCCCCGCCCTGCCCACGGTCAGTAGGGGACACCGATGGGCTTGGAAAGGCCGCAGTCCGTCGGATGGGACGTTAAGCCGTGGCCCGTGTGCGGGAGAGCCATACCCTGTGCACGTTAAAGAAAACGCTGGATGGCCTTGACGGGAGGCTACCATATGTCTCCCAACAGCTGTTCCAGTGGGTTCCCTCCCCCAACCTTCTCTGAGCTTCGGGGTCCATGTGACCTGGCCATTTAGCCCATGGTGTGCAAAAAAGTGCCGCTCAGAGGTAAAACAACCCAACCTGAAATATCCGGATTTCGTTAATCAAGGTAATACTAACTCCTCTTACTTTGAATTATCAGGGTCCTACTTAATCTTTATTAAACGCTGAAATAATACTGGTATCCTTCTTTGAAAAGCAACATGTGTTGTAACAGTTTTGTATTCCTAGATTTATGAAGCAATGCTCGAGAATAGACTGTGTCTTCTACACAAAGAATATTGATTCTTCTAAACGTGGTATTCTTGGTTTCCATAGCTACCTCGACATGATCTGCAATCTGCAGAGGGATATTCAGAGGAATATAGGAACAGCAGCAAACAGAATATCCTGGAACTTAATGTATTTGAGAATTTTAAAAAAACACTGGGTGCGATTTACTGTGAACTGTTTCCCAAAAATAATCTAGAACCTAAAATACAGCTTCGGTAATCACATTTCGCAAACTATAACGAAATATTTAGCAGTCTAAATAATAAAAATGTTCAAAAATATTCACTAAAATATGCGTTTGTGACGCACAGTTAAAATACATGAATTCGCTAGTTGTATTTTAACATAAGGAAATATTTAAATTCAGGTTATATATATGTAAAGAATGTAATGTTGTTGCAGGTCATTAATAATTTGAAATTATCACATATCAGTTCGAGGTAAGGATCTCTGTGGGCGAGTGGCTGCGTGCTTCGCTATTTATCAAAGGGACTTGCTTCGAAACTGTCGTCGGGGCTGGCTCAGTCGGTAGCGCACCAGGCTCGTAATCTGCTAGTTCCCAGGTTCGAGTCCCAGCTGGGTCAGCGTTGAAATTTATCTCCGCAAAACTCCCGCCTTGCCAACAGTCAGTAGGGGACACCGATGGGCTTGGAAAGGCCGCCGGATGGGACGTTAAGTCGTGGCCCCGTGTGCGGGAGAATCATATCCTATGCACGTTAAAGAACACTCTGGATTAACTTGATGGAGGGCTGCCATCTGTCTCCCAACAGACGTTCCAGTGGGTTCCCTCCCCCAACCTTCTCTGATCCTTCGGGGTCCTTGTGACCTCGCCATTTAGCCCATTGTGTGAAAAAATAGTGCCGCTAAGAGGTGAAACAAGCAACAGAATCGTAACTGTCGTGTCCCTCTAATTTATTTTATTATAATATATGTTTTCATTGTATATATATATATGTTTGTGTATTTTCAGAAGGATCTGAATGGTAATGGGGCTCATTAGTCGTCATTGGGGTCCAAGCTGGGCAGCTCACCACATGCTCAAGAACGGAACGCGGGGAAAATGGCTCATGGTATCTCCGTCATTGCACTGCTCCAGAGGGGATAGGATCTGAGTCACCAAGAGGAGCGATGGAGATAAACATGAGAATGTTTATTGAGGGTTGCTTATCAATGGAGAAGTCACGTTCGTTTTAGCACATCGAAGTGACGTAGATCTTTCTCGGAAACCCTAAAGGATCAGGGTTCGATTTCATGTGAACCAGGGATTAGAATATTCTCTCTCCAGTTTTTGTGGTCTGTAAAGCGATTTCTTTAAGAGAAATTACAGATCTCCACCTCTTTAAATGAAAGCATACCAAAGCAGCATACCACTGGAACAGCTGTTGGAAGACAGATGGTAACCTCCCGTCAAGGCCATCCAGCGTGTTCTTTAACATGCACAGGGTATGGCTCTCCCGCACACGGGGCTATGGCTTAACGCCCCATCCGACAGACGGCGGCCTTTCCAAGCCCATCGGTGTCCCCTACTGACCGTGGGCAGGGCGGGGAATTTTGCGGAGATAAATCTCAACGCTGACCCAGCTGGGACTCGAACCTGGGAACTACAGATTAATTTCTGATTAATTTTAATTCAATTTCTAATTGTTTGTTTTTAGAGATAAATTAAAATTTTTTTAGGGTTGCTAAATTTTGATGAAATATTACGATTCTCACTTTGTGAGACTCCCAACAGTTTAATTGCTCCCTCTAACGGTGTATTAGAGAATTTCCATGTTATGTCAATGGGAATCAACTTCGAAATTCTCATCATGATCATCATCCTCAAGCAGCCATGGGCTATGGAGGTCCAACCAGACTGCGCAATTTAGTTCGTAAGAATATTTCTCCGGAGTTCCATCTGATGCATTTCGCCACAGTAGACAAATTCTAACAAGATCCTGTTTGACATTGTCTGCCCACCGCATCGTAGGCCTTCCTCTCTTTCTGAGGCCTTTAGGCACACTGTCCATAACCCTATTCGATAATCTATAGTTATGCATAAGGGCAGCATGGCCAAACCAACGGAGTCTCTCTCTCTGCACAGTATGCAGGGGCGGGGGTGGCTCAGTCGGTAGCGCGCCAGGCTCGTAATCTGTAGTGACCAGGTTCGAGTCCCAGCTGGGTCAGCGTTGAGATTTATCTCCGCAAAATTCCCCGCCCTGCCCACGGTCAGTAGGGGACACCAATGGGCTTGGAAAGACCGCCGTCCGTCGGATGGGACGTTAAGCCGTGGCCCCGTGTGCGGGAGAGCCATAACCTGTGCACTTTAAAGAACACGCTGGATGGCCTTGACGGGAGGCTACCATCTGTCTCCCAACAGCTGTTCCAGTGGGTCCCCTCCCCCAACCTTCTCTGAGCCTTCGGGGTCCATGTGACCTGGCCATTTAGCCCATGGTGTGCAAAAAAGTGCAGCTCAGAGGTAAAACAACCCAACTCAACTCTCAACGGTGGTATGACTCTTAGTTTGACGTCCATATTAAATTTAGAGGAAAAATTGTCTTGAGCCGGGTGGGATACGAACACACGATCTTCTGATAACGTGTCAGTTATTCTGACATTTGAGCTACCTGCCGCCGATAATCAAGATCTTCTCTAAATGATTCTATGAACTTTCTACTTCAGAATTTTCTTTGTCTCGTTAGCGCATTGTCATTTAAAACAATGCTCAAGAACAGCCTCAAGAAGCCAATGTCAAGTATGTCATGGATTGGGTTGGGTTGTTTTACCTCTGAACGGCACTTGTTTGCATACCATGGGCTAAATGTCCAGGTCACATGGGGCGGGGGTCCATGTGACCTGGCCATTTAGTCCATGGTGTGCAAAAAGTGCCGCTCAGAGGTGAAACAACCCAACCCAATCCAGGTCACAAGGATCCCGAAGGGCTCAGAGAAGGTTTGGGGAGATAGGGGTCCCACAAGAAAAGCTGTTAGGAAACACTGAGCCTGGGATGGGACTTTAAACCGTGGTCCTGTGTGAAGAAAAACTCGTACTATATTCTCTTTAAAGAATATGCTTCACGGCAATGACGGGAGGCTTCCATCTGTCTCTTAACAGTTGTCCATTGGGTCCACTTCATCCTATGAAACTCTTAGCCCTTGTGGCCCTTCTATCTGACCATTTAGCCCATTGTGCATCTAAAAGCATCACTCACATGCAAAACTATCTGAGTGGCACTTTTATATATTAGCGAATCAAATAATGTGCGCAAAAGTTTATTTAGTCCCATTAGCTGACAAAAATCTCACCTACGCGAAACTAAATTTTTTCAGCTAAACTCTTTCACGAGTCTCATGTCTAAGGACATCACCTGCGATAATTTACTCTAAAATCTTGTGATCTCATAAACCAGGGGCAAAATCCTACCTCAGTCGGTAGTGTGCCAGGCTCATAATCTGCAGTTCCCAGGTTCGAGTCCCACCTAAGCCAGCATTGATAATTTTCTCCGCAAAACCATTAGTTTTGACGTAAAGCCATGGCCCTGTGTGTGGGACAGCCATACCCTGTGCACTTGAAGGATGACCTTAACGGGAGGCTATCATCTGTCTTTTAACAGCTGTTCCAATGGTACCTTCCACCCAACCTTCTGAATCCTCGAGGTCCTTGTGAGCTGGTCATTTAGCCCATTGTGTACAATAGAGTGTCGCTCTGAGGTAGAACAATCCCCAACCCAACACTTTTCAATCAATAGGAATAACCTCGCATAAATTTGAAGACAGATCAAAATTGCTCACAATTTTGAAGCCTTGTACAAAATCTTCTGAAATATCCTGGAGTCCGACTTCTCTCCGACCTTGGTCAGTTGACAGAAAGTCTTTTGCATGCACTGCCCATCCAAACTCTTGAATCGAAACTGACCAATTGCCTCGAGAACTGGATGAAGAAACAGAGTGTTATTATAACCGGTACGTCCCGTCGCTGTGGTGGTGATCATTGGAACATCGCTCCCATTCGTCATATTAATCATCATCATCTTTACCAGTGAAGGGAGAATAGCAGCCAGGAGAATACTAAGAGGCAATAATCCAGCCACTATGAGAGCCATAAGATCCTCTTTGAGTTTATCCAACAAGCTTCCCTTTACATCACCATTACCGGGTACAGGAATCGTTCCATTCATCCCTTTCATCATCATCATCATCATGGTATCCCCCTTCCACGGCTGTTGAAAGTGATGAATGTGAACATAGTCGGGAGAGCCACCTTTCCTTTTGCCGTTTTTGCTGTCATCAGCATCGTCAGGAGAAGTTCCACCATTGTCTGTTTGCCATATGCTCCACTGGACATTGGAGGCGCTCTTAGAAACTCCTCCGGGAATCGGTCTGTAATAGCTATCCCTTATTGGCTGAAAATAAGTTGGAGCTGGTTTTGGAGTGTATCCATAGAGAGGAGAGAAGTAGTCGAATTTCGCAGGCGGTGGTAAATACGTTGTGGTTGGACGAGACGTATCTTGAAATCTGTCTGAGTTGGTATCAGTGTGAACATTTTCACCGTGCAGCTTCTGAGGTATCCTCTCTGGTATATAGGTTTTCTCTTCGAGGTTGGGCTTGATTTCAGATGAGGAGGAGTACATGTTGGGCTGACTGTAACCGAGAAATTCGCTATAGTCATCATTACGTCCTGAGCGGCTGATCCTCTCTGTTGTATTGAGGGAAGACGAGTATGGTTTATCGAGGGATGGTGATTCTGGCTCATTGAGGGAGGAAAAGTCCGGTTTAGCGAGGGAATACAAATCCGGTCCATCGAGGAAAGACGAGTACGGTTTATCTTGTTGAAGTGATTCCGTAATATTGATGGAAGATGAACCAGTTTCTGTCGAACACGTGAATTGCAAGATGAAGAGAATCTGAATCACACACTTGAAACTGAGGCTGACGGATCGACCCATTTCCGCTGCAAGGAAAAAAAATTACTTCTGTAACGAAAATAACTTAATGACAACATAAACTTGAGAGACCAAAAATGCAGAATATCTTATTATTATGTCATATATAAAGAAGCAAGCTTGTGTGTTTGTTTGTTTCCTGTCTACTTTCTCCCTCAACCCTCAAAAGAGCTACAGAAACTAAACTTTGTACGAATTTTCCCTTCTCCAAGAGGTTGGGTTGTTTTACCTCTGAGCGGCACTTTTTTGCACACCATGGGCTAAATGGCCAGGTCACATGGACCCCGAAGGCTCAGAGAAGATTGGGGGAGGGGACCCACTGAAACAGCTGTTGGCAGACAGATGGTAGCCTCCAGTCAAGGCCATCCAGCGTGTTCTTTAACGTGCACAGGGTATGGTTCCCCGCACACGGTGTTTGTTTCCTGTCTACTTTCTCCCTCAACCCTCAAAAGAGCTACAGAAACTAAACTTTGTACGAATTTTCCCTTCTCCAAGAGGTTGGGTTGTTTTACCTCTGAGCGGCACTTTTTTGCACACCATGGGCTAAATGGCCAGGTCACATGGACCCCGAAGGCTCAGAGAAGATTGGGGGAGGGGACCCACTGAAACAGCTGTTGGCAGACAGATGGTAGCCTCCAGTCAAGGCCATCCAGCGTGTTCTTTAACGTGCACAGGGTATGGTTCCCCGCACACGGGGCCACGGCTTAACGTCCCATCCGACGGACGGCGGTCTTTCCAAGCCCATCGGTGTCCCCTACTGACCGTGGGCAGGGCGGGGAATTTTGCGGAGATAAATCTCAACTCTAACCCAGCTGGGACTCGAACCTGGGAACTACAGATTACGAGCCTGACGCGCTACCGACTGAGCCACCCCCGCCCCATGCAAGCATAGATCAGTTCGGCTTTTACATTGAGCCAGTAATTCACCAGTCGGTTATTGGTGCCAGTGTCAGCCCACATTTAACGAAATGGGGACCCGACATATATTGAACTCGACTGTTTCCGCCATTTCGTTGTTTTTGTTATCCTCCTTGATACTGCTCTTTTCTTCAGCTTTTGCTTCCCCGTATTCGAAAAGTTTGGGCACTTAACAATGAAAGAAAGGAAAATGCGAATAAGTGCAAGAATTATGAATGCAATTAATAAAGACGGTTGAATTGGAATGCTATCTTTCATCAAGACAACTAGGGAATGCCGTCTAAAGAGAAATCAGATGATCTCATATATTAGTGGCCACTAGTATATTTATACTTCATTGATTATTTTAGGGGGCGGGGGTGGCTCAGTCGGTAGCGCGCTAGGCTCCTAATCTGTAGTTCCCAGGTTCGAGTCCCAGCTGGGTCAGCGTTGATATTTATCTCCGCAAAAATTCCCCGCCCTGCCCACGGTCAGTAGGGACCACCGATGGGCTTGGAAAGGCCGTCGTCCGTCGGATGGGACGTTAAGCCGTGGCCTCGTGTGCGGGAGAGCCATACGCTGTGCATGTTAAAGAACACGCTAGATGGCCTTGACGGGAGGCTGCCATCTGTCTCCGAACAGCTGTTCCAGTGGGTCCCCTCCCCCAACTTTCTCTCAGCCTTCGGGGTCCATGTGACCTGGCCATTTAGCCCATGGTGTGAAAAAAAAGTGCCACTCAGAGGTAAAACAACCCAACAACCCAACTCACGACACTACCAAGTTAAACAGATCCACGTCTTTGGGAGCAAGGTCATGGGCTCGATGTTTGGAAGCGTTGTAACCCTTCACTATGGAATCCAGAACGTGTAAGAATCTAAAATTTTTATGCTTAGTGAAATAACGCCATAATTTTTCTCTCAGGGTTCGATTCAGTCTTTCTACCAACGCAGCTTTCTTATCAATATAAGACAGGAAGAAGTGAAAGTTTTTATCTTCTTTTAGGAATTTTTGAAAAACACGGTTTGTGAATTCTGTCCCCTGATCGGTGTTTAGTGTCATGGGTTCACGACCCTGTGCTAGAATCTGTTCAAATGCTTCTTTCACAGAAGTTCCTGTTTTCTTTTTCACAGGAATCGACCACGCATAGCGAGATAAAATATCAATGACGACTAATATGTATCCATAACCATCAATAAATCGTGCAATATTTTTCACGAACATTAAATTCGCCTGCCATTGTTGATCCAGACCTGTCACGTACGTTTGGTTCCATCTGAATTTGCTCGTTGCCGGTTTGTGGAGAGTGTACGTCTCTTGACCTGCTAACCATTCTCTGACTGTCTTTGGATCCTGTCCAGTACTCTGGGATAATCGAGTCACCCCTCCATAGCTGCCAGGGTTCTTGGGAACGTAATAAGGTTTTTCCAACGCGTCGTTCATCGACCAGCAGTCGCTTTCCCTCTTTAATCCAGACCTCGATAGGAAGGGAGTCAGGTATGTCTGTAGATGTACGGTCTGATGTACCTCTTCACACAACTCTCTCGATGTGTAAATGACCGGATGGTCATAGTACATCGCTTTTGTTCCCACCTCCTCCAGACAGAATCGGTAACTCGGAGCCCACAACAATTTTCTCGACCCACTCGTCCAGAGTAACGAGTTTCTTCCACTGAGAAAAAGATAAGTTAATTCCTTTCACCGTCGGTTGTTTACGCAAAAGTAATCTGATATCGACTGTTTTATTACACACGCTCAACCAAACGTTTCTTCCCAAATGCCTAGAATCTCCACAACGTGTGGCTGAATAATCTGGAGATAACGTGACCCCACAAATCACAGCTGTTGCTTCACGCGATTCATAACGTAAATGAGCACACAACACAGTAATTGTTAGGTAATATCGGACTTTTATTTACAAAACCAATTGTCGCTAGTATACAGGTTGTCTTTTGCTCTCTTTAACACGTCACCAAAGAACAGAGAGGAAAGAAAGGCGCCGTCTACATAACAGAGGAGGCCTTGAGACCACGCCGTGTCAACAAATGCATTAGCAATACCGTCAGTGTCCAATGAGCGCACTGCATCGTTCAAATAAGTATTCAAACAATGTTCTTTATCCTCGGGCTCTATAAGCCTAGTCCCGGATAGCAAGGCTTGAATTAGATCGTGCACTACAATGTCCGTCAATAGCTGCATCAAATGCCCTTGATCCCCTGCCGGGGGAGTCAAAAGAAACGCTAGTAGAAGGTCTCTCTGTTCAGCGATGGCGTGCCGCAGGTGAAAATTAACATTGGACCTGCGGTGATGATCGAGGCTGTTCTTCACATCGTTGCTACGGTTTCGTATTTCCTCCCACTGGGCCAAGGCGAGATTCACACCGCAAGATGTTGAACCAGGTAGGGATTTGAAGATGTCGAGGCGTCGACACCCATCATTATTACAGTAAGCACACAATTGTAGGTTATTCATCACGAACCAAGTCTCTCGGTGAAATTAGTGACGTCGATTCTGTCCATCACCACTAGTAATTCCTGCCACTCCGGAAGGCTTAGAGTTGGTGCATAAGCTCTCCTTCCAATGACTACCTAGATACTATTTACAGGCCTACTAATATAAAAACATATCAATTGACATTAATTACTTAATACATTTAATAAACTTCAGACTGTGTTATAGAAACACATCATTATACATTTAATATACTTTATACTGTGGTATAGAAACACATCGTCTTCAGACTGTGTTATATCACATCGATAAAACATAATATCCTGATTCAGTTCTCTATTAAATAAAATGGAAAATCTGCAATATCAAAGAATTGATTTAGAAATATATTTAACATATTTTATATATTTATCCTAAAATCTGTCCTCATGGAGTCTCATAAATAAACTAAGGCAAAATTAAATCCTTTATACATCTAACTACACTTCAGACATATCTAAGTGAGAATTTATCGAAAATAAAACGAGTACCACTTCACAATTTTATTGATTCCAATACATATAAACATTTCATTATAAACATTTCTTTCGTGATAACTGTAGCTACCGGTTGAAATATTAAAATAATATTTAAAAGAATTAACGATTCGTTTCAATTCAACATCTTTTCACTCCATCACAACGTGATAATGTCGTGCTCCAGTTTCTACATTTGTAGAAATTGAGTAATCTGTAGTTCCCAGGTTCGAGTCCCAGCTGGGTCAGCGTTGAGATTTATCTCCGCAAAATTCCCCGCCCTTCCCACGGTCAGTAGGGGACACCGATGGGCTTGGAAAGGCCGTCGTCCGTCGGATGGAACGTTAAGCCGTAGCCCGTGTGCGGGAGAGACATACCCTGTGCACGTTAAAGAACACGCTGGATGGCCTTGACGGTAGGCTACCATCTGTCTCCCAACAGCTGTTCCAGTGGGTCCCCTCCCCCAACCTTCTCTGAGCCTTCGGTGTCCTTGTGACCTGGCCATTTAGCCCATGATGTGCAAAAAATTGCCGCTCAGAGGTAAAACAACCAAACCCAACCCTCTTGCCTGCAATTCATGACGTATGTAGTTATATCTGATAATTTCATTTCAAGGATAAAATGTAAATGAAAATTATCTTTTATTGAATTTCAAGCAAGAAATTTTGTGAACAGAATCATCTGATCAGTATGAGATAACAGTGTTGATTCTGAAATAGAATCCAGCAAAGATGAAACTAAGCCTGAGCTTTGCGAGCCTGAGGGTCGCGACCCACAGTTTGAGAACCACTAACATAAATTATAGAGCGGTGCTGTGTTCCCCGCATCCCTAGGAATCAACGAACGTAGGAAAGGTGAAGAGATAGGCGTACTGGTTTCAAAATATCAAAAACTTTATGGGAAAAGCACAATTTACGCGATTACGTGAAGCATTAATTTTCATTGCTTTTGGCTGGAATTATGCTATTTCAGTATGGCAACACTGGTTATCTCATACTGATCACAAGATGAAATTGGCTGTTGGTCACATAAAAATTTCTGGAGCCTTTGAATTTCTACACCCACCTTTTCAGATTCAAATCGCAAAGTAACCATAAATGAACCACAGATAAAGAACTATAGATGCAATTCGTCCTTGTACATTTTAGGAATCCTCCTTGCGGGGACCATTATTTTAGTTAAAATATACCAATCAGTGATGAGAAGAAGTTTGCAGGAAGAGCTAGATTTGGTAAGGGTTTAGGAGAAGCAATGAAAATTGGTAGGGGGTTAGGTTGGATTGGGTTGTTTTACCTCTGAGCGGCACTTTTTTGCACACCATGGGCTAAATGGCCAGGTCACATGGACCCCGAAGGCTCAGAGAAGGTTGGGGGAGGGGACCCACTGGAAGAGCTGTTGGTAGACAGATGGTAGCCTCCCGTCAAGGCCATCCAGCGTGTTCTTTAACGTGCACAGGGTATGGCTCTCCCACACAAGGGGCCACGGCTTAACGTCCCATTCGACGGACGGCGGCCTTTCCAAGCCCATCGGTGTCCCCTACTGACCGTGGGCAGGGCGAGGAATTTTGCGGAGATAAATCTCAACGCTGACCCAGCTGGGATTCGAACCTGGGAACTACAGATTACGAGCCTGGCGCGCTACCGTCTGAGCCACCCCCGCACATACATATAGAGATAACTGCGTTGAGAGGGGAAGAAGGATCATATTAATTTTAATTTTGATGCAGAAAAGGTTATGTATTAAGGTTGTTATATACACCAAGGGATAATCTGGGTCATAGATAGCGATTCTGAATTTGACATCTGGTGTGAACTTCGAAGTCAAATAGAGGTCGAATTTTGATCTAAAAATGCTAAAAAATGAAAAATTGAGGCTTGCGATTATTTCGGGTTGTAGATCTCAGAACGTTTACGAAATTTTGCATCCGATAGATACAAGGGAGATCAACAATTGACAACTGAAGGTATTTCGAGTTCTACGTTTCAGAAAAGTTACGAAATTTTGGTTGTGACTTGTCCAGTCAGGTTAGAGATCAAATTTCCACCTAGGTGTGCTATGAACCTGAAAATTTCTGCCTGAGGGTACTTCAGTTAGAAACATTAAGAAATTTCTAATATGACGTGTCCTTCGTGGTCAGATTGGATTGGATTGTTTTACCTCTGAGCGGTACTTTTTTGCACACAATGGGCTAAATGGCCAGATCACATGGGACCCGAAGGCTCAGAGAAGGTTGGGGGAGGGGACCCACTAGAACAGCTGTTGGGAGACAGATGGTAGCCCCCCGTCAAGGCCATCCAGCGTGTTCTTTAACGTGCACAGGGTATGGCTCTCCCACACAAGGGGCCACGGCTTAACGTCCCATTCGATGGACGGCGGCCTTTCCAAGCCCATGGGTGTCCCCTACTGACCGTGGGCAGGGCGAGGAATTTTGCGGAGATAAATCTCAACGCTGACCCAGCTGGGATTCGAACCTGGGAACTACAGATTAGGAGCCTGACGCGCTACCGTCTGAGCCACTCCCGCCCCACTATTAAATTCATGTGAATATTTTAATGCAAGGGATAAAATTTCACCTACCTCTGCTGTCTTACCTTACATATGTTCTTAGATATCCCCGCACAATGACTATTATTCCATTTCAGCTCTCTGACAGGAACCGACAGGACCTTCGGCTTCACTCGATAAGGGACATGGCAAAAATGAATTGAGTAGAAGGGAAGCTCTTGTGTTTCGTCAAAGAGGATTCAATTGTTGACCCAATAATATTCCATTTGCAATATTGTGTAGCGAAATAATGAATGCTCGACCACGTTAACCAGAGTGTTTTTGATTCATTTACAAATGCCATAGCTAAAAGAATAAATTTTTAATAATATATTACTAAAAATTAAATAATTTTTCTTGAACCTCTTACGAAATTGAAAAGGAAATTTTTTCTTACTATAAGAAATACTATTAAAAATAAGAAATATTCGGAACAAATTCTGGACTAAAGCAACGAAAACAAAGGCCTGTAAACTGCAGTCCTTTCAAGATTATTTTCCATCCATTGTAAATTTAGCCGTCCCATGGCCGAGTGGTTAGCGCGCTTGGCTACTGATCTATGGGACCTGGGTTCGAGCCCCGGATAAGGCATGGTTGTATGTGTTGTTTTTCTGCTGAGGTCCTGCCATCCTCTCGATCTTCTACTTCGGAATATAAACTGACAGGCTCCTGTCGGACCTCTGTGGCAAGCAGCTGCTTGAGGGGGTATTTATTTTTATTGTAAATTTAACATGCAAATATTGAGTAATGGTAATATAATATGTGATAGTTTACCCGGAATAAAGGTTAATGATTTGAAAATAAAATCCTCACAAATAGCTTCGCCAACTAGCATTACACATTAATACTACAACTACACATTAGATGAAATATAGATAAATAATTGCATATAAGTCAATAAATTGATGGTCAGATGCCTATTCCGGTAGTATGCAATCTCGTTTAATTCTCTTCATTCTCAATATCTTGCAAATTAAAACTATTCATAAAATATAGTATTTTCTAGAGCACTCAATCTTTTTCATCCAATAGGAACAACTATTTATAGTGAAAGTATAATGAAATCGAGCGGTGACCAAAAGATATTCCTTATTCTTAAATATCAAAACCAAACCGCAGTGATAGTTGCACACTACAAAATAATCAATTTGAAAGAAATTTACTGTGTATTAGGGTTTACTTCTTGACAAAGTGGACAATTTTTAACTGTCTGTTCCAACAAGCATCTGTGATTAATTTCTTAATATCTACATACATACAAAATCCTCATGCAGACAACGACTACGGAGGCCCAACCAGACTGTGTAGTTTGGCTCACCAGACGTGTCTCTTTTGAGCTACAACTGCTGCAATTGGCCACTCTAGGCCAATTCTAGCAAGATCCTGTTTGACATTGTCTGTCCATCGCATCCTAGGTCTCCCCCTTTTTCTGATACCCTTAGGCACACTGTTCATAATCCTCTTTGCAAATCTGCAGATATGCATACGGCAACATGACCAAACCAATGCGATCTCTCTCAGCACAATATGCTGCTGAAAAGAAGTTGATGACTTCTTCTTCTAACCTCATCATTACTTACAAAGTCAAACCACCTAATGCACAAGAAACTGAGTAAGCATCTACAATCAAAGGCATCAAGTTTCTTGTTATCCTGTTTACAAAGGGTCCATATTTTGCTACCATAACTAACCTTAGAAAGAACCAAATTATTATACAGCTTAATTATAGTCATTAGGTGTATACGCCTATTTTTCCGTACTCTCCATAAATTCTTAAAAGTCCCAGTGGCAATCCCTACTCTATTTATCACAGCCGCACGTCACCAATATCTGTTACATATCTCCCAGGATAATTAAACTGAGTCACTTGCTCGATACAGCCATTCAAAGCAACTGAAAACCATCTGCCTGACCAATTTTCATCCCTTTAGTTTTTTCTCTGTTTATCGCCAAACCTACTCTATTATCAGTCTCATTAACAGCCCTAATGAACAAATTCATCTCATCAACATCAGTAGCCAACAGGGCCAAAATATCTGCATAATCTAAACCAGAAATTTCGAAATCTCTAGACCATTTAGAGTCAAAATCTTTCCCTTGCAAAGAATTTCGCATTACATAATCATAACTAAAGAGAAAAGGAGACAAAATGCACCCTTGTCTAACCCACTAGCAATGCTAAACCAATCGCTGAAAGACGTACCAACTCTCACACACGACTCTGTGTTATTATAGAGAGCTCTCATTACACTAACCAACTTATCAGGTATTCCATATGATCTAACAATCAACCACAAATTATGTCGATCAACAGAGTCAAAAGCCTTTTTGAAATCTATAAAGCTAGCAACCACAGGTTTCTGAAACTCTAAACATTTCTCAAAAATCTGTTTAAGTGAAAATATTTGATCAATACATCCCCTACCACTTCTGAATCTACACTGTTCATCACGCAGTTGTCCATCAACCAAATTCTTAATTCTATTATGTATAATCATGCAAAGAACTTTACCTGGAACAGAAAGTATACTAATTCCCCTATAATTATCACAAGAACTGCGATCACCTTTTTTAAAATTTGGGACAATAATAACTCTACTAAAATCCTTAGTAACAACACCTTTATCATAAAAAATATTCAAAATTTCGATTCACAAGATATGTTTATCAGCTGGTGGATAATCCTGAACAGAGGTCATCGCAGGCACCGGAACTCTTTGCTTCTATTGGCATCGTCAAATTCTGCATTGGAGGAAGTCTTCCAGTGTAGATGGCTTCAGCCTTTAGTGGTGGGGGAACAGGTCTTTGCCCCATGCCTGCGATTAGGGATCTGTTTGATATTGTCAGAATTTTCTCTCTCAATAAATATAGTTTCTTTAAACATCCCATTAACCATTTTCTCTCCATAGGTAGTTGGAATGTGAGGACTCTGCACAGAGCTTTTTCTCTTGATGTCCTCACACAAGAATTCCACCATTATAATTTAGATATTCACGGCTTCCAAGAGACCAGATGGACAGATAAAGGTCAGAATCTTAAAAATAATCTTAAATTTCTCTTTTCAGGGAGGGACGAAAATAATCATCACCGAGGCACGGGTCTGCTTCTCAGCAGACACACTAATGATGCTCTTCTAGGATATGAGTGCATTAATGAAAGGTTTCTTACAGCAAAATTTCCGTTAGGACATATCCATTGGAAACCATTGTTGCAACAAACGCTCAGAGTAGTTGAGGGGAAAATACAGTTTAGAAGATCCGAACCCACCCACGTTTTACAGTTCCTAGGTTCGAGTCCCACTTTGGCTTCGCACAACCCTCACAATGCGATGGTTTCCATTTAGCCCGTTGTTTGCACAGATCCCACTCGAGCGAGCTGCGTTAATCTTTCTAATTTTTTTTGTTCCCCTAAAGAAGCAGAACTTAAAAAACTTTCTCTTTTGTTTGGAAGATATAATTTCTTAAAAGGTTTGAATGACTGTCTCAACAAATCGAGACAAACATTCTATATAGAGATACAGTTTCACTTTCAATGTTTTTTTTATTTAGAGATCCCTCAAATATGCCCAGTAGGTTGTATCAAGGCTAAATAGCCCCGTATGACTCTTTGCACGTCCACAGGGTTTATATCCAGAGGATATTTAGAGCGCTAAAATCTGTTTGGCACGGCCAAGCAATATTCGCTTATTTTCATTCATTTATTTTTGATATACCCTGTATATATATATATAGAAGAAATCAATTGCTATTTTGGCCTCTCTTGGTTTCACGATTGCCATCCCAAGCCCTTTTGATCTTGTACGACATCGGATCTAAACCTTTTTAAAGTTTCTGAGATCTGCTCCTTGACTCCCTGGATATCTATCGACCATCTCGGTCAAGGTCAGCCTTTGTGGCTCGACCCTTTCTCCCCCATAGTGGGGAACTACTACTGTTCAACTGAGTTACAGATATCATGCGACTTTGTCCAAAGGAAGTTTATCCCTAAAATGTTCAATGAAGAACAGGTAGACATTTTACCTCTGACCACGAAGGAGGGGCGGGGATGGCTCAGTTGGTAGCGCGCCAGGCTCGTAATCTGTAGTTCTCAGGTTCGAGTCCCAGCTGGGTCAGCGTTGAGATTTATCTCCGCAAAATTTCCCCGCCCTGCCCACGGTCAGTAGGGGACACCGATGGGCTTGGAAAGGCCGCCATCCGTCGGATGGGACGTTAAGCCGTGGCCCCGTGTGCGCGAGAGCAATACCCTGTGCACCTTAAAGAACACGCTGGATGGCCTTGACGGGAGGCTACCATCTGTCTCCCAACAGCTGTTCCAGTGGGTCCCCTCCCCCAACCGTCTGAGCCTTCGGGGTCCATGTGACCTGGCCATTTAGCCCATGGTGTGCAAAAAAGTGCAGATCAGAGGTAAAACAACCCAACAAAGAATCTCGTACGGGACCTGGTGCACTAAAGAATATCTCCGAAATGCCACAACTTGCGGAGCGCTGACGGGGTCCGTCCCTCATCTCAGTTGCGCGTGGTTCGATGTTCGTGGTAGCACCAATCAACGTCGAGACGGATTTTGTGAATGCTTTCGCCGCCCTCTTACACTTTAGTATACTTCGTATCCTTCCAAAATTAAAACTAATTATATTAATAATAATAATAAATATTTCTTAAAATTTAGAACTTCTCATGATTGACATTTCTAACCATAAACACATAACAAATTCAAACACTGTCTGGATTTGAAGATTTTATATCTATTTTTTCTATTCGCCATCTTCCTTATTTGCTGGGTCAGCGTTGAGATTTATCTCCGCAAAACTCCCCGCCCTCCCCACGGTCAGTAGGGGACACCGATGGGCTTGGAAAGGCCGCCGTCCGTCGGATGGGACGTTAACCCGTCGCCCCGTGTGCGGGAGAAACATACCCTGTGCATGTTAAAGAACACACTGGATGATCTTGACGGGAGGCTACCATCAGTCCAGTGGGTCCCCTCCCCCAACCTTCTCTGAGCTTTCGGGGTCCATGTGAGCTGGCCATTTAGCCCATGGTGTGCAAAAAAGTGCCGCTCAGAGGTAAAACAACCCAACAACCCAAATCCATCTCTCTTATTTTGTTTCTCATTATTTCCATCCCCCCTTCTTCCCTCTCCCTTTAATTCTTATTTTCTTATCACTATTATCTTATCGTTTTATTCTGCCTCTTTACTATTTATTCATCTATTTTTTGTCACCATTTCTCTTTTCCCTGCTTCTTTCTATTTTTATTATTCTAATTTTTTTTTTATTACGATGACAGAGGAGGCTCAGTTGGTAGCGTGCCAGGCTCGTAACTGCAATTACCAAGTTCCGGTTCCAGCTGGGCAAGTGCAGAGATTATTCTCTGCCAAACACCCCCGCCCTGCCTACAGTGAATAGGGGTCACTGTTGGGCTTGAAAAGGCCGCCATCCGTCGGATGGGACGTTAAGCCGTGGTTCCCTGCGTGGGATAGACACACCCACGTACGTTAAAGAACACGCTGGATGGCCTTGACGGGAGGCTGACACCCTTTTCTCAACAGCTGTCCAGTGGGTCTCCTCACCCAACTATCCACGAAACTAACAGAGTTTCGAACTTGGGTTGGGTTGTTTTACCTCTGAGCGGCACTTTTTAAGAACCAAAATTAAAAACCAAAATCAGTCAAACGAAATTGTCAAATTTTTGACATCACTTAAATAGTCATACTATATAGACAGTTCTTATACTTTTGATTTTAATAGTTCATATATTTATATATAAACTGGTGGATTCTAGTGCTAATCTTTAAACTAATGTGGCAGTCAGTCCAGTGGGTCCCCTCTCCCAACCTTCTCTAATAAATATATTTTATTTAGAAAGAAAATTATTCGTATTTATTATCAAATATAATAATGATACTTAATATAAATAATTTTTTTCCTAAATAAAATATATTTATAAATGAATATTAGTATAAAAAATAGCGCAGAATCCACCAGTAATAATATTAAACTCGAAAATAGAAGAAATGTCTATTTTGAAATGCTACTTAAGGTGACGTCATATATTGTAGTTTGGCTTTCTGTTGGTATAGAGATTAACGGAATGGTACTGGGAGCCTTCTCCTTCAGAATCGGGGAATTATTAGCAAAGAATGTAGAGGGAGAAGAAGTTAAGCTTCCATAGAGATTAATGTAAAATCGAGTATCGTGCATTTGGCGTAGAGGTGAAAAACACATTACAGGGAACGAACGCTTTTGTAATAACATGTTACTGTCAACTTCCATTCTCTTCGCTTTTCCTATGTAATAATTTCCCATTGATATCCTTGCAGAGTATATTAATATCAATTCTGTTTCCTGTTTCTATGCAACCAAGAAAACTTCCAATTGTAAAATTTATTCTATAAATTAATTTCAGGCTAATTTCAAATCTTCTCTTTCCGTTCAATTTATAATTGTTGGTTCAACGAAAAATAATTCCAATGGAGAAAATAAACCTTTATTAAAATCATGATATTATTTTTTTCAAATACAAAGTGCAGTTATTTTTGTTTCCTTTTTTAAAATATAAATTTTTTGATGCATAATTTCCTTGCCCCTTATTGTTTGCTTCCCAGCTTAAAAAAATGCACGATACGAATCGAAACACCACTTGAGGTCGCCACTTACGCTTTGTCAAAGCTGAACTTCTTTTCCTTATACGTTCTTTGGCAATTAGTACCTGCTTAAGGAAATACTGCGGTAATGCTCTTCTTATAGACAGTGTTATTTCAGATTTTAAATTTCCAAACAGATGGTAGGAGACCTCACTTTTAAGGAAATATAAAAATTTTTTGAGAAAGATTCTTTTAAAAGAGAGAAAGAAACAGAGATATGAAAGAGTGAGAAATCTGAGGGTAACGAAAACTTAGATGCTCCCTCATCCCTCCGGCATTAATCTTTCTCTCTGATCTGTATACGATACATAATATTATTTCCTGTTCGTGCACTTGTAGATGACTTACTGAGGAACATCAACAACTCCTTATAATTAAATTAAAAATGTTTTAAACATGTAAAATTATTAACTTATTTTTCTAATTCTTGAATGAAGTTGTACATACATACAATATCCATGAGCTACAAAGATCCTACCAAAGTGTGTTAATTTATTCTTACGTGCGATTACTTGTTATGAAAAGGAGGAAACATTTCAGCGAATTGCAAAATGCAATATGTTTCTATTATTATTAATTATTTTAAAAATTTAAACTAAAAAAGAAATTGAAGATGCAATTAGAAAAAAATAAAAATAAATAATAATAAGGCTCAAATCTTTTCTCCCTCTCGTAACAGGTAATTGTTCATACGCCAAAGTTCAAACGCGCTGTCTATGTCTATTAGATTTTTGTGTATTTTACCTCTTAGGGGCACTTTTTTGCACATTATGGGCTAAATGGCCAGGTCTTAAGGACCCCGAAGATTTAGAGAAGGTTGGGAGAGGGGACCCACTGGAACAGCTGTTGGGAGACAGATGGTAGCTTGCGGGAGCGGACCCACTGGAACAGCTGTTGGGGGAACAGATGGTAGCCTCCCGTCAAGGCCACCAAGCGTATTCTTTAAAGTGCACAGAGTATGGCTCTCCCGCACACGGGGCCACGGCTTTACGTCTCATCCGACAGACGGCGGCCTTTTCAAGCCCGTAGGTGTCCCCTGCTGACCGTGGTTAGGGTGGAGAGTTTTTGCGGAGAAAAATCACAAAGCTGAACCAGCTGAGACTCGAACCTGGGAACTGTAGATTACGAGTCTGGCGCGCTACCAACTGAGCCGTCTATTGGATAACTTGACAGTAATCGGGGTTGGGGTTGGCTCATTTTTAAAATTGGTCAGGGGTGAAAAATTTCTTAATCCTTTCCTGTCTAAGTAGGGTACAGTCGCTCAAAAAAAAAATCCGAACACTGTGTCCTTCGTGTCACGTGACACGAAGATTGCGAGATCACTAATTTCTAAAAAAATTCGTTGCCAGATATTTTTTCTAAATTCTGTAATCAACCATAGTGTTCGGATACTTTTTTGAGCGACTGTACCTTACCAGATACCAATGCTCCAGAAGGAAAATAAAAATATAAAGAAAGAACTAATTTCGGTTTTTTTGACGAACCACGTGAAATCGGATTCATGCACATAGAATGACAAACGTTTGATGCGTCATGTTTGACGTCATATATTTTCATTTGATATGCAATGTGTTCTGAATTGACTTTTGAGCTGGCATGATATGGGGAAACGGCTACAGTTTTTGCCAAAACCACGAGCCATTCACGTTATCTACCGTAAAAGATGTCTACAGTTAAAAGAACAACATAAAAGGTAAGAAATATGAAAATATTTATTTTCAATAGTAAGCACTAAAATAGGGAATGGTACAGAAGTGTTGAAAATTGGATTCGGCGCCACTTTTTTTCGCACACAATGGGTTGGTTTGTTTTACCTCTGAGCGGCACTTTTTTACACACCATGGGCTAAATGGCCAGGTCACATGGACCCCGAATGCTCAGAGAAGGTTGGGGAGGGGACCCACTGAAACAGCTGTTGGGAGACATATGGTAGCCTCCCGTCAAGGCCATCCAGCGTGTTCTTTAACGTGCACAGGGTATGGCTCTCCCGCACACGGGGCCACGGCTTAACGTCCCATCCAACGGACGGCGGCCTTTCCAAGCCCATCGGTGTCCCCTACTGACAGTGGGCAGGTCGGGGATATTTGCGGAGATAAAGTCAACGCTGACCCAGCTGGGACTCGAACCTGGGAACTACAGATTACGAGCCTGGCGCACACAATGGGCTAAATGAACAGGTCACAAAGACCCAAAAGGTTTCAGAGAAGGTGGGGGGAGGGGACCCACTGGACAGCTGTTAGGAGACACATGGTAACCTCACATCAAGTCGTGTTCTTTAACGTTCATTGGAAATGGCTAGAGAAGATCTATGAGGAAGGCGAGACTTCAAGAGAAAGACATCCATAACTTATCTGGGTCTGGAACCAGGCTCTTTTGATCAGTATCTGAGCTCCCTAACCACTGGGCACAATCAGATAAAGGTCAGATTCTTAAAAATAATCTTAAATTTCTCTTTTCAGGGAGGAAAGACAATAAGCATCACCAAGGCGTGGGTCTGCTTCTCAGCAGACACGCTAGTGATGCTCTTCTAGGATATGAGTGCATTAATGAAAGGTTTCTTACAGCAAAATTTGAGACAAGCGTTAAAGACTTGAATGTTATCTGCTGTTATGCCCCCACTGAGGATGTCGATGAGGCTGAGAAGGATAGGTTTTATGAACAACTTCAGGATATTTTGAATTCGGTCAAGAAAGGAGATATTACCCTTGTTCTTGGTGATTTCAATGCCAAAGTTGGTACTGACTCTGACCTTTGGGGAGGGGTGATAGGCCCTTTTGGTATTGGTAGCTGCAATGACAATGGGAAACGTCTCCTACAGTTAAGTAAATTTAATGATTTCAGAATAACTAACACTTATTACAAACACCATGATATACATAAGTACACATGGGTTTCACCAAATGGACTGCATAAGAATATTATTAGTTATATATTAACAGCAAATGGGCTAGTTCTGTCAGGAATACCAGGTCTTATAGGGGAGCTGAAATTCGATCTGACCATTACCTTGTTAAAAGTGTCTTGCAAATTAAACTTAAAAAGTGTTGTGCTAGGGTTAAAAAATTTACTTTTAATACGGAAGCTCTGAAAGATCCAGTTATAGCCAAAGCTTACCGTGTTAGGTTACTTAGTCATTATGGCAGTCGTGGTTTGCTTACTACTGAAGATGAGGAAGAATCTGATCATTTTAAACACACCTTTTTGGACAAACAGTACTCTTTTAGGTAACTAAAACAGTACCTCTTAGGAGAAAAGGAGCAGAAGAGATAGACTTATCTGAGTGATAAGGCACTTGAGCTTATTTCGGAAAGAAAGAACTGCAGAAATGTCCTTAATCAATACCCTACTAGTCCTAATAGAAAGCATTACAGAGAACTTAATAAACGTGTAAAAGATCAGTTAGTTGCTGATAAGGATCTTTGGGTTGATGGTTTGGCTGACAAAACTGAGGAAGCATTTAGGCAGCACAACATCAGAGTGCTGTACCAGATAGTTAATGTTTTGTGTGGTAGAAAACGGACAGGTATACAGGGACTGAAGGATAAACAGGGTAAGGTTATAGAAGGTGAGGATTCTGTCATGGCTAGGTGGGCTGAGCATTTCAGTAATATTCTAAACAATGCGGTTAGTTCTATTCCCATTGTTTGCAATGATGATAGATGCATTAGTGGCTTTAATGTTGGCCCTATAACACAATCTGAAGTTATTTTGGCTGTTTCTAAACTTAAACTACATAAATCCCCAGGGGTAGATGAAATTACTACGGAAATGCTTAGAGCTGGGAATGTTTCGGTTACCACTTGGATGACTGAAATTCTGAATGTCTTTTATGATAAAGGCATGGTTCCTAAGGATTTTACCAGAGCTATTATTATCCCTATTTTCAAGAAAGGTGATCGCAGTTCTTGTGATAACTATAGGGGTATCAGCCTACTCTCTGTTCCAGGTAAAGTTCTTTCCATAATTGTGCTTAATAGAATTAAGAATCTGGTTGACAGGCAATTGCGTGATGAGCAATGTGGATTCAGAAGTGGTAGGGGATGTGCGGATCAGATATTTTCACTTAGGCAGATTCTTGAGAAATGTTTAGATTTTCAGAAACCTTTGGATGCTAGCTTTGGTAATTTTCAAAAAGGCTTCCGACTCTTTCGATCGTAATAATTTGTGGTTGATTGTGAGATCATATGGTATACCAGACAAGTTAGTTAACATAATGAAAGCTCTCTATAATAACACTGAGTCGCGTGTGAGAGTTGGTATGGCTTGTAGCAATTGGTTTAGTATTACTTCTGGTGTTCGACAAGGGTGCATTTTGTCTCCTTTTCTGTTTAGTTTGGTTATTGATAATGTTATGCGAAATTCACTTCAAGACTTTGGCCTTAAATGGGCTGGAGATACGAAAATTTCTGATTTAGATTATGTTGATGATTTAGACCTTTTGGCAAATGATGCTGATGAGATGAACTCTTTCATTCGAGCTGTTGATGAGACTGGTAGTAGAGTAGGTTTGGTTATAAACAGAGAGAAAACTAAAGTGATGAAAATTGGTCAGGCAGGTTGTCATTCAGTTCATCTGAATGGTTGCAGTCTTGCGCAGGTGTCACAGTTTAATTACCTTGGGAGATATATAACAGATACTGGTGATGTGCGGCATGAGATTAACAGACGAATAGGGATTGCTGCCGGTACTTTTAAGAATCTATGGAGATTGTGGAGAAATAGGCGTATACACCTAAAGACCAAAATTAGACTGTATAATAGTTTGGTTCTTTCTGATGTTAGTTATCGTAGTGAAACTTGGACGCTGTGTAAACAAGATAACAGGAAACTAGATGCTTTTGATTCTAGATGCTTACGTAGTATCTTGGGTATTAGGTGGTTAAACTTTGTAACTAATGATGAGGTTAGGCAAAGAAGTCTGCAACCTCCTTTAAGCAGCATATTGTGCAGAGAGAGACTCCGTTGGTTTGGCCATGTTGCCCGTATGAATAATTATCGATTGGCGAATATTGTTATGAACAGTGTGCCTAAAGGCCTCAGAAAGAAGGGGAGACCTAGAATGCGGTGGGCAGACAATGTCAAACAGGACCTTGTGAGAATTGGTTTAGTGATGGTGGCCAGATGCAGTAGATGTAGCTCAGGATAGACTTGCTTGGAGAACTAAATTGCACGGTCTGGTTGGACCTCCTTGCCCATGGCTGCTTGAGAATGATGATGATGACGATGACGAGGTTTGTTTGGTTTGTTTTAACTCTGAGCGGCATTTTTTTGCACACCATGGTGTAATGGCCAGGTCACATGGACCCCGAAGGCTCAGAGAAGGTTGGGGGAGGGGACCCACTGGAACAGCTGTTGGGAGACAGATGGTAGCCTCCAGTCAAGGCCATCCAGCGTGTTCTTTAACGTGCACAGGGTATGGCTCTACAGTACGAGGGTCCACGTATTTGCATCCATCCGACGGACGTCGGCCTTTCCCAGCCCATCGGTGTCCCCTGCAGACCGTGGGCTTGGAATTTTGCGGAGATAAATCTCAGAGCTGACCCAGCTGGGATTCGAACCTGGGAACTACAGATTACGAGCCTGGCGCGCTACCAAATGAGCCACCCAATTCTTCTTCTTTAAGAAATAGTTTAAAAAAAGTTATTTTTTGTAGTCGGTGGGACTACTGAATTAGCCGCAGCTTTAAAGGGCGATGAAATGGAAACTGACATATTTTTAAGTTCTTTTATGACACCTTTTCAAAAGATGAAAAGATATTCAGCATTTTTGCATTTTTTCAGCTTTTCTAATTCAGCTTTTTTTTTTTTTCATTTCAGAGATTCAATCTCTTTGGGTTCGATTGTATTGATGAAACGCTAGGATTCGGAATTTCAGAATTCAGCAATAGATTCAATAGCGCTCTCTAATGCTAAAAAACAGTTGAAAAATACCGAAAACAAATATTACATGCGATGTATGTATAAATAAATACCCCCTCAAGCAGCTGCTTGCCACAGAGGTCTGACAAGAGCCTGTCTGTTTTTATGCCATAGTTGAAGGTCTGAGAGGATGGAACGACCTCAGCAGAAAAACGACACATATACCCATGACTTACCGGGGCTCGAACCCAGGTCCCTTAGATCAGTAGTCAAGCGCGGTAACCACTGACCATGGGACGGCGATCTATGTATGCTAGAAATATTTAATTTGATGGTAGAATGGGGGACAGAATCTAGGGGAGGGAGGAGAGCATGCCTACCCTCCCTAAAAATACTAGAAAGGTAATGACGGCAATTATTTTTTATTAAACGCTTATATTTCGCGCATTTTTTAAGAAATTCTTTAAAGCCGTGGGGCGGGGGGTGTCTCAATGTGTAGACGCCAGAATCGTAATCTGCAGTTCCGGGTTCGAATTCCAACTGGGCCAATGGTGAAATTGATCTCTGCAGTACTCTTCACCCTGCTCTCGGTCACTAGGGCGACACCTATGGGCTTGGAAAAGCCATGTCCGTCGAGTGGAATGTTAAGTCGTTGGCCTGTGTGCGAAATAGACATACCCAGTGCACGCTAAAGAAAAAACTATATGGCTTATGACAGGATTCTACCATCTGTCTCCCAACATTCTCTGAGCTCTCAGGGTTCTAGTGACCTGGCAATTTAACCCATTGTGTAATAAACAAGTTGTTGGGTTGTTTTACCTCTGAGCGGCACTTTTTTGCACACCATGGGCTAAATGGCCAGGTCACATGGACCCCGAAGGCTCAGAGAAGGTTTGGTGAGGGGACCCATTGGAACAGCTGTTGGGAGACAGATGGTAGCCTCCCGTCAAGGCCATCCAGCGTGTTGTTTAACGTGCACAGGTGCAATGGCCCTCCCACACACGGGGCCACGGCTTAACGTCCCACCCGACGGACGGCGGCCTTTCCTAGCCCATCGGTGTCCCCTACTGACCGTGGGCAGGGCGGGGAATAACGTCCCCTCCGACGGACGGCGGCCTTTCCTAGCCCATTGGTGTCCCGTAGTGACCGTGGGCAGGGCGGGGAATATATGCGGAGATAAATCTCAACGTTGACCCAGCTGGGACTCGAACCTGGGAACTACAGATTACGAGCCTGGCGCGCTACCGTGCTGGGAGGTGGACAGCAAACGTTCATCAAAGCAACGCTGGCCGCTTTGCCTCATCCTTGCAAAGAAGCGTTACGACCCTACCGTGCTGGGAGGTGGACAGCAAACCTTCATCAAAGCAACGCTGGCCGCTTTGCCTCATCCTTGCAAAGAAGCGTTACGACTCCACCGTGCTGGGAGGTGGACAGCAAACCTTCATCAAAGGAACGCTGGCCGCTTTGCCTCATCCTTGCAAAGAAGGGTTACGACCCCACCGTGCTGGGAGGTGGACAGCAAACCTTCATCAAAGGAAATCTGGCCGCTTTGCCTCATCTTTGCAAAGAAGCGTTACGACCCTACCGTGCTGGGAGGTGGACAGCAAACCTTCATCAAAGCAACGCTGGCCGCTTTGCCTCATCCTTGCAAAGAAGCGTTACGACTCCACCGTGCTGGGAGGTGGACAGCAAACCTTCATCAAAGCAATGCTGGCCGCTTTGCCTCATCCTTGCAAAGAAGCGTTACGACCCACCGTGCTGGGAGGTGGACAGCAAACCTTCATCAAAGCAACGCTGGCCGCTTTGCCTCATCCTTGCAAAGAAGCGTTACGACCCCACCGAGCTGGGAGGTGGACAGCAAACCTTCATCAAAGCAACGCTGGCCGCTTTGCCTCATCCTTGCAAAGAAGCGTTACGACCCCACCGTGCTGGGAGGTGGACAGCAAATCTTCATCAAAGCAACGCTGGCCGCTTTGTCTCATCCTTGCAAGGAAGCGTTACGACCCCACCGTGCTGGGATGTGGACATCAAACCTTCATCAAAGCAATGCTGGCCGCTTTGCCTCCTCGTTGCAAAGAAGCGTTACGACCCCACCATGCTGGGAGGTGGACAGCAAACCTTCATCAAAGCAACGCTGGCTGCTTTTCCTCATCCTTGCAAAGAAGCTTTACGACCCCACCGTGCTGGGAAGTGGACCAGCAAACCTTCATCAAAGCAACGCTGGCCGCTTTGCCTCATCCTTGCAAAGAAGCGTTACGACCCCACCGTGTTGGGAGGTGGACAGCAAACCTTCATCAAAGCAACGCTGGTAAACATCAATGAGGAGAGGGCCCAGGGGTAACCCAACTCAACTGGTAACCCATCGCTAACAGGACTCTTACTGTTGCGGAGTTATGAGAGAGCTTTGATGCACTCCTGCAACGTAACAGGCCGCTCCAAAGTCACGTTCACCTCGGGCTGGAGTCGAGACAACAACTCGAAGAAAGAGTCCGATTCGCTGCGATCAACGGTACCTTCGGCAAACAAATCCTGATAAAAGTCAGAAGCATGGGCCAGCATGTCCTCTGTGCGACTTAGCTGTTGACCATTCCGGCCGACTAAGGATCGGATTGGATTGTTTTACCACTGAGCGGCACTTTTTTGCACACCATGGGCTAAATGGCCAGGTCACATGGACCCCGAAGGCTCAGAGATGTTGGGGGAGGGGACCCATTGGAACAGCTGTTGGGAGACAGATGGTAGCCTCCCGTCAAGGCTATCCAGCGTGTTCTTTAACGTGCACAAGGTATAGCTCTCCCACATACGGGGCCACGGCTTAACGTCCCATCAGACGGACAGCGGCCGTCTGATGGACCGGCCGACTAAGGATTGGATTGGATTGTTTTACACTGAGCGGCACTTTTTTGCACACTATGGGCTAAATGGCCAGGTCACATGGACCCCGAAGGCTCAGAGAAGGTTGGGGGAGGGGACCCACTGTAACAGCTGTTGGGAGACAGATGGTAGCCTCCCGTTAAGGCCATTAAGCGTGTTCTTTAACGTGCACAGGGTATGGCTCTCTCGCACACGGGGCCACGGCTTAACGTCCCATCAGACGGACAGCGGACTTTTCAAGCCCATCGGTGTTCCCTACTGACCGTGGGCAGGGCGGGGAGTTTTGTGGACATAAATCTCAACGCTGACCCAGCTGGGACTCGAACCTGCAGCTTACGAGCATAAATAACTATCGTCATTTTAAATGGACAGTTTACGAACATTTTACGATCATAAATAAATATCGTCATTTTAAATGGAGCTTAAGTTTTATTTTCTTACAATCTCTGGAGCGGGGCTGGCTCAGTCGGTAGCGCGACAGGCTCGTTATCTGTAGTTCCCAGGTTCGTGTCCCAGCTGGGTCAGCGTTGAGATATATCTCCGCAAAATTCCCCGTCCTGCCCACGGTCAGTAGGGGACACCGATGGGCTTGGAAAGGCCGCCGTACGTCGGATGGGACGTTAAGCCGTGGCCCCAGTGTGCGGGAGAGCCATACCTGTGCACGTTAAAGAACACGCTGGATGGCCTTGACGGGAGGCTACCATCTGTCTCCCAACATCTGTTCCAGTGGCTCCCCTCCCCAACCTTCTCCGAGCCTTCGGAGTCCTTGTGACCTGGCCATTTAGCCCATGGTGTGCAAAAAAGTGCCGCTCAGAGGTAAAACAACCCAACTTACAATCTGTAAAATCTCAGAAATGTTTACCCTTTGGTAAACATTACTGATTAGTGGCGCATCTATTATCTCAAGGAGAACTAATTAAATTACCCTTGTACGTAACCAATGCGAGTAGTTGGATTGGTTAATACCTTGTACGTAACCAATCCAACTACAGGGATTTTAGGATTTCTCTTCTTCCCGTTGTCGCTTGCAAAAGGGGGGGGGGAGAGCATCCCCCTCGGAAAAATGAATTTATGTTGAATAATGAGTTATATTAAAAATAACGTTTTTTCCCTTTAAAGAAGTCGTGATGACTTTTTATTTGCAACCGCACTCTTTAATATATTGCTCGACTTAAATATTTAAAATAAACGAAAATAACTTTCAGATATCTCTGACTTTAAATGTTCAGTAACTTGTTTCCGTTTCTCTGTCTAATCCAAAATCTCATGAAATCTAAGGAAATAACAATTTATATTCCAGAGCTCACCCAGCTTCGATACATCACTGGCTACAATTGAAGCAGAGGCTACGATCCTGGCGCTTAATCTATATAAATGTATAGCTGATTTGTCTGTTTGTTTGAAAAGGGGTACGCAATCGGTATCGCACCAGGCTCGTAATCAGAAGTTCGCAGGTTCGAGTTCCATCTAGGATAGGAGTTTGGTGAGATTTATCTCCCCAAAACTGTCCGCCATGCCCTCGGTCAGTAGGGGACACCGATGGGCTTGGAAAGGCCCCCTCGGACGAATGGGACGTTTAGTCATGCCCGTGTGTGGGAGAGCCATACTCTGTACATGTTAAACAACACACTGGATGGCCTTGATGGGAGGCTATCATCTGTCTCCTAACAGCCGTCCACTGGGTTCCCGTCCCCCAACTATCTCTGAGACCTCGGGGTCCTTGTGACTTGGCAATTTAACTCACTGTGTGCGACAAAAGTGCCGCTTAGAGGCAAATGAACTCAATCTGTTTGTTCGATATCTTCTCCTAGACATCAGAGCTAGAACCACAATACTTAGTTTAATCTCACTGCAACTTAGTGTACTGTAAGGCTGGGTTGTTTTACCTCTGAGCGTCGCCGGGCTCGTAATCTGTAGTTCCCAGGTTCGAGTCCCAGCTGGGTCAGCGTTGAGATTTATCTCCGCAAAATTTCCACCCCCACTGTCAATAGGGGACACCGATGGACTTGGAAAGGCCGCCGTCCGTCGGATGGGACGTTAAGGCCGTGGCCCCGTGTGCGGCAGAGCCATACCCTGTGCACTTTAAAGAACACGCTGGATGGCCTTGACGGGAGGCTACCATCTGTCTCCCAACAGCTGTTCCAGTGGGTCCCCTCTCCCAACCTTCTCTGAGCCTTCAGGGTCCTTGTGGCCTGGCCATTTAGCCCATGGTGTGCAAAAAAGTGCCACTCAAAGGTAAAACAATCTAATCCAAACCCGAATATTTCAAAGCAGGTTAAGGAAGGCCACCCAGTGGACAGTTGTTAGGAGACAAATAAAAGCCTTCCGTCAAGTCCAACCAGTATGTTCTTTAATATGCATAGAGTATGGCTCTCCCACACATGAGACCACGGCTTTATTTCCCAACCGACAGACGGTGGCTTTTCCAAGTTCATTGGTGTCCCCTAATAACTGAATGCAGAACTTTTTGCAGAGATAAATCTCGATGCAGGTCTAGGTGTCACTCGAACTTGGGAACTTCAGATTAAGAGCCTGGTGAGCTACCCATTAAGCCACCGCATCCCACCACTGTAAGGTATTCAATACCAGAAAATAAGCCCACCCCACAAAATTGGCCGCGATCACGAGAATGGTGACACTTCCCCGAGAAGGTCTATCTCCATCTCCGTCCTCTTGAACAAGGTAAAACTCTCGGATCGTGGGATTAGTTGGGTTGTTTTACCTCTGAGCGGCACTTTTTTGCACACCATGGGCTAAATGGCCAGGTCACATGGACCCCGAAGGCTCAGAGAAGGTTGGGGGAGGGGATCCACTGGAACATCTGTTAGGAGACAGATGGTAGCCTTCCGTCAAGGCCATCCAGCGTGTTCCTTAACGTGCACAGGGTAGGGCTATCCCACACACGGAGCCACGGCTTAACGTCCCATCCGACGGACGGCGACCTTTCCAAGCTCATCGGTGTCCCCTACTGACCGTGGGCAGGGCGGGCAATTTTGCGGAGATAAATCTCAACGCTGACCCAGCTGGGACTCGAACCTGGGAACTACAGATTACGAGCCTGGCGCGCTACTGACTGAGCCACCCCCGCCCCGTGGGATTGGTGATTATCTCCAAGTAATTCTCCTACAAACACACTACACTATATTTAAAAAGTGTCCGGACACTTTCATGTTAAGTGAACGAATAGCCACATTGAAATCTACCTAACTTTGAACCTAAGCTTTTTACAGAAAAAAGTCACCAGACATAAATTGAAAATCTCGCTCAGAACTCTCTAAATCTCTATTTTCTATAATATTAATCTAATATTTAAAGAGTTATGGAAGTTGAAATATTTAAGTGAAACTTTTGCTAGTTTTGAAAATTTATTTCAAAAAGTTAAATCACAAGTGTTTCAACAATTGTTCGCAATATAAGTGCGATATTTTGTGTAATGAATTTTGAAGTTTTCATCAATTTATGGGGGGGGGGATGTTATGGAAGTGTGGTGCGTGATATCTTTTCCAGTGGGTCCCCTCTGAAACTTTCAAAGCAAACTTTCAAAAGGGGGGGAGAAGCATCCCCCTCGGAAAAATGAATTTATGTTGAATAATATGAGTTATATTAAAAATAATGTTTTTTTTCCCTTTAAAGAAGTCGTGATGACTCTTTATTTGCAAACGCACTCTTTAATATATTGCTCGACTTAAATATTTAAAATAACGAAAATAAACATTCAGATATCTCTGACTTTAAATGATCAGTAACTTGTTTCCGTTTCTCTGTCTCCAAATCTCATGAAATCTAAGGAAACAGCAATTTAAATTCCAGAGCTCACCCAGCTTCGATACATCACTGGCTACAATTGAAGCAGAGGCTACGATCCTGGCGTTTAATCTATATAAATGTATAGTTGTTAAATATTATAGCTTCCATAACTCTTTAGATATTAGATTAAGATATTTTTATTACAGAAAACAGAGATTTACCGGGATCTTCAATCAGACCGGGATCTTCAATTTATGTCCGGTGACTTTTTTCCGTAAAAAGCTTATTTTCAAAGTTAGGTAGATTTGAATGTGGCTATTCGTTCACTTAACATGAAAGTGGCGGGACACTTTTTGTGGGGCGGGGGTGGCTCAGTCTGTAGCGCACCAGGCTCGTAATATGTAGTTCCCAGATTCCAGTCCCAACTGGGTCAGCGTTGAGATTTATCTCCGCAAAATTCCCCGCCCTGCCCACGATCAGTAGGGGACACCGATGGGCTTGGAAAGGTCGCAGTCCGTTGGATGGGACGTTAAGCCGTGGCCACGTGTGCGGTAGAGCCATACTCTGTGCACGTTAAAGAACACGCTGGATGGCCTTGACGGAAGGCCATCCAGCGTGTTCTGTCTCCTAACAGATGTTCCAGTGGATCCCCTCCCCCAACCTTCTCTGAGCCAGGCTCTTAATCTGCAGTTCCCAGGTTCGAGTCCTATCTGGGTTGCGGCGGTGGTGGCTCAGTCGGTAGCGCGCCAGGTCGTAATCTGTAGTTCCCAGGTTCGAGTCCCAGCTGGTCAGCGTTGAGATTTATCTCCGCAAAATTCCCCACCCTGCCACTGTCAGTAGGGGACACCGATGGGCTTGGAAAGGCCTCCGTCCGTCGGATGGGACGTTAAGTCCGTGGTCCCCGTGTGCGGGAGAGCCATACCCTGTGCACGTTAAAGAACATGCTGGATGGCCTTGACGGGAGGCTACCATCTGTCTCCCAACAGCTTGTTCCAGTGGGTCCCCTCCCCCAACCTTCTCTGAGCCTTCGGGGTCCATGTGACCTGGCCATTTAGCCCATGGTGTGCAAAAAAGTGCCACTCATATGTAAAACAACCCAACCCCCCGAGATCAGCTAAAGAGATTTTGCATGTTTTAATGTGTTTTACATGTACCTGATCGTATCCACAAGATTTTCTTTCATTTAAGTCACTTAGAATTTTGACAGATTCTTGTTTTGAGATGGGAGGGAATAAAAATTGAGGGAATAGAAGGTTGGATATGTTTAGGAACTGTAGAGAGATTCTGTATACGGTTATCGTCTCTAAGATGGGCAATATTGTCTGCTGTTGTTGCTAAATTTCTCTGCGGCTTGAGTTTCAGACGTACCTTGTGGCACATTCTTCATGATAAAATCGGCAATGGCAGTTTTAGGTTTATTGTTGATAATTTGGTTGATGAGTTCCCAATTTTGCTTTCGATTTTTTTACAGGACTCAAATTGTTTGAAGTAATATTTTTTTTTCCTGCCTAATAAGGTACGTGTCTGTGTTTATTAAGTTTGTGTATAGTAGTTTAAGATTTCTGTTTCTATTGGTGTTTTTGTAATCATCAAAGCCGATTCTCTTTTTCTTATTAAGTTTAGTATTTCTGATTTATCCTGTCTTTGGAACAATTGCGTTGTTTAATTTTTGATAGCACCCGAAAGTT